>CM074781.1:890877-1213790 GCA_037355745.1 Pseudo-nitzschia multiseries | reverse complement strand
GAGATGCTTCCTCTATCATGGTTGTAGCAATTTCTAGTTCTGGTTCTAGTTCTAGTTCTAGTTTTATAATTATTTGTAGATCTAGTAGTTCGATTTCTGTGTTTTCCCTCGGACGAATACTATGCCACGTCACAATTCGATTGTTCTAGCCGAAAGACGGTTGGAGTCGTCTGGTCTGGTCTGGTCTCGTGTCGTGTCGTCACATCACGCTATTGCGCTATTGTCCTTCTTCCTTGCCTGCTTCCCTGCCTGCCTGCCTGCTTGCCTCCACTTTATTGTCAGCAACGTCGGGTAGCAAATTCCAGCAGCCGTCGCCCAACGTCTCGAGTGTGGTCCTCTGCAGCTGCGGACGACGACGACGACGACGACGGCAATGACAACGATCGACTGTTCTGCCGTTGCCGTTGCCGTTGCCACAGTTTGAAATCGCGCGTGATCCAGGTTTCAAAGTCTCGGTAGAGTTGCCCCCCGATGGCGATGGGCCCCGCCACCGCTGCCGCTGCCGCGAGTTGCGCGTGGTGACCCGGATCAGCATCATCGCCGAGCATAGTAGATTCCTCCTGGAAGCTCAGAAAGCCCCGAACGAGGGCCGCGAGTCGTTCCCGGTCGTCGCCATCGTCGTCGCCATCGTCGCCTTGTGTTTGTGTTTGTGACTGCGTTTGTGATTGTGTTTGTGACTGTGTTTGTGCTTGTGTTTGTGACTGTGTTTGTGTTTGTGACTGTGACTGTGTTTGTGATTGTGATTGTGTTTGTGATTGTGATTGTGTCTGGCACCCTCGCTCCAGCGGGAGCCAGCAGGTCTCATAAAAATCCGTCTTGCTCCGGGGTGTGTCCAGGGATCCCAGCAGCAGATTCCGGATCATGTCGATCCCGTCCATCGAGTGGTATTCCGAGGTTCTGGTGGGCTTGCACCAGGTGGCGTCCCGAATGGCCAGCCGTTCGTATATGACCTGCGTGTCCTCGGTCCCGTCACCGTCGCCCTCACCGTCGTTCGTGCTTGACGACGACGACGACGACGACGACGACACCTCGACGGAAAAACACAAAATGTCCATCCCGTCCAGGAGGGACCGGGAGAGCCGCTCTAGAACGGTGCGGGATGATGTCTGTGTGTTATGGTTGTTGTTGTTGTCGTTGTTGTTGTCGTTGTTGTTGTTGTCGCTGTTTGTCTGCAGCAACAGCAACAGCGATCGGATCCTCCGGGCAAAGAACTGTTTGGCGAGGAACGGTCGGTGTCGGTGCCACTGCGGCGGTGTAAGCGTATTCGTATTTGTATTCGCATTCGTATTCGTATTCGTACCGGTGCAAGTACCGGTACCGGTACCGGTACCGGTATCGTCCCGAACGTTGCCCGCCGTGGGTGGTAGGATTGCCGCCAGGTACGCGGCTCGATCGCAAAAGGTCGGAACCAGGCGACAAAAGTCGAGGATCATTCCCTCTCGGAGCGTGCTGCTGTAACTGTTGCAGTAGCTGTTGCTGTCGTTGTGGTTGCTGTCGTTGTTGCAGTCGTTACAGTCGTTGTTGCTGTTGCTGTTGCTGTTGTTGTTGTTGTTGCTGCTGCTGCTGTTGTTGCTGTTGCTGCTGTGGTCCGCAACCCATTGCTCCATGGCCCGATCGTCCCAAAAGAGCATCCGGTTTATGGACCGGACCAGGGGATCGTTCTCGTTACAACTATTGTTGTCGTTGTCGTTGTCGTTGTTCTCTGCCATCATCAGCAGGGCATCCCGAATGGCGGCCAGGAGCAACGTGACGGTGGTAAATCTCTGCTGTCCATCGATGATGACGGATCGAGGAATGGTTGCTGTTGCTGTTGCTGTTGATGTTGATGTTGTTGATGTTGCTGTTCCGGTCGTTGTCGTTGTCGTTGTTTCGTGGTGATTGTTGTTACCATTGGTATTATTATCAATGGTATCGTTATTATTGTTATTCGTTGGCACTGGCACTGGCACTGGCACTGGCGTTTCGGTTTGTTGTCGTTCCACTTCCACGGCGCAGGTCAGGCGGCCGAGGGAATGCTTGGCACAACAAGAAGACTTTCGTGGTGTCAATAATGCCAAGACGTCCCTCCATAGGGTGTCCCACTGCGTCGTCGTCCAGCAATACCGGCGCTGAAAGATCGGCACGCCGTAGACAGATTCGATGTTGTTGTTGCTGTTGTTGGGAAGCAAGAGCTGCCGTAGTGTTCTGCGGCCCACCCGTCCGCTCGAAGCGGTGCAAATGGCGGTTTGGTTGGCGGAGGCCACCTTTTTGCGAAAGGCTTGTTGCTGTTGTTGTTGCTGCTGTTGCTGTTGCTGATGCTGCTGATGCTGCTGATGCTGCTGATGTTGTTGCGTCTGCTGTTGGTGTTGCGTCCGGCGCACCCCTGTTGTGACTTGTGCTGCTTTCGGTGGTTTTGCGGATGCGGATGCGGAATGGGACCGTGACTGTCCCCGGTAACTCGAACTCGATCCGTTGTGAAGCGGGGGGAAATGGTTATGGTGGTGGTGGTGGTGGTGGTGGACATGGTTCGTGTTCGGTGTCGATGTTGTTGCTGTTAGAATAGGTTGAAAATATTGGTAGGCGTTAACAGTGTTCTTTATTGATTAGTTCTTGATTTAGGAAAATATGAGTCCTCCGACTGCTTAATTCAATAAATACTCACTCAACCCTCTCATGTATTATCTCGTGTTAATCTACAACTCTTCATGTAATTCATATATTGTTGACTTCATTGTTCTTTATGTATTTGCGACTTTTGCTCTTGACATATTCCTGTGACTGCTTTCTATTGGCTTAGATGCGACTGTATCCATTTTGGTGTTTCCTACCCTAGGGATATCTGTTGTTAATCAGATTCATGATTTCAGTGACTCTTCCTGATTTGCGGTTTTACTTAGACCCATTCATTATGTCGAAGTGAATCCCACTTAACAAGATTTGTCTCCATAAATCGACTCGTTCGATTCATTCCAACACACTTCCCTGTTTACAAGTCTATTTAGCCAACAAGTTCTGCACTGTACTTGTCAAACAACTTCTTGGAGACATTCTTGGTATGAACATCTGCGGTGTTATTGTCGCCTGATACCCATCTTACACTGATGAAACCCCTTTCTTTGAGTTCCCTAATGTAATGCATCTTAACTCCGATATGTCTGGTTCTTCCTCCCACTGACCAGTTATTTGCAATGTCAACGGCTCCTTGGTTGTCACACCATAAAGTCATTGGCAACTTCACTTGTAACCTCATCTGTATCAGTATTCGATATACAAACATCATATCCTGTATGTTTAGCACTGCTGAATATAATTCCGCCTCTGTCGTAGACAAGGCCACTATTGGCATCATCTTGCTGAATTGTTTGACTGGTGCCCCTTCCAAATATGTGATACCAGAATTTACACTCCTTCTGCTTGAGTGCTTTGCGTACTCTGAGTCACATTTCCCAGAAATCACGAATAGCCTTGTGTCTGCTTTGCCATCCCAGCTTCCCGGTTCATTTGGTTTCAGCATATATCCAATTTCCTTTGTACTGACAATATAGTTCAGTACTCGATACAAAGCTTTATAGCCCTTCAGAGAGGCTTGCTGCATGTATCGTGATAATTCTCTTACCGCATTCAATACATCCGGCCGGCTCCACCTCATCATGTGTAAGAGGATTCCAACGCCCGATCTGTACTTGAATTGCTTTGCTGGCTCCAGGGACTCTTCCGTTTCCTTATCAAATTCCAATACACTTCCCGGCTCGGCTGGCGTCTTTGGGGCTCTCTTATGAGTTCCTCCATCACCAACCGCACCAAACTCGTCTTGGAATCTCTGTATCTTTACTGGTTGAGTGAGTCTTATCCACTTGGCAGTCCGTTCCACCTTACAACCAACATATTCCTTTAGTTCTCCTTCATCTTTGCAGTCAAATAGTCCTGTGAATTCTCCAATCGATTTCTTCACCAATCTCTTGGGTCCTGACACACAACAATCATCGACCCACAGTAGGAACACTATCAAATATCCTTCTTCCCATTTGAAGAAGACACATGGCTCAGCCTTGTTTCTTTCAAACTTCATAAAGGCCAGAGCTTTGACACATTCTCGATAGTACTGTAATGCTGCCTGCACTGTCCCATACTGCGTCTTCATGAGCTGTAGGACTGCCCAACTTGGATACCATTTCTTGTATGCATCCGGTACCTTCATGTAGAGTTTGTGATCCGAATTGAATTCCCCATTCAGGAATGCACCTTCCACATCTACCAGATGCTGATACCAACCTCCCATAATTGCCAAGACAAACACTACTTTGATTGCCACTTCTGTCACGACAGGAGAGGACTTATCTTGCCCATCGAAGTGCTTCCCATCGACTTGCATGAATCCTCTGATTGCATTCCTTGCTCGATACACTCCACTAGCCTTCTTCTTCATAGCCCAAGTGCTATCGAACAGTTTTGTTCTTGCTGGCAAATCTTTCTTATTCACTACCCTGAAGACATGGTATTTTACCATCTTGTCGTGTTCTATCTTTACGGCCTTCTCCCATTCCTTCTTATCTACCGTAGCCATTGCTTCCTGGTAGTTCATGGTTTGGAGTTCTCTGGTGTTGCCATAGTTGTGTCCTGAAGCGCCAACGAGATACAACTCTGAATCCTCGGCCTGTAGAACTGCTGCGACCAATCGATACTCATCTTTGTGGTCTGTATATCCATATCCTTCTTCCAGTCTTTGGTATACTCTTCCTTTCTTGGACAGTCCATGGAGTATAAGGCTTTCCGCATCGATTGCTTCTTCAAGGACCTCAGTGTTTAATAGATCGTATTCCATTGCTCCTAACTCTGCTGTCTCCTCCAGGTAATTATCTTCGATGTCTGTTGCGACAGCCACCAGTTCCTCGTCAATGAATAAGGAAAGGCCATAGTTTCGATTCTTGGTGCCATCCGGGGCCTTTGTTGACCTCAGCACTCTCCCACTTCTTGAGGTAGTAACCGGTTCTCCATCTTCATCTTCCTCGCCAGAGGTCTCATCTGCATCTGAGGAATCTTCCTCGGACTCTTCTTGGGAGATAGATTGTTCTTCTTCTTCTTCTGGAGGAGTAGATTCTTCTTCATCGACTGTGGTACCGGACGATTCAGAACCTTCCTCTTCCTCGTCTGATTGTTCTTTTGACAGCAGATCGCTTGCGAAAGTGCCCTCAATAGTTATTGGGGCTACTCTTCCCTTTCTCTCCTTGAAGTACATCCGGTCCAGCCAAAGCACGTCTCTTGACTTTAGAAATGATCTTGCCTTGGGGTCAAACATCGTATAGCAATCCCCAGCATGGTCTTCTGAGTAATTGACGAATAGACATGTCTTGCCTCTTGCCGCAATCTTTGGTGTGCCCGTTTGGTGTGTCTTTACGACGCCAGCCATTCCCGCGACTTGCATGTTGTTTATCCAGTCCGGATTCTTGTCTACCATCCATTCATATCTTGTTTTCTTGGTTCCCTCTATTTCTTCCACATTCAGCATGTCTACTTGATGACACCACTTGAGGAAAGCAGCGAATAGTACATACCTCAACTGATTGGGTACGCCGGCTGCCTCCAGCGCCGCTCTTGTTAGACTGCATAGGTTGTATATCCGAGTCTCCACTTTGGAGTTCCTCTGTGGAGTCTTAGCTGTGAACTCGAACTGGATTCCAAATTGCCAGCTTACTCCGTTGATGGCCTTCTGGAACTTGATGTTCTCTCCAGCATCGTCACATCGAATCCTCTTGAGTTCCTTCCCGGCTTGCTTCATGCTGTTGAACTTTGAACAGAATTCCTCGATGAATCCATTCTTCTTGCTGTACCATCCCAGCATTGCTGCTCCAGAGATGTGTTCTACTGCCACGACCAGACAGTTGTTGGTCGGGAAGTAGACCTTACCCTTGGGGTTCTTCGGTTTCTTCAATCGCATGCCATCGATGTACCACAGTTCGCCTATGGTGTTTGGTGGATTCTTCTCCCCTTCTCCTAGGTTCTTCTGTCTGGCTTTACCTTTAGCACAGGCTTCGCACTTCTTGAATGGGGTCCTTGTAAGTTCCCAACCCAAGTGTTCAGCGATTTGCTTGGTCCTTGCGATGTTGTTGTGGCCGCAGAAGGCATGGGCCTTCGTCATTGTCATCTTGCTTGGTGTAGCTAGGGCCACTTCTGGTGTTTGCATGTCCGCATCTTCACTCTCTAGATACATAGCCCAGAGAGTGCCGTTGCCTTTGGTCCTCATTGGGATATCAAAGTGGAGTTCTTGGTCCCCTTTGTGTAGTCTAATGCCGGTTGCGTTTCCTGTCATCTCCCACCCTTGGCTTATCATCTTGGTAGCCGCACACAGATTGAACTTGCAGGCACCATATCGACAGTCCGTGAACTTGATCCTGCTCTTCCTTTGGCCATCTTTGTTGTATTGGATTCCGGCTTTATCAAGGAGCTTAGTTACTTGTAATCTTGTTCCGTTTGCAGCAACTTGTGGGCTCAGTAACTGTAGCTTCTCCACTGATCTTTTCGATGGAGTAGTTCCTTTGGTGTGATTAATCGTGTTTGCAGTTGCTCCCGTATCTACTATCCACAGTTGGCTCATATACAAAGATTTTGTCCCACTAGACAACAGTGCGCATTCCAGCATTGCTCCCTGTGTTTTCTCTGCATTGGTTTCTTCAACGGTAGCAGACATAAGTATACAATCTTCTATCCCGGGTGTCATCCCGAGTTGGTATTCCCAATTTGGAAATTGTTCTTCGGTTAGAATTACGTCGTCCCTTTTATGGTTTGTTTTCAGGGAGTTGCCGTTGCCCGTTTCTGGTTCGAGCTTATTTCTTTTATTTTCTTGCGAATAGATTCCCTTTCGGATTTTGCGGTACCCCATTGTGATGGGATCCCTCCACTCCATCTTTTGGTGTTCTCGTGGATTCCGTGTCTCTTCCAATTGCTCAACGGATGGTATTCTCATCCATCCGTGTTCTTCGGTTTTGATGTAACCGTCTCCTTGTTTCTTCCTCAAATCCTTTCGGTCCTTACTCTCATAATTTTCCTTTCGGTTGGATTTGAAAAGGAGATTCATTATCTGTTTCTTATTTCTTCTTTCGGAATGGTGATGACAGAGGGTTCCTTTCCGGTACATTGGCTCTGCTTCCACCATGATATCTTCGGCCGCGAGGAAACAGTACTCCTCGTCTATTACACCGGCCGCTATACTCTCATCTGAGTCGCTGTAGCTTTTCTTCCGGTCTTTCTTCTGTAACCATTTCGGTTTACTTTTAGGATTCTTATCCCAACAGGCCTTTTCAGTGTGCCCTGCCTTTCCACAATGGCGGCACTTTGTTTTCTTAGTCGTTTCATCACAGTCTCTTTTCATGTGGCCCTTCCTGCCGCATCCATAGCACCATATGTCCTTGCCTTTGCCCTTGCCCTTCTTCTTGGGCTTGTTCTTCTGTCCCTTTCTGGGTTTTGGCTTTCGGACCTCTTCATCAGATCCGGAGGAGGAGGACTCTCCGGCGTACATTACAACTTCGTCTTCACGGTTATCTTTGGGTTGCTTGGACTTCCAAAGCTCAAACATGTTGCGCCGAAGATCCTTCATTGTGGGGTCTCCCCCATGGTCTCTGCGCGCATCGGATCTTACTCTCAAGATAGTGTCCTGGTACTCATTTGGTGCCTTCTGCATGATTGTAGACACCTTGTCTTCTTCGGTTAGAGCCGACACCCTTCCTCGATACTTGATATCGATCGCCGTTATTTGAGTGAATAGAGTCTTCGGATTCTCCTTCTTCTTCATGGAGATCTTCCAGAGATCATTCTTCTGGTCCACCTTCCCGGTCACGTCGTCGGGTGAGAACTCATCCTTCATCTCCTTGATGACTTGATGCGCTTGGCCACTGGGCCATTCATAAGTCCTGGAGTGTTCTATCCAAGCCACGTAGTCCTCGAAGTCTTGGAGGGCCATTGTAAGGGTTGCAATGGCCATCTTGTTCCTGGTAACAGCTTCTTCTTCACTTGCGGTGAAGAGCTGTTTAACTTCTTTACCATCCTCTGCGTACTTCCGTTCCACCTCAGGGAGTTCCGGGTCCTTGACCTCGCTGAGCGCCTTGTCAAAATCCTTCTGGACCGCGTAGGCTTGCATCATGGACCACCATTGTGGATAACTTGTAGTTGTTTTGTACTTGGGGATGTAAAGTTTGATGTCCTTTAGGCTAGGCATCGTGTTAGTTTTCTCGGTCTCTTCCTTCTCTTGTTGTTGCCGGTTATAGATTGATCAGATCTTTATTCACTTACTTTCAACGCTTACGGTTCAAGCGTTCTTCGAAGAATGTTAGAATAGGTTGAAAATATTGGTAGGCGTTAACAGTGTTCTTTATTGATTAGTTCTTGATTTAGGAAAATATGAGTCCTCCGACTGCTTAATTCAATAAATACTCACTCAACCCTCTCATGTATTATCTCGTGTTAATCTACAACTCTTCATGTAATTCATATATTGTTGACTTCATTGTTCTTTATGTATTTGCGACTTTTGCTCTTGACATATTCCTGTGACTGCTTTCTATTGGCTTAGATGCGACTGTATCCATTTTGGTGTTTCCTACCCTAGGGATATCTGTTGTTAATCAGATTCATGATTTCAGTGACTCTTCCTGATTTGCGGTTTTACTTAGACCCATTCATTATGTCGAAGTGAATCCCACTTAACAAGATTTGTCTCCATAAATCGACTCGTTCGATTCATTCCAACAGTTGCTGCTGCTGTTGCTGTTGCTGCTGCTGTTGCTGTTGTTGCTGTTGTTGCTGTTGTTGTTGAATTGTTCTCGTGCACGGGAACCAGCAATGGTTTAGAGGAGAAGGAGAAGGAATGGGGGTAGGAGGATGGCATTCTTGTACTTGTACTTGTACTTGTACTTGGATTGGTGTGGTGTGGTGTGGTGTGGTGTGGTTGGATTGTTGTGTTACTTCCTCATTTCATTTTTTTTTAATTACGAAGTAGGAGTACTCGTACTTCGTACCGTACGATTACGGAGTTCGTACCGGTACGGTATTACAGAACTTCTATTAATTTTATGAGTTAGATCGTGCAGTACGTACCGGTACGTAACCGTAATCACGACTAGATTGATTGAGTGTTGGAGAGTCATGCTGGTCAAAAGTTCCGATGCAACATCCGGAGTTGACGCTTTCTTCTTTTCTCTTATTCAATCGTGTTTCCTTCCTCTGTGGTATTCATTCAAACCCTCACAATTCTTGAATTCCAAGAACGATTCAAGCAAATCTGAAATCTGACATCAGCACCAATGCCACACCAGCCGGGCTTCAATATTGAAGTCTGGATGAAGAACATACTATCTAGTAATTCCTCTATGTGCAATGTACGTACGTTGAATTCCACTTCAAGAACGGCTTTTTACTGTTACAAGCTTCTTTCCAACGCCTCCTCGGAGTAGTTGGCAGAGCTACTAGCTCACAATCTTAGTAGTTTAATCCAATATATATAACAAAAATACTATGTTAGTACCTTTATTTAGAGGCATACGACACTGTTTAAAGAGTCGAAAAACTGTTTCGACCTACAACTACTACTACTACTTCAACTACTCGAGTAAACACTACTATTGCTAACAAGTAGTAACCACCAACTGATCCTACCGATTGTCCAGTAAGAAGAGGAAGACAATGTCTATCTACTATTCCATCATCCCTTTCAAGTTCGACTTTGACCAAGAGTCTATAGATAAAGTGGAATTCAAGAACACACAAGAATTCAACGGAATGCCTGAAACAACCAAGCTACTAGCTCAAGATTTCTTTGATTACTGCTGCAGGATTATCAACCGAATTACAAATTCTTTTCACCATCAACAAATTTATGCTATCCAAGAATAAAGACACTCAACCTAACTGCAGGTCCAAGACTATATGACAAGTTTGTTGTAGACCTCCTCAGAGATTACACCAACAAGAGTTGGTGGAATGACTAGTACATCGCAAGCAATGTTCCTCAAAGCACTATTGATAGTAACTTCCCCACGACTGTCGTGCAACAAGCATTTGTTTGCCAACTACAAGTTTGACAACAACCTTCTTGATGCATACCAAAACCATCGAAGATTCCTTACCAATATCAAGAAAACAACCAACATGACAGACAGTACACCAATTTTGTCTCCCAAGTTAACTTCCACAATCGTGTTATCCTTCCACTGCTGCTTCCAGGACACCCACCTGAGGATTCGGAGATGATCAAGGAAAGAGAGAGTTCAAGAATTTAATTTTCGAATCCATGCCTGAAGATAGGAAGTAGTACACCTACTACCAACAACAAGAACACCATTCTCCTCACAGAGGGATTCTCTTTCTGAAATGATGATGAGATTCAAAAAATAGTAGTATCAATATGCACAAAATGGAAAAAAGAAATCAGATAATCCAGCATCTCAAAACAGCAATAGCAACAGCAACAATAATAGCAACAACAATCGTAACAACGACAGTAATTGCCGCAATCAAAACAATCAAAACGGGAACAATCGCAATGGACACAATGTCACGATGGAAACAATCGATCAAACAACAAACAACGGCCAAAACTGACAACAAGGAAACAACAACAACAACAACAACAACAACGGCTCAACAATAATATCCAACAACCCACCATCGTGTCCAATCCATCCAGGTAGTACAAACCACACTTGGGGCCAACAATGATATGCCAATAAATCCGGAAACAACTCCAATCAGTCCAACAGCAACAACAACAACAACAACAACAAGGACAACCTCACACCGACTGCTCGCATGTGAATGACCGCAGTTCCAACAACAGCAACCGATCCAGCAATTCTTCCTATGGCAACAATCCTCACGAACCAGAACAACAACACACCATGTGCCGTGTCTTTGTCAATGAACCAGAAGAAGAAACCATTCCATCAACCCCTTCTTGGACGGATCTCTTCCATGTAGATATGGATGTCGATTGCTAGTACTAATGGTACAAACTTCTTCGAACAGTGTAACTTCTTGAGTTGGTTGAGTTGGTTGACCAGGTAGAAGTGGTTGTGTTGGTTGAGTTGGTTGACCAAGTAGAAGTGGTACCGGTTGAGATGTAGCAGCAGCAGCAGCAGCAGCAGCAGCAGGAGGAGGAGGAGTAAACTCATTTTTTTCAATATTGTACCTATCTTCTCCATCTCCAATGCTTGCCCTCTGCTGGCCTATCATTCGGAAGAGTTCCTTTGCCTCACTAATGTCCCATCTCATGGTTGGATTGCCTAGTACTATGCCTGTTGGCGCCTATATCTTCCGGTGGTGCAATCGATTGAATTTGTTGCCAATGGGGGAATCAGCATCCCTTCCGGGATTTTTTTTAGCGTGTAGGTCTGCAACATCCTCCCAGTCATCTCCTCCACATGGTACTAGGATAGCTCTACTAATGGCAGCAAACATGTTCTCCAACAACTCGGCCTTGTTGGTGTAGTTGCCGGTGCCGGATTTCCTGCCTCCAGTTGAGGGCATGTTGTTGATTGTTACGATCGATGGTATTGCTGGTGGTGGTGTTTCTGTTTCTTTTTCTTTCTGTGAGCCACCAACGCAAATCGATTCCTCCGACGAATCATCCTCTACTGACAAATCATCTACTAATAATCTAGCAAGAAGTGTGGCAAGAGCAGCAACAGTACTAGTACTAGTGTAGGAGGACATTGATTGGTGGTGCCCTGCTGTCTACTAATGAGCTGGAGAGACAAACAACAGTACAAGTCGTACTACTGTTGTTGCCATTCATCTTTCTTTCTGGACTTTCTTTTCTTTCCGGACTGTTTGCAATTATTCAGCTCGGCAAAATTAGTAGCGATGATCACCAAAAATAGCATGCAAGCATGCCCGGCAAAAGAGGTGCAACAAGAGGTGCACATGATTGTGTTGTCAGCAAAAAATACGGACTTTGTTGGCATCAAATTTGATTGAAAAAGCCGATGACAAACGAAACGAAACGAAACGAAACAAAACAAAACAAAACAAAACAAAACAACGACCGAGGTGCAAAATATTAACACAGAGTAACAACAGAGATACAATTATTTTTGATGATTGAGTCTTAGAATCAAACGTACCTCCACTACTTGAAAATCCCTAAGTGGTAAAAACGATAGTATCACTTAAGACTCCAAACAAAAGAGGTTAATTGGTTAGAAACGAGACATCTCCAAAGACCTGACTGATAAGTAAACACTTGGAACACTTAAGTATATTCAAACAAATATACTTAATATCCTGTGAGGAAATTACTTATCCCGATCATGAAAATCAATACCGATTCCAAATGGGCCTCATCTATCATATATACCACAAACAAGCATATACCTCATTGAACAAAAAAACACTTAACCTCACGAATGACCAATACCATTGAATGACCGATACGAGGAGATGCTAATACAGTAACAGCAGCGACAATATCGGTACGATGAAGACAGTAACAACTAACTGGGGAAGATTATGGTCTACTATCATGTAAACTTGTTAATTTCCTTGTTCTGAAAGTGGCTGTTAAGCTGACTCAAGAATCCAAATGTAGGCAAAGAAGACTGATAAAGGGAATGGTAGCTGCAGGGGGCCGGTTGAGGTGCCGGTCTGTTGTTGTTTCTAATATTTTGTTGATGTCCACTACTACGATTGTGTATTCTGGATTGTAGCAGCACACAATCAGATTTAATAAATCTAACTATTGATATTCGACTCAGTCGGTTAGATCTTAGGCTTGTAGTTCTACAGAAGGACGCAGGGCGTCCAAAGCAAGGTTTAAGGCTGAATAAAAGCAAGTAATTTAAAAGTAGTAGTATAAGTGTGTTGGCTTGTTGCTGGGGAGCAAGTTACCGCTTTAAAGCGTGCTGCCGCTACTAATACAGCAGCATGATATTACGAATATATAAGATAAAATACCGTGTTGCGGGTAACAATATTGTGTTGTCGCTAATACTATACCTACACACATATTTTGTACAGCAGATAAACAAGTACTAGTTCTTAATAAATCTACTACGGTATGCACTGTGTCGTGAATAGATTTATTACTTCTTCTTTGGTCGCAAACCTTTATTACATTATTATTGGTGGGAATCATATCACTCATTTATTGGATGAAAATTTGATGTCAGTAGATTGTACCGTACGTACCGGTACGTACTCTAACTCGTAGGTACGTACTTCTAGCGTATTGGCTGTACGGTACATTGGTTTCATTTTGGGCGCGAATGGAAGAGCGCCGAACGAGTCTCCATTGGGTGATTCCCGAAATACCGGTACGAGTACGGTGAGTGTACAAGATAAAAATACCACAATTAATACCCAGTACCAAAATCATGTAGAACTCTACGGGAAATAAACATATGTGTGCTCCGCACACTGAAGTCTCTTCAAAAAAAGAACAAGTGAAAAGACCCTGTAAACACACCGGAAAACTCACTCCTAAGACAATTTTTTTGATGGGAAGTCCGATCGTCGAAATCACATATGTCATTTTTCAATTATTTTCATTTTCGCGACGACCCACCCTTCTGTTTCTCCTTCCATAGAACAGACTATGAAGGTCCGCCACCATAAAAATAGTACAAAATGACACCAACTCAAATACCTACACATTCCTCTACTTGGTTTTCGATCCGGAAGGGTATTCGAACCGCAATTCTACTGCAAATCACACACAAAGATACGTCGTCATCGTCGTCGTCGTCAACCCTTCTCCGACCCATCTGTTTCCCCTCCAATTGAAGGGAAGATGAGGGTGGACATGTACAAATACTACCACATTTGAACACCATCATGTTCCTCTACTGATTTTTCGACTTGGAATGGCAATCGACAAGAGGGATTCAAGTATACGAAGATACGGAAAAACCGACACTAATTCGATTTTGACAACCCTTCTGTTTCTCCTTCCATAGAACAGACCATGAAGGTTCGCCACTGTACAAGTAGTACAAAATGACACCAACTCAAATACCTACACATTACTCTACTTCAATTTGGAGCGGGAAGGGTATTTGAACGGCAATTCAATGGCAAATAACACACACACAAAGACACGAGAAAACAAAAAACGATTCGACGACAGCCCTACTACGCCGACCCATCTGTTTCCCATCGGACGGATAGTAGAAGGGAGGATGAGGGTTCACATCATGTACAGATACTACCATATTCGAACACCATCATGTTCCTCTTCTGATTTTTGGACTTGGAATGGCAATCGAACGGCTATCGAATCTGATGGTGAGTTAAGAAGATATGGGGGGGCACCATTTCTTCCGTTTTGATGACCATTCTGTTTCTCCTTCGATAGAACAGACCATGAAGGTTCGCCACTGTACAAATAGTACAAAATGATACCTACTCAGATACCTACACATCACTCTACTTCATTTTCGATCGGGAAGGGTATTCAAATGGCAATCAAACACCGTTTCGAGCGCCGTTTCGAACGCCATTTCGAGCAGCGTTTCGAGCAGCATTTCGAGCAGCAGGAAGCCAGCAGCAAGCAGCGGCGTTTGGAGCGGCGTTTGGAGCGGCGTTTTGGAGCTGCAGGAAGCCAGCAGCAAGCAGCAAGCAGCGGCGTTTGGAGCGGCGTTTTGGAGCTGCAGGAAGCCAGCAGCGGCGTTTGCAGCGGCGTTTTGGAGCGCGGCAAAAAAGTGAGCAAAAAAAAAACAAGCACCTCCGGGGATATTTCTTAGAAAGAAAAGACTGTGAAGAACACCGGTCATGTAAAGTACTTGTGGTATATGTGGTATTTCCTTAACAGTTACACGGAGTCTTATACCACTAAAAATGCAACAATACTGTGTATGGAAATTCGACCGGTACACATGTTTTTTTAGGGGTACAACATGATTTCTACAGAGAAAAAACAGTAGAAATAGTCATTAGAGGTATGTACCATTAAGCGTACCAGTTTCTACTTACGTGCCACAGTAGTCCCAGGCTAAATACCACAATTGTGGTATTTCCGACGTATGGTACGAGTACGTAAATCTTTCCCGTAGTAACACTTACGGTAATCTTATGGTACGAGTAAGATTACCGTACGATACGAACCGGTAGACCGTTCCAGAAACGCAAAAGCAAAAATGCATTGAGGAAAAAAAAGTACGTACCGTACCTTACGTGTAATCTTACCGTAATCTTACGGTACGGTACGTACCGGAATCTTACCCTGCCACTAGTACGAATAGTACGAGTACCGTAAGATTACCTCCAGCCTCCGGCTCTCCCACCACTCCACTCCACTCCAAACCGATTGATACGGTACGGTACGTACATTCTGCAAGTATTGCATTGCATTGCATTGCATTGATTGCATTGTACTCGTACCGTTCCGTTCCCAATAATATCGTAATCGCACCGGTACGATACGGTACCGTAAAAGTAAGAGTAATCATATTCGTATTCGTATTCGTATTCATATTCGTATTCGTAATCTTACCGGTACGAATCTCTCTCCCTCTGGACAGACGGAACCGGAACCCGGGGCAACCGACCAAACCTACAAATCCGCCTATCCGTTTAGTGTACCGGTACCGGTAACCAATGCTAATACCAATACCAACACCGATACCAATACCTCCCATCAGCCAGCAACGAAGTATTGCTTACTACCAGTGACCGAACCGAGTACAGTACAGCACAGCACAATCCGAATACGAATACGAATACGAATCGAATCTACTCCGTAGTTCACAACAAACAAACAACAAACGACAACAATGACCAACCCCGTTGCTGTTGCATCGAGTGTTAGTACGGTCACGGCTATGGCCATGGCCGAGGAACAGGTCCTGTCGTGGCTCCACGACGAAGAATCGCTCGTGACGAGCCAGAGAATCCAGCACCACTGCGTCGTGTTGGAAGGTGATAACAACAACAATGACGATAACAGCAACAATAACGATACTACTACAACTACAACTACAACTACAACTACAACAACAGAACGCCCGATGAGCCGCAGGGAGGGATCCGAGCTGCTCCAAAGGGTGTACGAACGAGATCCGAGCAAATACGTGGCCACCATCTGTGCCGTCGAATCCTTTCGGTCTATTCCCGCCGTTCCCGTCATGACAACAACAACAACAACAACAACAACAATAGTACCAACAACAGTACCAACAACAGTACCAACAACAGTACCAACAACAACACCGGTGACTCCGTATCTGTCTCCGTGTTCGGCCGAGGAGTACCAAACGACCGGTAAGCGAAAGCGAAGCGAAATGCAACGAAATTGTTGTTATTGTTGTTGTTGTTTTATTATTGTTTCTCACTCCCGTTCGTTGCTTCTTGTTGCTTCTTGTTGCTTCTTGTTGCTTCTTGTTGCTTCTTGTTGCTTCTTGTTGCTTCTTGTTGCTTCTTGTTGTTGTTCGACCGGATTCGTTTCGTCTATCATCGATGGATTGATTTGTCGTTCGATTTCATTTCATTTGATTCAAAATTGCTTGTTTGTTTGTTTGCTCTTAATTCCACGCAATGACGATGCGGACGATGCTGACGATGCTTTGCCGCCCCAGAATTCCGGTTCGTCACCGCCGATGATGATGCCACGGAATCCAACTCAAAGTCCAACACCAACACCAACACTACTAACACTACTACTACTAACAGCAGTAACACCGCAGTCGTTGTTGCCCTGAAATCCAGGACCGCCACCCTCGCCGATCCCCTCGACACGGCACACGAGCGGGACCAGGCATTCCTCCGCGACAAGCTTGCCAATGCAAATACAAATGCAAATGCAAATACTGCAAATACAAATACAAATACAAACAACGACGACGCCGAGTGGTTCTACCACACCGACCATTTGTCGTGGATTATTCAATGTGGTGGTCTTGGTGGTGGTGGAACCGTAACCGCAACCGCAACCGCAACAACGAAACCCTCCGCGCCGGTGGCCAAGACCTGGCACAAGGTCGACCGGGGTGGCACCATTGTTGTGCCCACCAAGAAGAAGGCCGGTAGTGGTGGTGGTGGTGGTGGTAGTGCAAAAAGGAGCAACAGCAGAGCGAGTGCTGTTGATGCTGCTGTTGATGCTGATGCTGATGCTACGGCGAACCAATCCAAAACTAAAACCAAATCCAAGCCGACCACGGCCAAGTCCTTTTTTGCGGTCAAACCGGCGGCGTCCAGGGCAAGGAACGAGTCCAAGAAGAACAAGATCAAGGATGGAGACGAAACAAAAACAAAAACAGAAACAGAAACAAAAATGATCAACAACAACGACGGCGACGCCGAAATGGAGGACGTGGACGCCACCGATAATGATGACAATATGGATATGGATATGGATATGGATACCGACAACAAAAACAACAACAAAAACACCAAGATCGGCACCGCCGACGATTTCGTGGGCGACGAGGACGAGGATTCGGACGACGAACAAGACATGGCCGAGCGGAGGATCAAGTCCGCCGAGCTCCGACGCAAGCTCAGGGAGCGAGACGATCGGATGGACGCCCTCGCCAGGGAACACGACCAGGACTTTGAGGATCGATCACCGATACTCGCCAAGGGAGCCATGGACGCCTTTTGCCGGAAACAAACAAAAGACGACAACAAACAAACAAACGACGACAACAACAAGCCGGAGGAGGAAGTAGATGCCAATGCCAATACTACTACTGCTACTGCTACTACTACTACCACCAGATCCAAACGACGCCGCAGGGTATTTCGAGACAAGACGACCACGAACGCCCAGGGATTCCTGGTGACGACCACCGAGGCCGTATGGGAGGAAATCGAAACCGAGTCCGATGTTGAGGACGATGTTGAGGAGGAGGAGGTGGTGGACGCCTCCTCGGCAAAACAAAAACCACCGCCGCGTCGCGCCAAGGCATCGACACAAAACTCCAAAAAAAAAAACACCAAACCGGCCGCCAAAAAAACCAAACCGGCCGCCAAGCGCGATTTCAAACAGGGATCACTCATGGGATTCTTTCGGAAAAAATAAATACGGTACGAGTGCGAGTACAAGTACGGTACGAGTACGGTACAAGTACGGAACGGAACGGTACAGTAAGATACCGGTACACGTACCGTACGTGTGAGATTAGTTACACTGCTCTACAATACTCGCACTCTACTATACTCGCACTCTACTATCGCACTCTACTACAGTACGGTAATTACGATACAAAACGGTACGAACGGTACGGTGCAATATTCAATATACCAAAACAAAACAAAACAAAAATAAGGGCGACGAGGAAGCGGCGAGTGTGCTACGGCACAAACGACCGCGTAATTACCGGTAAGTCGCATAGAGTAGAGTAGAATAGAGCAGCGCGGTGCAGTGAGGTGAGGTGCGGTGAGGTGAGGTGCAGCAACCCCCTCCACGCAATGCAATACAATGCAATGCAATGCAATACAATGCCACGGACCGGCATCGCGTTGTGTCGTGTCGCGTTGTGTCGCGTCGAGAACCATACTGTGGGGACGACGCGGAGGCGAGGCGAGGCGAGGCGCGCCGTGACTCGGACTATTCGGGGGCACAACGGTTGTTGGGTGGGTGGGTGGATCGATCGGTACGGCACGGTACGGTACGGCACATTCCATCCATCCGGAGACGTGCTAGTATAGTTACGGCACTGCACTGCACGCGTTGTGCTTTGTTGCTCTCTCCCCCCCCCCCCCCCCACCCGCAGCATCCCCGTTTTATGTACTTGTGTGCGTGTGTGCGTGTGTGTGTGTGTGTGTGTGCCACGGTCCCAGTCCAGGTCCGATTCGTTACCATGCGATACATACAGTACAGTACAATACAACACAACACAATGCAATGAGATCTATCTACGACACTCGTTCCTGCTCGAATCCAATGCAATACAATACAATACAATCGACGACTAGAATACTACCCTATACTACGTACCGTACTAGACCGCATTCCGTTCGATTATTGTGTGATTATTACTAGTAGTTCTGTTACCATACGTAAGTTGCCGTACCTTTTTAGTGCTACTATGGATACTATACTCGTACTGTATACGGAGTAATACATTGTTGACAATTAGGGTTGTGATGTTGTGAGTTGTGAGAGACTACTACAGTATAGTACCATCTACTACGGTACCGTACCACAGTCATGGATAGTAGTAGAAGTAGTTACTAACCAACCGCAATACAGAACAGATCGGCGCATACCATACAACTGTATTACGAAATAATATTGCACTGTACCGTACATATTATTATCTCTTATTATTATTTTGGAACGCATACATATGTACCGGTACAGAATAGACTACTTACAACATAATGATGCTGTTGTGGCTGGAAGAAACCAATCATTGCGGGCCTTACAGTATTCTTTCGTTCATTCTTTCGTTCTTTCTTTCATTCATTATTTTTAATATAATATTTACTGTCTTCAATACTGTGGTGAAAGCATCAGTACATGCTGAACATTGGTAGTCTCCCAAGAAGACGAATCTCTGGTGGTGGTCATCTGAATTTCCGGTAGCTAGAATGGATCTCGTCTTTCATTTGTGTCGGGTTGGGATGTCTTACTAGTAGTACTACTGTATTGACTTGACTTGACCGAAGGAATGAATCAACACAAATAAGAATGACGAAAGAATAGCATACTGCTATTATATACCACAAAGAACAAAGAGACAAAGCTAGTAGTACTACTAGTACTACTACTACTAGCTGGGGCAGAAGGACACAGTTCGATTGTAGTAATAGTGGGAGTAGGATACTCCTCTGTTGTGGTAGGACCAACAATGTGATCCGGCCCTTACGAAAAAAGCAAAGGCTTGGCAAGACAACAAGGCAAGACAAGGCAAGGCAAATAATAAGGAGTACAAAACAGCGGCAAAGCAATGGAAATGTCCGATGCAATGAAACTCTTCTTATCAATCATCGATTAGATTCATTTGGTCCGAAGAACAAGCTCAAATCACACAACAAAATACTAACAATATTATGAATTACAGGGATACAACATAGTATAAATATTATATTTCCTATCGAAAAAAGAAGATACGTACTACTACGTGTACCAAACTTCTGACAAAGAGAGAAAGTAGACAGACAGACACAGTGGACTACTGCTACTAGTACCACAAGGAATTCAAAATAATAATAATAATAATAATGAAAGGGACTTTGCCAGCAACAATACAATGCAAGACGTGAACACGTTGTTGTCGCTCTTGCCCAAAAATTGTAGGAAGATGCACTCACAAACACACCACTAACCAAGAAGGATGAAGAACAAAAAGAACCTAGTACTACTGGAGGCAGCAATAAAGGGACCAATTCCTACCTAGCAATTGCATTTGGCGTGATGAACTCCAATACCAAGAAATTTCTTACAAAATACAAAGAAGACTGCAACAGCATCTACACATAGTATGAATGGTACTCACTGTCAGAAGGATGACAAGTTATTATTCAAAGGTGGGGGCACTTTCAGGTAGGACAACATAAAGTTTGGGGAGTATGCACAAACTAGAACCCCAACGAACAATACCACCATGCAAGCCAGGACAACCGGTGCAATACTAGCCCTGGGACGAAGCCCTTATTACCAAGGAGGAGGAGTTTATCTTGCCTTGGAATTGAAAATGAATTGGATTCTTGGAGCAGGAATGACTTCTTCCCAATTGCCCCAATGCCAGATGATGCCATGCAATGTATCAAAAAATTGCTAAAAAATCTCCCAGTGGTCTTGGCTTCTCTGACCGCATCCAAAATTCAATCCACAGCAATGACGGTGAGGATAAGCTAGGACCAATCACTATAATTTTTTGTAGATGTGCCCGCAGCCACCCATAAATTCTGATCCCACTGAAAACCTACCAGATGAGCATCATTATGGGCGCAATCGCAATCCAACTGACAACAATAATGATCCGGATCAATACCAACTCTGAATCATACTAATAGGAGTGGAGGACCAACAAAACCAAAACCAAAACCAAAACATACCAAATCACGAAAATGATCAAGATTATACCTTTGATCATGATAATCTAACACCGGAGATGAAACCAAAGAGGAACTACTAGATGAGGATTACAGTGAGCCCCCAAACAACAATATCAAAATTACAGGAGTGAACAAAAATCAGGATCCTGCTATGTGCGGCACTTGGAGTGAATTCAGAATTACAAGTGCACTGACGAAAACAATGAAGAATGTGAATATCAATATCTCCAAATAAGGCACAGCAGAACCCAAACAATCATTTGATTTGAAACAGAGAATGAACAAGAGAATTTCCAGGAGATGTCACAATTAATGATGCAACAACATGCAAACAAGGATTGCATGATAATAGATGAAATGATTATGACAAGATACCCACTCAAGCAAGGCCACAAACATTTGGGGACGATGGCCAAAATACCATCATGAAAGAGCTACATCAAATTCTCATGCGGAAGTTGTTCAGGAAATTGATTAGTGAACAGTATTACACAAGGATAGGAAGAATACATTACTACTAGTAATATTGATTTGAACTCTGGAAAAAAATGGAACATCAGTGAAGGGACAGTGTGTGCAGATGCACGACCACAACAACAAGTCTGGACTGTTCAGTGTGATTCAGTATCACCAATGGTAGTAGCGATCGGAGTCCTATTCTACACACTAATTACGCATGCACAAGAGAACCATGGTGTGACAACATGTGACCTACCATGACATTTCCTACAAGCCAGCATGTAAGGGGATATCCTATTGATATGTGACGGACCCCTTTCATTACTGCTGGTAAAGACTGACCAATCCCAATAGCAAAATATCTCAATATACTAGCGCAAGGACGTCCAGTGATCTACATCCAATGTTATGATGCAATCTATGAAACTCCTCTTGTACAAGAAAGTGATTGGAAACTTTGCAAGTGGGGATTTGACAGAACCCTTATAAACTGTGCTGCTGGAACAAACAGGTAGATGAACAACAATTTACAGTGGTCTTTCATGCAGATGACATGAAGTTGAGACAGAAAAATCCAAACCAGGTCACCGAGGTGATTCAGCTTCTAGAATCAATACACAATATGTGATCCGACGACAGTACACAGAGGGGAAATCTGCCACTATATGGGCATGACAATTGACTTTAGCACCCCCAGAGAAGTACAAAACTATGATGCATGACTACATCAAGAAGGTATCAAGAATGGACTACCAAATAGTATGAACAGCTTCAAGGGTGCGGCAGCAACAGGACACGTACTGAAAACTGATGATAAGTACCTAATCAAGCTAGGCAAGGGACTAAAACTCTGTACTGTTGAACAACAGCTCAGATACTCTGGCTTGGAAAGTGAGCATGGTCCAGCCTCCAGATTGAGGCTGTGTTTCTACTAGTATGTACAAGAGTCTTATACCCAATGAACATGATTATAGATAAGAAACTTTGTATCGAACGATGTATCTCCAGGATGTAACTTCAGGCTATAACGTTCCTACCACTGATTCCCAAAGCAGATGGAGAAGGAGTCAGCAGTATATGCATTGACAACACCTATGCTGTCCTTGCAAACATAAATGGGCACACCGGAGTATATGGGCATCCTGATCTTTTGTCATCTGGATTTCCAGAATTGACACCTTTATTAATATGTTAAGCATGGCTATCACTAAATCAGATAAGGTAAAACCTGATACTCATTAAAAGGCACTCTAGACTGACTGGGCAAACTACCGGGAAAGTGAAATGCCTTGGTGTGATAGTGAAATGAGAATTCAAAAATACTAGTGAAATAAACAGTTATACCGAGAAACACAACAAATGGGAACATTACCCAACATATGCATCAGTAAATATAACATCACAACCAGTAAATATTCCTGTTACCTGTAGTAAGATGAAAAACATGTGACCGCATATGAATCAAAAGCTAGTAAACACAAGCCAATCATCAAGACTGACGAAGATACCGTATATGAGTAGTAGAAGGGTAGATTTGACCTGAGAAAATAGGAATTGAGCAAAATGACAATATTAACACAATAAGAATATGGTATGCTGGAAAGCAAGGAGAGGGGAGGGAGCTGATATTGCAGATGCGGTGGATTGATAACTGCTAGTACAGTACTTGCACAGAAGATGTGTTTGCTTCCTTCTCTGTCCTCTTTGTATGTCTGCTTTCTGTGTTTTCTGTGGATCTGTTGTCTGCGTATATTCATGCCGTGCTTTGGGGTGCTGACATATGTACTTCCTCAAGTACTGGGCAGACTACTAGATAATTAGTATCAACCACTACTAGAGGCTGTTCATGTGAGATGATATATTATTGGCTGCATGACCAATTTCTGGTGAATAGGCCTCTTGTCCTATTTTTTAGCAATGAAATGAAACAGAATGCTGCTGGTGCAAGTTCTAATGCAGGCAATTACATCTTTTTGGGACCCATGGTATTTGTTTATTGAGTTGCTTTTAATAGTGCGGTATGGGAATTAAGATCAGCGGCTTCTTGCTTGCAGTTACTGGAAATAAGAATGCACCAATGCTATTTGCATCTGCTTCCAAACCAATAGTTATACTACTGCTGATAGAAGGACTAATATTTGTTAAAAAATTAAACTTTGCCACTTTTCAGTACGCAGTTGCAATGTGAAGTTATAATTCTAGGTTTTATATCCACAACAGTACTATCAGTAAGATTTATTGTATTGTACATCTGTACTACTTCTATGTTTTTTTGCAAGGCAGCCCACGAAAAACGGCCATGTTGATTGAGGTTTTCTATTTGTATATTGTTACACTTTTTTCTCACTTTCCATTATTGTACTGATTGTTCAAGTATTGACAAAAAGAATTCTAGTACCCCCCCCCCCCCCCCCCCCCCCCCTATTATTTTCCTTCTGAATCCGGTCGAAGATCTGATTCAAAGGCTTCTGGAGAACAGCAACGCTGCGTTAGTGTGTTAGTAGACGAACGATTGTACTCTACGCGTGACAATTGTGTTTGGATACTTTCGGCAACGGATAATCGGACTACAGGCGAGACTAGGGAAACGCCAGATCTCTTCTTGCTGTGACTTGTTCAGATTGCAGCGAGACAGACCTTAGTATGTAGATTACAAGTAGTTGGTAGCAACTAGTGTGAATTTTGGGATATAAATCAGTTGAATGTTAAAAGTATGAGATAAAGTGAAATCTTGCCGAAATGCAAGATATCTCTTTTATTGAGATGAATACGTTGCAACTGCTGTTGCGTAGTGATGAGATTACTCGCTGATTATTTCCGTACATGTATTGGTCGTTGACCATATATATCTGTATGCATGTATATATACTGTGTGAGAATCACACGCCAACGGTTTTCTTCTCTTGTTCCGTTAGGAAGACTCCATGAATTGTTTATCATTAAGGTCAGGAATTGCTCCTGTAGCTCGTGTGATATTTTATGAAATCAGAGTTTGCTCACCGAAGAACGATGGCAATACTGTAAAACAGGGATTGCTCACCGTTGATGCGCGATGGGAATCGATGCACCATGGGAATCGATATGCCGTGGGAATCGATTACTTTGATTGATACGGGACTCATGGATTCGTACGAATAGGGTATCTACCATCTGGTAGCTTTGGTACTTATGGTCACGAAAGGAATTTAATACTCCCCATGTCTCCTTGTGAAAGGTCATCACGCTCTACATGATGCTTCCATCATCTTGGAGAAGGTCGCCGGTATTCCCACAAAAGTGGAAGATGGGCTTGAGCAGTGGATACACAACTGAGTGTCCCCAATGCTTGGTGAGAATATCTGCACAGTTATCCTTACCTGGGATGTGCATCATTAAAATGAAACCTCTCGCTATCATGCTTCGTACGTAGTGAAACGATAGAATGTTATGACGCTTATGCAACCTTGCGTAAGGAAAGGTCGACGTTTGGATCATCTTTTTGTTATCACCCCAAGAGTAGGAGATATCATGTACTCGTGTTCCGAGGTATCGGAATGAGTGGCGTAGATCGACAATTTGTTCGATGCAAGTTCTTCCTGCAACAAATTCAGCTCCAAAGGTGGCTGTTTCCGTAGTAGACTGTTTCTTCGAGAACCACATCATGGGAGTCTTGTTCGCAAAATGAAGAATGCTGGTTACAGCCTTACCACTAAGAATATCATGCATGAGGTTGGCATCATAGAAATGTGTCAACACTACTGTCTTCCCAAGCGGTGTAGGAGCGTCGTCGGGTAGCTCTTCAGAATGCTCCCCATAGATGGTGTTGGACCAGTTGATGGTGTCGGGTTTAGTCAATATAAAATTTGGGGGTTCCACGCGGAATCTGATTTGAAAATGTCTAAACTTGGAGATATATCCATAGATACGTTTGGCACGTTTGAGATGCCCATCTCGTGGTTGAGCTCTGAAACTCGAGAGTGTCATCACGGCTGTTTGTACATCAAAACGCCCAATAGCGATGATCCATTGGAGTGAACCGATCATACTTTGATATTTCTGTATACCAGTTTCTTCGAGAAAGGCTGAGGAGTCCAATTCGGGATGATCGTTCTCTGCAATGGGTGATTGGAACCTAGTGCTAGGTTTGCATCCAAACATTTGTTCGTAAGACGCTTCCATCTTTTCGATGAACTTTATGGGATTCATGCAGAGAACACCATGCGCGTCGCGCTCAAATCCGCAACCTAGGTGGAAGTTCATAGGTCCGGATCCCTTCAGTTTGAAGTTATATGGTGACGACTGCAATATCTTCAAGAAGGAATTGGGATCTGCCATGCAAAGACATAGGTCATCGACATATGTGCATATAAGTTCATATACACGTTCACCATGCTTGTTCGTTCCAGGCTTGAGGAATATTTCCGGTTCTGCACGGGATCTTTCGAAGCCGAGTTCGATGAGACAAGCCGCGAGTAAGTCTCCAAAACACTTGCCTGAAGATCTGAGGCCATATAGGGCTTTGTAAATGATCAATAGGTGACCTTCCAGCGATCCGAATTCGGGACCTGCCTTGATGCATACTTTCTCGCAGGTAACTGCTTCTAGGTAGGCATTACCTATATCGGTACCCCATGCTTCCAGGTCGTTCAGTTCAGCTAGGAATAGGCACATACATAGGCCGCGGAGAGATACGACACCTGCGTAAACACTGTGGATAGGGGCCTCAGTGAGATTACCGTTAGCAACGAGACGAGCCTTGTGTCTACCGTCGTGCTTGACAGCATATATCATGTGTACCTTGATCTGTTGGAACCCAGGGGGAATGGAGCTTGTCTTGTACACGCCTTTATCAATGAATGTATTGTATTCATTGAGTTGTGCCATTTCCAGAGTGGTGGCATCTTCCCATTTGGTGTTTCCGTTGGCTTGATCAAATCGGAGGGCTTCTTTGTGGTTACGAGGTACTTTGAATCCGTATTGGTACTGTGGAGTTGTACGGAAAGAACAAAGTTTGGCTTGGTGCACAAGTCGATCAAGTTTCTTGGTTCGTTGTGCTAGGTTGGTGATTCGCTTGAGGCGTTTCCAACCTGGGAGGTCAAGCAAGTTGTTGTCTTTCCCATATTTCGCAACAGTGACAGGGTCATCAGCCGCAATGTTGGCCAGAGGTTCATATGTGCGTTCCATATTTTCCCATTCAATCCAAAGGTTATACTTGGAACCTTTGTACTGGGGGTGCTTGTTATCCAGCGGGCCTTGGTGTCCTAGGATGCGGCGAAATGACCAAAGTTTGCCGTCTTCTTGTGTTGAATCACGATGGATGTAATTCATGACATCATTGTATGCAATGATATCATTAAGTTCGTCATCAGAGTGTTTGCACTTGAACTTGATGAAGTCTTTGTTGCGTTCAAGACTGTCTTCTACATCAACGATGGTAAGACGCTTCCGGGTGCCATCTGGGTTGGTTACAAGGAAGGATCGTCCTTGTAGATCGGCAATTGGGACCGTAGGAATGGTAATGGGGTTACCATCATCGTCAAATTGTGCGTTGCCTTCTTTGTCGGTAACAACTACCTGTGATGGGTCTACTGACGGAGTAGCGGGGTTGGTGTGTGGAGTTGTGACGTCACTAACATCAAAGTATGCTAATTCCGGTGGATCAAAGTCATCTTCAGTAAGGAGAACGCCATCGGAGGTCTTGCTGAAGATGTGTGTCGTAGGAGGACCATCAAAACTCTCCCCATAGTTGTTAGGGAGTGGAGAAGGTGACCAGCTCAGGCTGTCATCAACCTTCTTATAAAAAAAGCTCGGTAACGAGGTGTGGGCGGGTGGTTGGAGAATAGTTTGAGTGCCAGATGCGGGAGGCGTAGTACCTGGTGGTTCGTTGGGTACAGATGGGATGGTGTCATCGGCAGTGGCAGAATCAGCGGGTGAAACGCTAGGGGGAATTGAGTTGCCTGGTTGTGTAGACGCGTCAATGGGGTTATTCTGAGTGGTATGCTCCCCATGTTTGAATGCTGGAGCGTCTCCAGTGGCGTATAAACGGGGCAAGGAATCCTTGGCGTTACGCCATTCGATGAAACCATCATCAGTGAATAGGCCCGCGCGTTTGTTACGGGACTCAGGTGTAAGAGCAGAGCGGACACCGGACCGGTCAAGTAACTTGTTGGTAACGGGATCCCAGATTCGGAAGCAGAGTCCATTGCCAACATGTTCGGCGATGCCGACGAAGTGACCTAAACGTTCGGTAGACTGGGTACCGAAAGGGGAGTCATTTGTCTTGAAATACACAGGTTCAAACCAGAAGAAACTGGTGTATGCGCTTATGTCACCAAGTGTACCGGTAGCAATGAAGACCGGTTGTTTGTCTGACAGCGTAGGATCAGAAATAATATTGAGGAGACCAGCGACGTATGTCATGCACAGTAGCCATAGATGTGGTGGTGTGCCTGTACGATCCATGACGCGATTGACAATGCGCTTGAACGTTTGATATCGACGTTCGAATTGATTTTGGTGTTGGTGATAAGGTTCACTTTACCAGAGTCCAATCCATAGCATTTTGAGATAATCGACTACCTTCTTACTAGATTGGTAGTTACCGTGGTCGCAAAGGAGGCGAATGGGTCTGCCCCATTTTCGAACAAAGTTCTGGAAGCAAGATAGAAAATCGCCGGTGGTACGCATTTCTTCAACGTGTATAATATGTGACTTTCGGCCGAAGAAGATCTGAGCAATCTTGGAGCCACCATCAATCGCTGGGACATCCAAATAGACAGCATCGGACATAACATCGTCATTGAAGGGTCGAACGTTCATGGCCGGTTGTGGGGAATGGAAACGTTTGAAAATGTTTCCATCAGGGCTAACCGCCAATGAACCATATTGGGTTGAGTTTTCAAACGTGGCTTTGATGCGATCGGTGGAAACCCAACAAAAGAAAGGTTTCAGGGATAGGTAGTCATGTTCGTTGGGGTATCTCTCACGGGGCGTAGCTGCAATACGTGTAGTATCACTGGCAGTACAATCCGTCGGAAACGCAGTGACTGTCCCAGAGGCTTCAGGTAAAGTGCAGCATGCGAGGCGTTCTTGGTGAATGTAGTTGGTGGAAGTAAGCCAAAATGAGCGATCGTTGGTTCTATGATCATCAATAGGAAGGAAGGGAGATCAAGTGGATTGGCTGGAATATGAACTGAGGGACATGGCCGTGGAGGAGCCGGGGGATACAGAGATATCCAATCCTTCAAGACAACGTGGGTTTCCATATTCGTCGTAATCGGCATATGGGAGTTGCTGTGGCTGAGGAGGATATTTCTGGAGAAATTGTTCATCTTTTGCACTGATGGTGGTATCAAGAACAGATGGGTCCCAATGCTTATCAGATGTCATGATAACATGTGGGAGCGTGTCAAACTCAATAGTCGTGTACTTTCGCATCGCAAGGTATGGTAAACCGTGTCGTATGCTAAGAGGCAGTGCATATCCATCGGAGGTGGTGATGACCTGCCCACCGCCCGCTTTGATGGATGTGTCGTCGACAGTGGAAAAATATGCTTCCATCTGGCCGGAGGACAATATAGAAGGGTGTCGTCCTGTATAGGCACATTCATTGAAAATGAGGATGATGGGGCCTCTGTTCGATATGGAATAAGCTCCGCATGTAGCAATGGGGATATTCTGTACCTGGTGATTGTTAATGCCGGTGACATTGACATATCGTGGTGGGATATCCTTGGAGATGAGGCATGCATCATTGCCGATGATGCAACCATTTGCGCCGCGATCGACCATGGCAAAACCAGGACTAGTAACCGTAGTTTTGTGTATGCGGTATGTGTACGACGTTACTGGACTATCGTTAGGAAAGGTCAGGTCTTCGTCAGGATTATACCACTGGTGAAAATTGGCGGAATATGAGGATGTTCCTACAGGTATTTGGGTGTCACCGTCCTTTTTGTACCGAATGTCAGGGTTTTCGGAAAGGAATCGAGCGGGATGGGCGGGTGACACGGAAGACTTGAGAGGTCGCTGGTCCTTGGATGAAGAGGTTGTTGATTTGTATACACCTAATGATGCATGGAAAACACCTCTACGATCATTTTCTACAGCAGGATGTAGATCTGCTGCAGAATTGGCATGTTCATCTTTGTTCGGAGTATCGTCTTCTCGGAATGATACCGAATGTCCGTGTTGATATGCCTTCCGGGTAATGGGTTTGACATTGTTGGGGTCAGGTTGGTCCTTGTGGAGTAAGTTGTGTCGTAACGATGCGACCACGATTTTCTTGCCTTCCGGGGAAAAACTAAGCCAACTCTTCATGTCCTGACGTGACAGGGCCTTCCATATGTTTGTAGGCAGCCGCGTGGTAGGGTCAGGGGTACGTCCAGCCTTAAATACCGCATAGTCTTGATAGTCTCCTTCAAATTTGATAGGGAGAGCATAGTCATCATGGTTTTGGCTTTGTTCAGATGAGAAGTCATGAACGTGTGCACGTACAGTCAACCGAGGAGCCGCCATCGCGGACTGGGAATCAAGTCGAGTTGCTTCAAGTAAAAGCGTGATTTTAAGTTCGTGAATAGCAGCTGCTTCAGCGACTGCATCTGTCACGGTGCTATTGGCCCCACCTGGATCCTTGACTTTGGCAAACTGTTCACTTAGCTGAAAGCTGGAATAGCATGCCTGACATAATGCTGATTTTGCAGTATGGTACTCAAGGGGCTTGTTGGGAGGACGGAGCTTATTGAGGTGATTTAATTCATCAAACCAATGTGTAATGAATTTCACTTTGGATTCTTTCCAATTGTTGAGATTCAACTTTAGCAACGCTTGTAGCTGAGTCGAATTGTCATATACCTTGGCTTTTGATTCGCTGTGAAGGTTTACGAAATCGAAGTATGCTTTACGTCCATCACGAGTGGTAGAATGGCTGTGTACACACGATGCAGAAAGATCGCTTTTGAAGACTTCCAACATCAGTACCCAGAAGAAGGCACACTGTTTGACGAAGAGATCACGGGTATAACCCAGAAGCGTAGCTGGAGGCCAAGTTTCATCAAGGAATGTCTCTGTGTCGATGTCGTATGCCTCGAGTTTAGCTTTGAAACCTACGAGCCAGTGTTCGAATCTCGAGTCATTCGTGAGGGGCGTAAAAGACTTTTCATCCCGTGCTTTTTGGCACCAAGATTCGTACTTTACCTGCTGAGGTGACTTTTTGTTACTTCCCACCGGAGGAGGTAGGGGGTTCAGAGCAGATTCGTTACGCATGCGTTGGGCATGCTCTTCGCGGAATGGTTGGAATTCCTTATATGTATATGATTTTACATCTTTCCATTCTTTCTCGTCTTCTTGTAGATCGACACCGTCTTCTTGTAGATCGATAGCGAACTCCGCAAGTGCTTCTATGCTCCTTTGAATGGATCGAGGGATATGCGTTGGTAGTCCTCCCTCAGTATAGGTAAGCTCGTGTGCAAAGTCCGGTTCGATAAGTGCATTGAGGAATGCATTCCACTCGCATAATCGGCCTTCCTTGAGAGCTAAACACAACTTGCTATTAGCCTCACTTGTTACGTTGAGTAGGGATACGAGTATCTTCTTCATATCAGTATCAAAACTAGGAAAGTGGTTGGCAGTAGTAACTTCGACATCACCTGTCTTCGCTTCGCCCCCAAATACATTGGCGGGCATCATCGGTATGTTCGGCATTTGTGACGGTTCCGATCCTTCGAAAGAATTGCGCGGCGACTGAGAATGAGAACTGCTTCGTGTACGGTGTGCGACTGGCATATGCCAGCGTAGGGATTGTATTCAATTCCGTTCCTGTTCCTTTTTGTGTGCAAGCCGCCTTAGAGCTTGCGACTGTTAATCTATTATTTTCCTTCTGAATCTGGTCCGTTGAAGGTCTGATTCAAAGGCTTCTGAAGAACAGCAACGCTGCGTTAGTGTGTTAGTAGACGAACGATTGTACTCTACGCAGATCTCTTCTTGCTGTGACTTGTTCAGATTGCAGCGAGACAGACCTTAGTATGTAGATTACAAATAGTTGGTAGCAACTAGTGTGAATTTTGGGATATAAATCAGTTGAATGTTAAAAGGATGAGATAAAGTGAAATCTTGCCAAAAAGCAAGATATCTCTTTTATTGAGATGAATACGTTGCAACTGCTGTTGCGTAGTGATGAGATTACTCGCTGATTATTTCCGTACATGTATTGGTCGTTGACCATATATATCTGTATGCATGTATATATACTGTGTGAGAATCACACGCCAACGGTTTTCTTCTCTTGTTCCGTTAGGAAGACTCCATGAATTGTTTATCATTAAGGTCAGGAATTGCTCCCGTAGCTCGTGTGATATTTTATGAAGTCAGAGTTTGCTCACCGAAGAACGATGGCAATACTGTAAAACAGGGATTGCTCACCGTTGATGCGCGATGGGAATCGATGCACCGTGGGAATCGATATGCCATGGGAATCGATTATTTTGATTGATACGGGACTCATGGATTCGTACGAATAGGGTATCTACCATCTGGTAGCTTTGGTACTTATGGTCACGAAAGGAATTTAATATTCAAGAACACACAAGAAGTCAATGGAGTTCAAGAAGTAACCAAGATCAAGATCCCCTTGATTACTGCAGGATCAACCAAACTACAAATCCTTTTTACCATCAATGAGTTCATGTGATCCAAGAAGATGCTCAACCTAACCACAGGACCAAGACTCTATGACAAGTTCGTAGATCTCCTCAGAGACTACACCGACAGTAGCTGGTGGAATAGCTATGTATCAGCCAATGTTCCACAGAGAACTGTGGATAACTTCCAAATCACAGTGGAAGAATTTGTCAACTACAAGTTCGACAACAACCTTGATGCCTACCAAAACCACAGAAGATTCCTCACCAACATCAAGAAGACAACCACCATGACAGTACACCAATTTGTCGCACAAGTAAACTTCCACAACCATGTCATCCTTCCACTACTTCCGGGACACCCACCAGAAGATGCAGAGATCAAGAAGGACCGAGAGTTCAAGAATCTAATCTTTGAATCGATACCTGAGGATTGGAAACACACCTACCAGCAACACCACTCTCCTCATAGGGATTCCCTCTCTGAAATGATGATGAGGTTTGAAAGGTATCAATATGCACAAAATCGAAAGAAGAAATCATCAGATAATCCATCTCAAAACAACAACAACAGCAACAACAATGCCAACAACAATCGTAACAACCAGAATGGAAGCAACAACAACCGCAATAACCAAAACAATCGAAACAATCGAAACAATCGCAATCGAAACAACAACAACAACAATAACAATAACAATAACAATTGAAACAACAACAACAATAATAATCAACGCAACAACAACCAAGGCAACAACAAAGGCCCGACTAGAATCTCCAACGACTCACCACGTCCTATCCATCCGGCTACCAACCACACTTGGGGCCAATGCTACACCAACAAGTATGGCACCAACTCCAATCAGTCCAATAACAACAATAGAGACAATACTGACTCGCATGTGAATGATCGCAGCAGCAATTCCAACAACAGCAATCAATCCACTACCTCTTCCAACGGCAGTAACTACCATGAACCAGAACAACACATGTGTGTCTTCATCAATGAACCAGAAGAAACTAACATCCCTGCAACTCCTTGGCCGGATCTCTTCCATGTAGACATGGATATCGATGAAGAATATTACAACTCAGATCTTCAAAGATTTCCCTCTGAAAACACCGATTCTGGCAACAACAGGCAAGAGGTTGCTCCCAGCACCGCCAATGGCGACATTGACCTTGCTCCAACCACAGTAAGCGTCTGCAACTCCATCAATGGATCCCTTGGCAAGTACTACTTGAAAACCCTCTTCGATTCCAGATCTACCAACAATCTCATAGTGGAATCAGCAATTCCCTCTGGAATCAAGAAGCATCTCCTAGATAAACCAATCCAAATGCAAACAACAAATGGCAAAACCACTTGCAACCACTATGTAACCTTGGAGAACACCGTATTCCCAGAACTATTCTACTCTATGAAAGTCCTACAAATCAAGTGCTTTGTAGTCTCTCAGAATATCAACTACCACCTCCTTATTGGAAGGAAAACCATGAGAGACCTCGGAATGAAGATGGACTTTGAAACTTGCACAATTGAATGGTATGAGAAAACCATGCAATTTCACCCGCGAAATTACTTTGACAACAAGTCCCTGCTCCACAAAGTTATGTCTGCAGAACCACATGCCATTGCAGAAAGTTACTCCAACCAATCTATCCAACAATCGTATGTGGATGGAACCACCAAGTACGAGAAAACTGACCTCCACAAGTTAGTCACTGAACAAAACCATCTCTCCTACCATGAGAAACAAGCCTTGTTACCAATACTCCTCCAAAATGAAGAACTTTTCGAAGGATTGAATGACAAGGAATTAGGTATCTTCCCTAATCAAACATTCCACATTGATCTCCAGCACGGCGCAACTCCATATCACGTGAAACAACCATATTCCATTCCACTGCACCAACAAGAAGCAGTGAAGAAAGAAATTGATCGACAAGTGAAACTTGGTATCCTTGAACGCTGCTATGCCACAGAATGGGGAATGCCAACCTTTGTAGTCCCAAAACCAGATGGCTCCTGTCAACTCATCGGTGACTTTAGAGAACTCAACAAAGTCACCAAGAAACTTCACTACCCACTTCCAAAGCTCCAAGATATCTTCCACAGAAGAAGAGGCTTCAAATATGTCACCCTTATTGATGTTAGCATGCAGTTCCACACCTTCAAACTTGATGAGGCCTCCACCTGGCTTTGCGTCCTTGTTACTCCATTCCGAAAGTTCTGACTGCTTCAATTGCCAATGGGCTTCCTCAACTCTCCAAGTTGGGCCCAAGGCTGTATGGAACAAATGCTCCTACACTTGAAGGATATTGAAGTATACATTGATGACATTGGTATCTTCTCAGATACACTTGAATCCCACTGTAAATCAGTCTCTTCTGTCCTCTCCTTACTGAAGTCCCACAACTTCTCTGTCAAGCCCTCCAAGTGCCACTGGTTTCAATCCCAAGCTCCTTGGCTTGGCCACATTATCTCTTGTGATGGAATTAGACCCAATCCAAACAAGATTTCTCCTATCCTGAAACTTGCTTTTCCCTCAACAACAACCCAACTTTGATCCTTTGTTGGGATGATTAACTTCTATCGCAACTTCTATCCCAAGCGGGCTTAAGTTCTTGCACCCCTTACCGACCTCTCCGGAAGAGCCAAGGGCAAGAAGATCTCTCCGACTCCGGAACTCCTCCAAGCCTTCAACAAAGCCAAGTCCCTCATTGCCAATGATATCCTCCTTGCCTTTCCTGATCCAAACAAGCCCTTCCATGTCTATACTGATGCTTCTGACTACCAACTCGGAGCTGTCATCCTCCAAGACGGCAAAATCATCCTTTGCTTCTCGAGAAAACTCAACGCCGCTCAACGGAAATACCCAACGGTTGATAAAGAGATGCTCTGTATTGTAGAAGTCTTCAAGGAATTCTGCACCATTCTTTGGGGTGCTGAAATCATTGTATGGACAGACCACATCAACTTAACCCGTCAAAATCTTACAAGTCACAGAATTATGACTTGGAGAATGCTCCTTGAAGAATTTTCCCCAGTATTCAAATATGTCAAAGGCAAAGACAATGCCATTGCTGACGCGCTCTCCAGGCTCCCACTCCAGCAAGACACTCCTGAGAAGAAGAAGGAGTTCTTTGGTCCCGCTCCCGATCCAACGGATGATGCCTTGGACCTTGAAACTGCAATTGACCCAACGGACTCCAACCTTCTCTCTCTTTCTGAATTGTTTCTTAACTACCCTGAAGACATCCCCATGTATCCCTTAGCCTTTGACCAACGCGCCCAAGATCAAGCGGCCAATGTAGATATCTCTACCAATCCCCGGTACACAACTGAAAACTTCAACGGCACCGACTTGAAAGTTGTAGACTCCAACGGTCGACAGAAAATTGTACTCCCTCCAAACCGAGTGCAAGCCACAATCAAATACTACCACCACGTGCTTGGCCATGCCGGCGCAGAAAGATTGTATCGAACCATCAGCCAATTCGTATACGCCGCAAACTTGAAGGACCAAATCAACTCCTTCTGCAAAACTTGTGACACGTGCCAACGGTACAAGAATAGCCACCAAAGCCATGGGCAACTCCCTACCAAAGAACACCAATAATTCCCTTGGGACACCATTGCAATCAACAGAGTAGGCTCTTGGAAAATCAAGATCCCTGGCCATGGAACAGTCTCCTTCAATGGCTTCACCATCATGGACATGTGCACCAACCTCCTTGAAATCATCCGAGCCCCACAAGTAAACCCAACCGGCCTCATGGCAGTCCATGCCCTCGACAATGGCTGGCTCTCCAGATATCCCAAACCAGTAAATTGTATTATCGACCAAGGAACCAACTTCATGAGCAATGACTTCCAACTCCACCTTGCCATCCTATGAATCAAGGCCAAGGTCTGCTCAGTTTGGAACCCACAATCCAACGCGGTACTTGAACAAGTCCACGATACCATGAAGTCTGCAATGAGAACAGAACTCAATACCAATCCTCCACAGACCCTCCAGGAAGCCACCAACATCATTGATAGTGTGTTTGCGTCTGCTCAGTTTGCCGTTCGATCAACCATCAACAAAACATTTGGAATGACGCCTGGAGCCCTTGTCTTCCACCGAGACATGTTCCTACCAATTCCTGTAATTACAGATTTGGCCATGGTCAGAAACAAAAGACAAGCGCAAATCAACAAGAATGCTATGAAAGAGAACAGCCACAGGAAGATTCATGATTACAGTGTAGAAGACCAAATTATGATGAAAAATGAAAAGCTCATTCCTGGTGCTTTCGATGCAAGAAGCAAGGGTCCATACACCATCCAGCAAATTCACACCAATGGTACAGTTTCCTTTCTCTTAAGAAATCACGTTATCCAACATATGAACATTCAAAATCTGAAACCATATCACACCAATTAAAAAATTCTTATCTAAGGAATACTGGCCGCACACAACTAACAAAATTCTGTGCCACCAACCAAATCCGTACGAGAAGGAGAAGAGTGTGGTATTCCAACGGTCACGATTGAAATTACCCACGATTCAAGAAAATCTGAAAAGCAAGCCGGTCTTCAATATTGAAGACTGTATGAAGAACATATCCAAATTCTCTATGTATGATGTACGTTGAATTCTGATTCAACGCCTGTTTACTGTTATAAGCTGCGTCCGAGAACTGTTTCGCGGGGTTCGAATTTACTTCTCGCGCACAAATTTTGTGCGTGATTTTAACACGGCAATATTTCTGGACACCCTGAAATTCCCACCCCCAGTTATTGCCTTAAAATAATACAAAAAACAATTCTGTGCGCGTGATGCACATTACTCTACTCTCGAATAAAAATAATTTATTTCAGTCTCTAGCAGAACCGAATTAATATTCTGTACGAAAAACACTTACTGCTATTCACGAATAAAAAAGAAATCTTGAGTCAGTATTAATTCCAAAATATTAATCTACCAAACAACAATTCAATTCTGCTCTCCTAATTGTGAATTCTATTTCTTGACTACAATATTCCCTTTTTAAAATGTAGATTCTATTATGCTTTATTTATTCCTATTGCAACGTATTACGAATCCTCCATTATTTCTAAGATCCTCAAAATTAAGTTCAAGATTATTAGTAGTTTTGTATTATGTATGTACTGTTATTTTCTACATTAGTTCACCAATAGATAAACTTTCATTCATCGATGCTGTTATTGCCGGATCAATATAGATGTTTCTTTTCTTTTTCTTTTTTGGTCCACTACAATTAGTGGAGCTGCTACTAGTAATATTTGCATCGCCATGCTTATTGTTGGTGTAATCTGTTGAACTTTTGTTCCTAAATCTCTCCCTCATCATTTCTTCCAAATTCCTTCCTGTTTCTGGGTGTTTTCGCATCTCGCCAATTTTGTCGCACAAGTCACTGAACAACTCACGTCCTTCCTCCATCCATCCATTTCTGCTTCCACTGTCTGAATCGCAGAATTTTTTTTTGTCGCGGAATCGTGGCATCACCCTTTCGCCGCTGCTGGTTCACCCATACATGATGCTCATTGTAGATCAGTACCAATGCAAATGCTTCATCTGCTATAGTAAATATATCACTCAGCAAGTGCCTCTCCTTCCGTTGTTTGAAATTGGAATTTGTCGGATTGATTGCCGACATGATTCTTGTAACAAAATAATAAAAATCTTCATCTTCCGCGTCTTTGTATGTTCTGTATTTTGGGTTTAAAATACCTGTGTCGTCATATTCTGTGTCTTGAATAACTGCCACAGTACCAGGGAATGTGATAGGGACTCGACCTTTTCTGTAATCGTCTGTACGGAAGTATCATCAGTATCAACGGGCAGCATGTTAGTGTTGTCGGACCAAAAATAGATTCCAAAATTCCTAATTTCAACAACCAATTCTCCCACCTGTATTTACCTATCCAGTTTTTTCTCGCTAATGTTTGTGAGTTGTGCCTCAATGCAGTCAGTACTGTCCCTACTCGTTTCCTGTAAAAGGAACAGAATGACGCAAGTGGAATATTTGGTGGCTTCATAATCGCACTTGCTCCAACAGCTTTTTTTATTACATGCGCCGTTACCTTGTCATTGATAGGGAACTTCATGTTGGGGTACCAATGTTTTTTGACGTAATCCCTTAGCTGCTTGTCCACTGTTTCAGTCATATCACTCAAAGCCTTAAGCATATTGTTGTCTATTATAAGCCCATATTCGTCTGTAATTGTACTTACTGCTCGTTCTCTTGTGTCGCCGGCATTATCAGTCCCCTCTCCCTGCATGGTTGCCTCCGTTTGTTTAGGTACCATTACTACCTTTCCCACCCCTATATGTGGTTCCCTCTCTTGTTGCCGTAAGTGTTTTGCCACTTCCTCTGCCAATTTGTCATATTGGATTTTTTTCATGACAAGTTCCGCAACATCCTCTAAATTGTAGCATTCTCCGTTAGATGTTTTCTCTACCACATTTGTTTTTGTTCCTTCTTTCTGTTGGTTTGTTACTGTAGTGGTGGTTGTGTTGGTAATGCTCAGTGCTGGTTCGTTACTCTGGTTGATGGTGTTTTGTTCTTCCGTGTTTGTAGTAGTAGAAATTGTGTTGTCGGTACCATTTTTTTTACTGTTGCCCTTTGATGCGTTCATAGTTGTGGTATTACTGTTACTCACTTTGTTAGTAATCGGTGTGTTTGTTTTCACTCTCTTTTTCTTACCGTTGTTGTCCCCTGTATTTTGATGATCACCGGGCCGGATGGTTTTGTTGTTTCGAAGGGTCCTCCCCTCGGATTTTTTGCTTCGTCGTGTCTTTCCGATAGCATTCATATTTTTTTTTTTTTTCTGAATAAGGTGTCGATCAAGAATCATGTGTTTCTTTTTGTGTGGTTATGTGTGTGTACTAATAATTTTGTCGGGTTGTGTACGGTGTTTTGTGTTGTGTGTGTTGTGTGTGTCGTGTGTGTGTGTGTGTGTGTACGGTGTTTTGTGTAGTCTGTGTACGATGTTTTGTGTGTAGAGTTTTTCCGTGGGTTCTGTACTATGTTGTTTGCCCTAACTTCTTCTGTCTGTTGTCTGGTTTTGGGCGCGCTGTTATATTTGTAGAAGTAGATCACGTACCTGTGCCATCCAGCCCTCCCGCGCCATAATTTTTTCAGAAGGGAAACTTTTGATCACACTAAGGTTATGTATTTCAATCCTCTAGTTACATGTAGAATCTCGTAGACTGCACCTAACATACCGTACTGTCTTGTGTGCCATTTGTATCTACAAACCACAACATTGTCTGTACTGTGTGTGGCAAAGTTGTTCCCAATATGCATTTAAAAGTTGTTCCCAACATGCATTTCGTAAGTCATGTGATATGCATTCATGGCCTGGTACAATAACTTTGGTAGTCATTACCAAATGAGATTGCTTGTGCCCTGGAATTGCACCAAAAATACCCTCATGTTTGCCATATGGATAGTCAAACCACAACATTTCGGGCATTCTGAGTGACAAAGTTGTTCCCAATATGCATTTGATGAGTCCTGATAAATGTATTCATAGTTTTGACCGGATACTTTTGGAGGCATTACCCAATAACTCAGTTTGTGCCCTAGAATTGCACGAAAAATACCCTCATCATTTTTGCCATTTCGAGCGTCAAACCACAACATTTCCAGCATTCTGTGTGACAAGTTGTTCCCAATATGCATTTGATGAGTCACGAGGAATGTATTCATTGCTTGGACCGGATACTTTTGGAGTCATTACCCAATAAGGTAGTTTGTGCCCTGGAATTGCACCCAAAATACCCTCATGTTTGCCAGTTGGAGAGTCAAACCACAACATTTTGGGCATTCTGTGTGACAAAGTTGTTCCCAATATGCATTTGATGTGTCATGATGAACGTATTCATTGCTTGGACCGGATACTTTTTGTGTCATTACCCAATAAGTTACTTTGTGCCCTGGAATTGCACAAAAAAAAAACCATGTTTGCCATTTGTAGAGTCAAACCTTAAGATTTTGGGCATTCTATGTGACAAAGTTGTTTCCAATATGCATTGGATGAGTCATGATGAATGTATTCATGGCTTGGACCCGATACTATTTGAGTCATTACCCAATAAGTTAGTTTGTGCCCTAGAATTGCACCAAAATATCCCCATGATTGCCATTTGTCGAGTCAAACCACAACATTTTGGGCATTCTGTGTGACAAACTTTTTAATCCATTGGTTCTTACTTCGAATCTTCGACTGTCCTCTCCGACGGTCAATATTTCTTTGGTTAATTCCTTCTTCCGAACTTTCCTTCGATTACTACGTTGTCTGCGGTCCTCGCCATCCAATCTCCCTCAGATCTCCTCCAGATTGTTGTGAGCACGCTGTTGAGCGCCTCATCGACGACGACAACAACACCGGTCATTAGAATCGAACACACGACGCCGTCAAACGATCCCGCAACTTGGATTGAGCACCATCGAATCGCTCCTCCTCCTCCACCGGCGATCCAACAACCTCGCTCCTCCTCCTCCACCACCGGCAAGCGGCAACGAATCGTTGGCATAGAATCGCTCCTCCTCCACCATCTACTCCAACGCCAAATCGATTCGTCGTCATCCAACGGCAATTCGTCTCGGCAACAATGAAATCAACCACAACGAATGGAAAGCAATTGCCAGCACGAGGAAGGAAGCAAAAAGCAAATAGGAAACATGAGAAAAGAAGTCAACAGAAAATGTCTTCAAATTTTCTTAAGGTTGCTGCACCGGTTTCAACTAGCCACGCAACTTATGCAATGTTGTCTCTGATAAAACCAAGGAAGAAGAAAAGGAATAGGCGTTCAACTTGCAAAGATGTCGTCCGTACAATAGCGCTGAAAAATAAATCCAGTACCGCTGCGGTGGCAGGTAAATACATGGAGATAGATTGGGGTGGCAAGACAGGAGGAAAGAAGAAGTATCGACCGGAACAGGCTTTGTCCATCGGAAACTTCAATACATTGGATAGTACGGAAGATAAGCCTATTCTTGCATTTGACGATTCTGAACCATCGTTGCGAATTTTTGCCAAAGTTTCACGCAATTTTGCGTTACGACACCTCGCTTCCAAGCATAATATCGAATTGTTGAGACAGTTTGCTCCTGCCATTGTTGGAGCAAAACCAACCGTTGGAAGAGGGGTGAAGCGGGGCAGTATCAATGATGATTATGCTATCATTGGAATTCGACCAGAAAGATTGGATTCGAATATTGGTGAGTATGTTTTCAAAAGTCATGTTGATCCCAGCATCAAACTAGAGCTAGAAGAGACAACAGTTGAAATTGTGAAGCATATGCATCATAGTTTAATTGACGTGGAACCGTTTGTTGAAGAGGAAATGGATGTGTTGTCTCAGATTCTGTCTCGTACAAAGCTAAATGCAATTGGGCAGCAGGCATTAGCATTTTCAATCGGTCGCAACTACCATTCTGGATGCCATGTGGACGATGACATGTACTACTACACTCGTTTGACAGTCATTGCTCCGGCGGAAGTGTCTGCTGACGAGGTGATTTATTATTTTGTCTTCCCAACGTACCATATCAAAGTGCCGTTGCGTTCTGGAGATACTCTATTGTTCAACCCATTAGTATTACACAGCTGTTCGAATCCAAAATTCGAAGGGTGTTATATTATGAGTGCATACGTATCTCGCAAAACTGTGCTTAGAGCTAACCCTCTATAGTAATATTAAACACTAGTTTAAAGTTAGCCATTACATTAACCCTTGCTACTCAATCGGAACTGCTGTCCGAGCTTTCGCTCTCTGAACTGGATAGCGAATCACTGGATTCGTTATCATTCAATGCTATCTCAAATGGTTCCAACTGGATGTCGTCCTGTAGTGTGCATGCATTGTACAAACATTCGTAAGACGGTGGTGTAGCAGAATTTTTGCTTTCAAAAAATTCGAGCCATGAGATCCGATTCGATATCACTAGCCAATCGCAATTGGTTATGGAGCCATCTAGTCCTTGCTCTGGAACAACTGCCAGCTCGGAATGGATAGTGTCGACATGAAATAGGTAGAGTGAATTCATCAGGCGCCCACCTTTGACAAATTCAGAAGCTGTTTTCTTAGGCACATCTTAAAACCGACGAGCCACAGCATACATTCCGTTTGTATCAATTGGATAGCCACCAATACTACTGTATGGCTGCTTCAAATTCTGTACAGTTAAAAAGCATACCAGATGGCACGGTATGAGCTTGGGATTGTTATTTAAATCAAAGTCCAATTTCATCAAACACCAATCCATCCATACGGAGTTGAGCAGAGAACTATCCGATCTATATGAAGGATGCGACCGAAATATAAAATTAGACCCACAAGCAACATCAAAACGATTGTGCTCTGTAACTCCACAAATGTGCGAAGGATTCTCCAATAAAGGTAGCACAGAATCACAAACAAAGTCAAGTATGTCAGAAGGAAAAAATGGTTTGCTTTTGTTCGTAGAACAAAGCCACTTCATTGTTGATTCCCCATTTTCGGTTCTCATTATTTGAAAATGAGAACCGCCACCATCAGGGCGTTCAATTGGAGGAGGATCAGGTGGATTCAAGTTGTAGTGATATGTTGCCTGGCTTAGCATCATTTTCTCGGACTTTCTATTGGCAGTTTGATTGATTAGTGATGCAGCATTACATTGCGTGTTCTTGGAAGGAGCTTTAATCTCAGTTTTGTGGTGAGATTCATTGGGAGCACTATCCCAGCCTGCGGGGCTTCCCCATAAAGAGATATAATCTGGTAGGTGAAAGTACAGGTGATTCTTGATTAGTTTTGTTCCCATCCCTTTCCTGTGACAAGTTGAGTTTATACAATTGATAAAGTGAACAATTGTTTTTGGGAGATTCTTTAAGGAACCGTATTTCATCCGACCGTGTTTAAGAAATTCTTCCATTGATAGAATGAGCTGAATTACCTCTATCTGTTTCTTTACAAAACGATGGTCACCAATAATGTCAGATCCATGTTTGGAAACAATAGCGATCAGAAGAGAAATAAGCATTCCAGAGAAATCATGCCCTTCTTTCTTCGTGGTTGATAAAAGCTGAGTCCCAAATTTGGTGCGAGGAAAATCTCTATCAGACTGGCGTGATAACAAACCACCGTACCGTTGTGCTAAATGGCCAATACTGTTAGCAACAGCCACGCCGTGATTCAAATTGGGGGCATAAACACATGGAACACTTCCGCGGAGCAACAATTCAATTGACTCGACAGCCCGTTTGGCAGTACCAAGCTGGTGCATGTGCAAACATTCACCGGGAGTTGCAAAATGAATATTGTTCTGATTTGTACCAAAGCATAAATCCTGAAATACATTCCTGATATTGTGATGAGAGTTGTTTTTGGAGTTCTTATTGATATCATTTAGATCTGTGCCAGGAAAACAATGAAAATCAACAGGTGACCACTTCTTTGTTGCAGGTTGAACAGAAGGAATGTTTATGTTCGGAGAATAACAGTTGCAGTGACGGCACATCCGCATGACACCCTTATTGAAGGAGCCATATTTTCCACACAATTTATCGTGAAGTTCTGTGTCGCCAATAACATAGGCAATGGCAAATTTCATTTTTACCTTCCACTGTTGATTGGCGTACGGAAGATAATTCCATTCGATACCACCGTCTTTGTTACACGCGGCTTTGAAGGAACGAAACGCTACTTCCAAACCATTGTGAAGATTCTGAATTTTTTCCTTCGAATTGGCAGGACGAGAGTGTCTGGTTGACTCCCATTCAGGGTCGGGATGGAAGTAAATAGTTGTCCATGCTTCAGGTCGAGAACGGGTCTCCACATTAAAAATACCGAGTGTCATGTTCAATGGTGTTAACGTAAGTCGTCCGTGCGCATCCAAAGAGATGCCATCCATGTAAAATATAATAGGAACAAGAATTTCTTGGGAATTGGGATTGCAAATTTCTTTCCAAGAAGATTTCCACCACGAGCCGTGATGCAATTCTGAGATTACAGAATGAGGATTCAACTCAGGATTATTGTCGGGAGAGAGAGGGGTGGAATAGTCGGGAAAGGAGAGGTTTTCTTCTATCATTAGCTGCTGGTCAGAAAGAAGAGAATAAATGGCATCCTTAAAAGAACGGACATACACCTGAGTGGGCTTATTATCAGGTAACCAATTCAGTATATGAGGATGAAATTTCATATCAGAGAGACCAAGATTGGATTGGAGATTGTCAAAAATTGTTTTCCGAGATCTAATTTTGGCATCGCAAAAATCAAAACCAGTCATTTGACTTTTCTTTGCCCACTGGAAAATTGATTTGAATGTGTTCAATGGCAATTTATGTCGGGCCAATTCTGCAAGAAGATGATGGGGCGGCGGTAGTTTTGTGTGCCTTTGAAATGCATCCTCTCTTTCGTTCAGATTCATGATTTCATGAAGAGATGGTGGTGGAGGGGCTTGCTGAGCAGTAGCGACGTTAACATCAGAACGATTAGTGTGATCTTCTTCGTTGTCTCCACAATCTATGTTGTTGGTAAAATTGATGTCGTTATTTTCATTTACGTCATCGTCATTGTCATCCTCGTCATCGGAATTGTCAATATCATTATTCAGCGGGAATGCATCTTCATCTTGAACAGCGGAAACAGCCATGTAAGATTCAATGGCGTTCCGATCCATTGGCGGTAAAAAGACATCATGGACAATCTGTTGGTTTAGAACGGAATGAAGACCCGTGGCTGATTGACTTGTGACGGTGTGGTGCTGGGAGAGATGGGAAGGGGGAACAGATGGACCGTTTTGTGTCATAATCATCCCAAAATCTGACGGGGAATGTTGAACAGACGGCAAGGTAAGCTGCACTTTGACAGAGGTGGAAAAGTTAGAGATCTTGCGTTTAATTAGACCATCACTTTTGTATAAGTTGTAGCATTGAATATTGTAGTTGAGATGTTTTCTTAGGCCGTACGAGACATATTTCAAGGTATTGCACTCTTTTGACCCAGATTTGTATCCTTTAAAACTCTTGGATTTTTTTCCTTTCTTATACCAGCAACCACGGCAGTAGAATAGAAGAGGGGTTTTGATAACAGGAGGCATGATGTTGCGGAGTTGCTTGAAGGAAAAGGAGGTCGAAAAGATGAATCGTTGAAAGGAAAAAATTAAATAAGCGTATTATTTGGTGTGTGATGTGTTTTCTTGTACGGTAGATTTCCTTACTACCATACTTTGATTGCAAAAATGGTCCGTAAAGTAAATGCATTACTACTTAGTGATGATTGCAACATTCCTCATAAAATATGTTTAGTAGTGAACAGTACGTACAGTCAACTCCTTAAGAGGGTTAATACACAGCGCCGGACGGGTCAATCCCATCAGTTCTTCCAAACATTCGTTGGCAGGCGTGTCAGTTCTTCCATAAGGTGCACGGAAATGTGAATCGAAATGGAAATCGTGGACAATTGCGTTGTTGATTATCGAAATGGAAATCGTGGACAATTGTTTTGTTGATTGCAATCGAGTTGATTCCGACTTTCATGTACCCGTAAAACCAACTAGTACGCTATTTTGCATGAGTTATTACTAGTAGATACTAGTAGGAAATCGTGGACAATTGCGTTGTTGATTATTGAAATGGAAATCGTGGACAATTTTTTTGTTGATTACGATCGAGTTGATTCCGACTTTCGTGTACCGGTAAAACCAACTAGTACGCTATTTTGCATGAGTTATTACTAGTAGATACTAGTAATACATTATTTTCACTAGTACTTCATCATTATAATTCATTATTTCATTATCTTTCCGACGAGGAAAACAAATACCAACGTGTTAGGTGTTACTACGACCTAATCTTCGAATAGATAATCTACTCTACTGATACTACTAATACTAATCATCCAATCGACAGTCAAACCAACCATGGAGGGAATTTACAAACTACAAAAGGTGGTTCAGGAACACCCAGCCGATCTTGAACAAGAAGTCCGGAAAATGATTGTTTATCACAAGAAAGAGACTGCTCGACTCCAAAAAATGATGCGTAAGATTCGTGCTGGAAAAAGCAATCATCCAAATGTTAAAAATGAAAGCGTCGATCCTACTAGCAATCATCAAGTCGTTCCGAATGTAACCAGCAGCATCAATCCACCAAGCGGGTTGTTTAAGAGCGAACAAGATTTGAGTGGCGATTCTGACATTGTAGCTTCTGAAAATACAGCGGATCTTCCTGCCATTAAAGAGGAACAAAACCCTTGAGTGCAATAGCCCGCCTGGGGTGGATTCGACTTGGAGTTGACATGGAGTTGGAGATGGGATTTGAGTTGGAGTTGGAGGATTTGGGTCGGAGCCCATTATACCAGTATGGTGGAAACATGTTGAGAAAATGAAATAAGTCATTCGTGCACAAGTTGTACACAAAATAGTGCTTGTCACGAAACGAATATGATATCCTTAACCCTAAAATAGTTATTTTATTTGAGGAGTGACGAGATATTGTCTCAAAAGTAAAGGTGTGCGACGCGCGAGGTATTTTAGTAGACACGCGACCTAAAAAGATAGGAAATTTAAAAAATAGGGTCGAGAATTGTAAAAATACCGCGCGATAGCCCACGGGGGGTAGAGAAACAGTTCTCGGACGTGGCCGCAACGGCTCCTCGGAGTAGTTGACAAAGCTAGCTCACAATCTTAGTTTTTAACCAATACATAAACCTTATTTTAGTACCTTTTCTAGAGGCATACGACATTCTGTCGTAATCCTCTAGAAAAAGGTACTAATATAAGGCTTATGTAATGGTTAAAAACTAAGATTGTGAGCTAGCTCCCCAGTCAACTACTCCAAGGAGCAGTTGGGAGCTTGCAAAAGTAAACAGGCGTTGAATCGAAATTCAACGTACTTGTACATAGAGAAATTGGATATGTTCTTCATCCAGTCTTCAATATTGAAGGCCGGCTGGTGTGGCGTTGATGCTGATGTCAGATTCCAGATTTTCTTGAATCGTGGGTAATTTCAATCGTGACCGTTTGGAATACCACACTCTTCTCCTTCTCGTACAGGTTCGGTTGGTGGCACAGAATTTTGTTAGTCGTGTGCGACCAGTATTCCGTAGATAAGAAATTTTTAATTGGTGTGATATGGTTTCAGATTTCGATTATTCATACGTTGGATAACGTGATTTCTTAAGAGAAAGGAAACTGTACCATTGGTGTGGATTTGCTGGATAGTATATGGGCCTTTGCTTCTTGCATCAAAAGCTCCAGGAATTTGCTTTTCATTTTTCACCATAATTTGGTCTCCTACACTGTAATCATGAATCTTCCTGTGGCTGTTCTCTTTCATAGCATTCTTGTTGATTTGTACTTGTCTTTTGTTTCTGACCATGGCCAAATCGGTGATTACAGGAATTGGTAGGAACATGTCGCTGTGGAATACAAGGGCTCCGGGCGTCATTCCAAAGGTCTTGTTGATGGTGGATCTAACTGCAAACTGAGCCAATGCGAAGACACTATTGATGATGTCTGTGGCTTCCTGAAGAGTTTGAGGAGGGTTGGTATTGAGCTCTGTTCTCATTGCAGACTTCATTGTATCATGGATTCTTTCAAGTACCGCGTTGGATTGTGGATTGCGGACAGAGCAAACTTTGGCTTTGATTCCAAGGTTGGCAAGGTGGAGTTGGAAGTCATTGCTCATGAAGTTGGTTCCTTGGTCGATGATGCAATTAACTGGTTTGGGATATCTGGAGAGCCAGCCATTGTCGAGGGCATGGACTGCCATGAGGCCGGTTGGGTTTACTTGTGGGGCTTGGATGATTTCAAGGAGGTTGGTGCACATGTCCATGATGGTGAAGCCATTGAAGGAAACAGTTCCATGGCCAGGGATCTTGATTTTCCAGGGACCTACTCCACTGATTGCAATGGTGTCCCAAGGGAATTATTGGTGTTCTTTGGTAGGGAGTTGTCCATGGCTTTGGTGGCTATTCTTGTATCTTTGGCACGTGTCACAAGTTCTGCAAAAGAAATTGATTGGTCCTTCAAGTTTGCGGCATATACGAATTGGCTGATGGTTCGATACAATCTTTCTGCGCCGGCATGGCCAAGCACGTGGTGGTAGTACTTGATTGTGGCTTGCACTTGATTTGGAGGGAGTACAATTTTCTGTCGACCGTTGGAGTCTACAACTTTCAAGTCGGTGCCGTTGAAGTTTTCAGTTGTGTATTAAGGATTGGTAGAGATATCTACATTGGCCGCTTGATCTTGGGCAAGTTGGTCAAAGGCTAAGGGATACATGGGGATGTCTTCAGGGTAGTTAAGAAACAGTTCAGAAAGTGAGAGAAGAAGGGAGTCCGTTGAGTCACAGTTGATTGTGGAGCCGGTAGTTTCAAGGTCCGAGTCATCATCCGTTGGATCAGGAGTGGGAGGACCAAAGAACTCCTTCTTCTTCTCAGGAGTGTCTTGCTGGAGTGGGAGCCTGGAGAGCGCGTCAGCAATGGCATTGTCTTTGCCTTTGACATATTTGAATACTGGGGAAAATTCTTCAAGGAGCATTCTCCAAGTCATAATTCTGTGACTTGTAAGATTTTGACGGGTTAAGTTGATGTGGTCTGTCCATACAATGATTTCAGCACCCCAAAGAATGGTGCAGAATTCCTTGAAGACTTCTACAATACAGAGCATCTCTTTATCAACCGTTGGGTATTTCCGTTGAGCGGCGTTGAGTTTTCTCGAGAAGCAAAGGATGATTTTGCCGTCTTGGAGGATGACAGCTCCGAGTTGGTAGTCAGAAGCATCAGTATAGACATGGAAGGGCTTGTTTGGATCAGGAAAGGCAGGGAGGATATCATTGGCAATGAGGGACTTGGCTTTGTTGAAGGCTTGGAGGAGTTCCGGAGTCGGAGAGATCTTCTTGCCCTTGGCTCTTCCGGAGAGGTCGGTAAGGGGTGCAAGAACTTAAGCCCGCTTGGGATAGAAGTTGCGATAGAAGTTAATCATCCCAACAAAGGATCAAAGTTGGGTTGTTGTTGAGGGAAAAGCAAGTTTCAGGATAGGAGAAATCTTGTTTGGATTGGGTCTAATTCCATCACAAGAGATGATGTGGCCAAGCCAAGGAGCTTGGGATTGAAACCAGTGGCACTTGGAGGGCTTGACAGAGAAGTTGTGGGACTTCAGTAAGGAGAGGACAGAAGAGACTGACTTACAATGGGATTCGAGAGTATCTGAGAAGATACCAATGTCGTTGATGTATACTTCAATATCCTTCAAGTGTAGGAGCATCTGTTCCATACAGCCTTGGGCCCAACTTGGAGAGTTGAGGAAGCCCATTGGCAATCAAAGCAGTTGATATTTTCCAAATGGAGTAACAAGGACGCAAAGCCAGGTGGAGGCTTCGTCAAGTTTGGAGGTGTGGAACTGCATGCTAACATCAATAAGGGTGACATATTTGAAGCCTCTTCTTCTGTGGAAGATATCTTGGAGCTTTGGAAGTGGGTAGTGAAGTTTCTTGGTGACTTTGTTGAGTTCTCTAAAGTCACCGATGAGTTGACAGGAGCCATCTAGTTTTGGGACTACAAAGGTTGGCATTCCCCATTCAGTGGCGTAGCAATGTTTGAGGATGCCAAGCTTTACCTGCCGATCGATTTCTTTCTTCACTGCTTCTTGTTGGTGCAGTGGAATGGAATATGGTTGTTTCACGTGATATGGAGTTGCGCCTTGCTGGAGATCAATGTGGAATGTTTGATTAGGGAAAATACTTAATTCCTTGACATTCAATCCTTCAAAAAGCTCTTCATTTTGGAGCAATATTGGTAACAAGGCTTGTTTCTCATGGTAGGAGAGATGGTTTTGTTCAGTGACTAACTTGTGGAGGTCAGTTTTCTCATACTTGGTGACTCCATCGACATATGATTGTTGGATTGCTTGGTTGGAGTAACTTTCCGCTACAGAGTGCGGCTCTGCGGACATGACCTTTTGGAGCAAGACTTTGTTGTCAAAGTAATTTCGCGGGTGAAATTGCATGGTTTTCTCATACCATTCAAATGTGCAAGTTTCAAAGTCCATCTTCATTCCGAGGTCTCTCATGGTTTTCCTTCCAATGAAGAGATGGTAGTTGATATTCTGAGAGACTACAAAACACTTGATTTGTAGGACTTTTATTGAATATGACAGTTCTGGGAATACAGTGTTCTCCAAGGTCACATAGTGGTTGCAAGTGGTTTTGCCATTTGTTGTCTGCATTTGGATTGGTTGGTCTAGAAGGGGCTTCTTGATTCCAGAGGGAATTGCTGATTCCACTATGAGATTGTCGTTAGATCCAGAATCAAAGAGAGTTTTCAAGTAATACTTGCCGCGGGATCCGTTGATTGAGTTGCAGACACTTACTGTGGTTGGAGCAAGGTCAACATCCGCGTTGCTGGGAGCAACCTCTTGCTTGTCGTTGTCGGAATCGGTGTTTTCAGAAGGAAATCTTTGAAGATCCGAGTTGTAATATTCTTCATCGATGTCCATGTCTACATGGAAGAGATCCGGCCAAGGAGTTGCAGGGATGTTAGTTTCTTCTGGTTTGTCGATGAAGACACACATGTGTTGTTTGGAAGTTACTGCCATGTGAAGAAGAGGAGGTAGTGGATTGGTTACTGTTGTTGGAACTGCAATCATTCACATGCGAGCCGGTGTTGTCTCTGTTATTGGACTGATTGGAGTTGGTGCCATACTTGTTGGTGTAGCATTGGCCCCAAGTGTGGTTGGTAGCCGGATGGATAGAACGTGGTGAGTCATTGGAGATTCTAGTTGGCCCTTTGTTGTTGTTGCGTTGATTATTGTTGTTATTGCTGCGTTGGTTGTTGTTGTTGTTGTTGTTGTTGTTGTTGCGTTGTCGGTTTTGGTTGTTTCGATTGTTTCGGTTGCGGCGGTTATTGTTGTTACGATTGTTGTTGGCATTGTTGTTGTTGCTATTGCTGTTTGGAGATAAATTATCTGATGATTTCTTCTTTCGATTTTGTGCATATTTATACCTTTCAAACCTCATCATCATTTCAGAGAGGGAATCCCTATGAGGAGAGTGGTGTTGCTGGTAGGTGTGTTTCCAATCCTCAGGTATCGATTCAAAGATTAGATTCTTGAACTCTCTCTCCTTGATCTTTGCATCCTCCGGTGGATGTCCGGGGGGTAGTGGAAGGATGACATGGTTGTGGAAGTTTACTTGTGCAACAAATTGGTGTACTGTCATGGTGGTTGTCTTCTTGATATTGGTGAGGAATCTTCTATGGTTTTGGTATGCATCGAGGTTGTTGTCAAACTTGTAGTTGACAAACTCTTCTACTGTGGTTTGGAAGTTATCCACAGTTCGCTGGGGAACATTGGTTGATACGTAGCTATTCCACCAGCTACTGTTGGTGTAGTCTCTAAGGAGATCTACAAACTTGTCATAGAGTCTTGGTCCTGTGGTTAGATTGAGCATCTTCTTGGATCACATGAACTCGTTGATGGTAAAAAGGATTTGTAGTTTGGTTGATCCTGCAGTAATCAAGGGAATCTTGATCTTGGTTACTTCTTGAACTCCATTAACTTCTTATGTATTCTTGAAGTCTACTTTGTCGATAGACTCTTGGTCAAAGTCAAACTTGAAAGGGATGATGGAGTAAGACATTGTTTCTCTTGTTCTTACTGGACAATCTTCAGGGTCAATTGGTGGTTGTTTGTTAGATGTAGTGGTAATTTTTGTTCGTGTAGTTGAAGTAGTCTTTACTGGTAGTAGTAATAAGGTTGAAGCAGTTATTCCACTGTTTAAACAGTGTCGTATGCCTCTAGAAAAAGGTACTAATATAAGGTTTATGTATTGGTTAAAAACTAAGATTGTGAGCTAGCTCCCCAGTCAACTACTCCAAGGAGCAGTTGGGAGCTTGCAAAAGTAAACAGGCGTTGAATCGAAATTCAATGTACTTGTACATAGAGAAATTGGATGTGTTCTTCATCCAGTCTTCAATATTGAAGGCCGGCTAGTGTGGCGTTGATACTGATGTCAGATTCCAGATTTTCTTGAATCATGGGTAATTTCAATCGTGACCGTTTGGAATACCACATTCTGGGTACTACCCAGACCGGATTTTTTTTCTTGACCAGTCTTTTCTTACATAGATCCTTGTCGAAGTGAGCTCACTTTGACAAGAAATCTGTGTAATATGCAGATTTTTTTTGGAATCCACATATTTCGCGCCTATTTTGTATATAATTATCCATACGAAGAATTCCACATATATTCCAAAATGAGATTCCACATTCCAAATGAGATGTTAGACACTAGCCCGCCAAAAATCTGGGTATGCTATTTTTCATTCCCTAAATACTAAAAACAGAAATCTGTGTATTACCCAGAAAAGTATTTCGAGAATCACCCAATACAGGCCCCATATTCGCAGTTTCCAATTTTGAACCAATTTCTAATTTTTTTCCGTCCCATCTTCAAAACTAGCTACAGTGGCAACAAAATACCATCATTGGTAGGCTAACAAGAACAAGAAGTTTACATTAAACGCTTTGCCAAATCCCCTGGAACTGTTTGATTCGAATGACCATGGCAGCAGCAGATACAACAACAGTTTCAATTTGCTCAGCTGACAGGTTCTCCAAGTAGGAGATGCTCTGATCCGCTTGGTCTGTTGTCTTCTGTCCAAGGATTGTGTCCTTCATTTCAATGTCTTTTGTCTCTAGTCTGTGTAATTTAGCCTCGCCACCCTCGTTCCACGATACAGCTGAAGCCAGATGCTTGGTCTTTGCTTCATGTTGTTGCCGTATTTTTTGACCGGCAACTGCAGCTAGTAGATCCAATTTCTTCAAGTTCTTTGGCTTCTTGCCCAGCTTCCACTCATAGAAGATCTTGAGTGAGTGGACCGGTAGCTTACTAACCTCTTTGTTCTCCCTCACATACTTTGCAAGAACATCCCTAGCAGCTTGTTCCAGTTTGGAGTCATACTCAGCAGCTTGTTTCTTTGCTTTCTGCATGGAATCAATCACTGCTACCCGCCTTGTCCTCTTGTTAGCAATTAGCATATTATTTGAGTTGAACGCTCCTCCATTTGACGTGAGATAAGAAAAACCACCTTGGGTCTTTGCCGTTGTAATCACATCTTGTCTCTTGTGCGTATTTGGTTCCAAAACAGCAACCGGTTTGGCTTGGTAGTTCCAAGGTGCAGTCTTCTTGAAAATTTCTCCATCAAAACCATACTGAGCAAGAGTTTCAACTGGGGTTTGATTTTTCTTCTCGAATTTGAGTAGTTCAAAACTTAGCCAATCTGCATCAATGTCAATGATTCCATCTGGTAGAATGAGCAGCTCGTGTTTCACTTTTAAGGTGTCTTTGACACACTTCTTCTGTGTGAATGGGAAATACCAATTGTTTTCCACATATTTTGGCATCATTCAAATGTGAGCGCTTCATAAAATGCACTTGTGGATTTGAGACCGCTCAAATCTTCCCCACCAAAAATCATTGTAGGAATATCTGTTACACATACTGTTTGATTAGTCTTGCGCCGCTCCAATGTCAACTTATGGAGGTTCTCACAGTAGATATATTTGAACAGACCATAATTGAAAGCCTTTGCTTGTGTGATATGGGCCGTGTTAGTAGGGAGCAGAACGGTGTAAATGCCACGCTTTTAACCTCAAGAGCATCTAGCAGTCTTTCTGACCTGGGCCACTGTCCACCATTACACATACTCGTTTCCCTGGGACGCCATTTGAATCAGGAAAAATTGAAATTAAACTAGCCTCAAGATACTGCTTGAATGCTTCCGAGTCCATTCCAGTTAATGCATTACAATTTACCGTTAATCCCCTGCTGACAATGGTACCAAAGTCCCATGCACCCTTGAACCTAGGAACAGATTGACAGTCCAAGACGTCACATTGTGTGCACCTGCTCCCATCATCCTTGACCATGCCCTTCAGCTGGAAGTGTGGTGGAAGCGGCAGGTACCCAGCAGATACAGTAGTACCACATACGAAGGTACACCAATACCTGCTTTTGTTCCGTTTATCAACACCAACCGGAATTTTCTTGTTGGGAGGCAGAACCGTATTCAGTTGTCGGTCTCCCCCCCTGAAAATTTTGTAGTATTGTTCAACAAAACGTTGGTCTCGTCAAGGTTGAGGATGCAATGAAGCTGACCACTGAAGAACACTAATTCACCCTTGTGCCCAGCAAATAGGTCTGCCGCTGTAGGGAGGAGCACAAAACCTTGATGGATAGACCACCATTTCTCAACAAAGCAAGGACCGTTATTATCATTGTCATTCTTGTACCTGCCAAAGCCATAGTAGCCCACCAGGATCAGGCTCTGGACCACTGCGGTTCCGGGCCCGGCCTCTTTCCCAAGGGAGGACCGGTAGGAGGAAGCGGCTGGGATCTCAGAGAAAAGCGCATTCCCGCAGCGGACAGAGGAAAACAGTCGGAGTTCATGTTGTGCATAGTAGACAGAAGTGTTTCTGTTTTGGAAGGTGTTGGATGGTACAGGTCACCAAGTGAAATCTGTGGACTGCACGCGCAGCATCCATGATGGGTTTGGTATTTGGCAGTGGGGCGTGTGGACACAGATGGAAAAGTTGTAACACACTAGGGGTAGAATTTGAGTAGGAGTGATAATTATGAATGGATTAATACTTTACGAGAATGGATGGAAACTTAACAGATAAAATAATGAGCGATCGGGCCATGCTGGCTTCGATCGGGCCATGCTGGCTTCTATCGCTCATGGATATTCATATGGAGTCGCGATACAAATCGTGCGCCCGCCTGGCATCGGTATACCATTGTATACAGATAATGCTTCGCTACTTAATGATTCTTAGAGTGGTCCCAAGTCTCATTAGTTCGATCGCACGTATCCTTCAAATGGTATCTTGGATAGTACGACTTGTACGGTAGATTGCGGTACGTAGCTTCGTCATACGTAGCTTACGTTACAGAGTCCCCCAATGAGTGACTTGAGGATTCTCAGAATCGCTTCATTACTAGACTTCTTCCATGTCTAGATCATTGTTGGCCGGTGCATTATCTTGTGTTGGATCATCGTTTGCTGGGTGCTCTTTGTATGGAGTGAGCTTTCGAATGTTGACTGTTTCCGTGACATTTGGAGACAGCCTCAATTTCACTGTGCCATTGGTATGCACTTGAACAATTTGATATGGACCTTTCTTCTGAGGTTGTAATTTGTCTGGATCTGGTTCTTTCATCCATACCTTATCATCAACCTTGAAGACGTGCTTGATGCGCTTGGCATTCTGTCGTAGGAGGTTCATGTTGATGCCCTGTTGCCAAATTTGTTGTAGCGCAATGAGATTGGATGTGAGTGGGATATCCAATAGCATGTCCCTGTTGAAAACCAGGGCTCCTGGAGATGAGCCCATAGATGCATTGATTGCGCACCTGGTTGTGTGCATGCAAGTAGCTAATGCGTTGTCCATGAGCTGCGTGGCCTGCGTGTTGGTTTGAGGTGGATTCACATGTACCAATATTTGAAGTGTGTCTGCAATGGTATGATGGGCCCTTTCGCAGACAGCATTGCTATGAGGATTCTTGACTGTGGTAGCCACACCTTCAATTCCATAGGCTGCCAGTGTATTTTGGAATTCATGGCCTAGGAACTCTCCACCATTGTCATAGACACATTTGACCGGTCTTGGATATCTGGATAACCAGCAGTTGGTGAATTGGTTGGAGACATGTTGACTTGACTTATCTCTGATGCGAATGATTTCCAGCAGGTTGGTAACCGGGTCGATGCAAGTGAGAGCCTTGAAGTTGTAGACTTTTCCTTGGGCTGTTACCTTCCATGGTCCAATCAGATCCACATGCACTTCACTGAATGGTGCCAATGGCGCTTGCTTGGGCGCCAGCAAACCGTAACTAGCATTTCTGCTCTTGTACTTGATGCAATCATCCGGGCATGTGTATTCTTGGCATAGCTTTGCAAGACGTTCCACGTGGAACCTGGCAGTTATGGTTTGGTTGAGCCTGGTGGATCCACAGTGCCCTAATAGTAGATGGTACCACTTGAGTAGTTGTGGAGCAAGGGAGGTTGGAATGTAGATTTTCCATTCTTCTCTGGTTTCTGCTTTGAAGTAGCATGCAATTTCCTGATTACCAAGTTGTTGTTTGAAGAAGGTTGGTAATTGTAGCTTGGCTGGTAGCGTCTCATCGTTTTGTTGATGTTGAGCAATATTGGTGTAATTCACTGGGCATTCCATCTCCTGGAGTGTTGGCAGGTTGACCAGACACTCATTGTTCAGTAGACATGAATATAATTCATCGTCTGCGTCATGGCATAGGTTGTTTGAAGTCGATCGAACAAGGGTTTCGATCATACTAGTCATCTTGCTTCTACAGGAATCTTCTTGTACGAATGAATGAATGAGACACAAATGAATGAATGAGACACGAATGAATTGAATGAATGAGACGTGAATGAATGAGTGAGACACGAATGAGATAAGAATCGATCGTACGATGAGTCTTGCTTCTACAGGAATGGACCAACATGAATGAAGATGGGAATGGAAATGGGAATGAGAATTTACCACTTACCGATTCCGGTTCTCCTTCTTACTAAAAATAGACCCTTATGTACCAATTCTACGGGGCGCAAGGTAGATGCCTACAGCCCATTGGTACAAGGGCACGTGCAACACATCGGAGTATTAGCGGGTCGATGTGATTATTAGTGATTTAGTGTGTGTGTTGGAGTATCAACAGACCGATGCACCAATTTTAGTGATCTTAGGAAAGAGTGGATTCATCCGCTCACAATCTTAGTAACAGAATAATTCAATGTAATAAACAAACAACCAATTCAATAGCCAAAACGCCAATCTTCTCCTGCAAGTTTCAGACCCCTTCAAACATAGGTTTGGGAATACCTCTGGGAATTCTTGTAGAAAAAGCTCTTAGGTTTGGGAATACCTCTGGGAATTCTTGTAGAAAAAGCTCTTCATCTGCTTGTTCAGGGACGTCTAACTTGAGAAAATCAATTAAAGTTCCTTTGCCTTGCTTCTGCTTCTCCCCCACTGTAGGTGGATCCATCCTGGGTAATCTTGAGAATGCGTCCGCGAGCACATTCTTGGGTCCTTCCACATAATTCCATTTGAGATTGTATTCTTGTAGAAAGAGATTCCATCGGAGCACTCGCTGCGGAGAGAGGGTTTTGAAGGTGAGATTCTTGTGGTCTGTGTAAATGTTGAGTTCACAGCCTAATAGTAGTTTCCTGTATTCCTTGCAACACAAGACTATTGCAAGGAGTTCCTTTTCTGTCGTAGTATAATTCTTCTGAGCTGCATTCAGCTTCTTGGACCAATAAGCAATTGGTTTTCCCTTTTGTAGGATGGCTGCGCCAAGTTGTAGATCTGATGCATCTGTGTAGATATCAAATGGTAGATTCAGATCCGGGTATGTGTTCAGCGCATCACTTGCTATCATTGCTTTCATTTCTTCAAAGGCTTTTTCCTGAGCCGGCCCCCATGTGAAGGCTGACTTTGTCGTTGTTTTAGACTGCCCATTGGCAGTTTTCTTGGGGGTTCCCGTGAGTTCAAATAAGGGAGAGAGGACATGTGATCTTCTCGGCCACATATCTCTATAGTAACCAACAGCACCTAGGAAAGACTTGACTTGAGTGATTGTTTTGGGTCTGTCCATGCGGAGAATGGCTTCAATCTTTTTCTTCCACGGTTTCACTGCTTCAGGAGTCATCCAAAATCCGAGAAAGTCTGTTTCCTGTACAGCCCAGTCACATTTGAGAGGGTTGCACTTGAGACCATTTTCATTTAGCCGGTGCAGAATTGTGTCCACTGTTTGCATGTGGTGGCTGAAGGTGCCATTTGTCCAGATCCCAATATCATCAATGTAGACCGTACAATCCGTACCTTGCAAAATATCTTCCATGAGTTGTTGCGCGACATCCGGAGAGATTTTCACGCCCATCGGAAGTCTTTGATATTCGTAGCAGCCATATGGGGTGACAATCGTGCATAGTTTCTTGCTTGGTTCATCCAGTTCAAAACAATAGTATTGCATGGATAAATCAATCTTGGTGAAGTGGGTGTATTTGCCCTGGCGATGCATGATGTCTTGTATTCTTGGTATTGGATATGGTCTTCTGACTAGCAGTTCATTGAGTTCTCAAAAATCTGACACCCAGCGAACCCTATTGTCCTTCTTTGGAATGATGAATGTGGGAAATGCCCATTCAGCCGGTCCATCACATCTCTTGAGGACTCCATCCTCTACAAGATTTTGGAGCTCCCTTTTGAACAGTTCTTCTCTTTTGTATGCGACTGCGTAAGGCTTCTTGTGAACTGGCTTGGCGTTGGGCTTCAGTTTGAGTGAGATTTTCTTGTGTGGATATTTGCCCAGCTTGCCGTTGAAGACATTTGGATATTTGGACAGGACAGCTTGGAATTGTTGTTTTTCTGATGCTGTCATATGCGATTGTTGCTCAGCAACTGCGGTTGGATCAGTCGCTTTGTACGCTCTGTCGAGGATGACAGGTGATGAAGATACAGCATCATGCACAAATAGCTCAGAATCAATGGATTCCTCCAGTAAGGCTTGAAAATAAGCTTCTTGCAGATCTGGAGTAATATCCACGCTGGCTGTCTCGCGCATTGGGATTTGTGGCTTGCTCCATTGAATCATGCTGGATTCAAATAACAAGTTGATATTGGTGCTGCATAGAAAGTCTCGACCGAAGATAATGTCATATCTGCATGATTTGGATTCAAATAATCTGGCTTCACAACGCTCGATAGTTGTGTTCCCAAATTCTTGTAGTTTGAGATTCTTCACTACAACAAACAACAAGGTGTCGAATGATCCATTGGCTGTGGTTGTGATGGTCCTTATTTTGGATTGGATTGGTAGAACGCCGAAGGGAATTGCCCTTTTGTTGATGAGGGTTGTTGTGCCGCCACTGTCGAGTAGGGCAAGCATTGTTTTTGTTGTTTTTACTGGAATGCCTTGAATGTATTGGATGGTTGTTAAAACAATTGGAGCCACATCGCTTTTCTTTGTTCTGGTAGATACGGAATATTCCGTATTTGGTTGTAGGGTTGTGCTTTTTGCTAGACGAGAAGTCCAGCTTGTTGTCATTGATCGTGTTGATGTCGCTGCCCCATTCATTTGGTCGTTTGTACCCGTGCCAATTGAATCGTCATTCAGTTTGGCTGTTTTGTTATCAACGTCGTCTGTACCCGTATTTTTATTTTTATCGACGCGTTCATCCATAAACTGGACTCGTTGTGAGCTCTTGTCAACATCAGATATACGTTCTGTAGGCTTCTTCTCCCCTTCTGTGGAGAGAGTTCCTCCTGCGAGCCCAATTGGCAGTGCCAAATTGGCATCCAGGTCCTGTGGAGCTGGAGGCAGGGTGACTGCTCTTGGTCGTTGGCCTCAAGGAAGCCAGATTTGCTCCCCGCTCTGCACGCTGTGTTCTGCTTTGCCTCCATGTTGTTGGAGGAAAGCTTCCTTTGCGCGCTGCATGTGTGCTTGGAATGATTCATTGCTGGCTGTAGTGGTTTTGCCGGCCGAGTCATTGTTGTTTTTCTTGTTGTCCGCGCGTTGTTTTTTCTTCTGTTTGGAGTACCTGTTCTTGGGACACTCGGACCAGTCGTGGTTGTGACCGGGAATGCGACAGGGATTAGAAGATTTTTGTCCTTGGTTTTGTTGTTGGTTTTGCGTTTGGATTGGTTGGCATTGTTTCCAGGACGTCTCCCTTGTTTTTTGCCTCCTCCATTCCTCAGCTTGGACTGTCGTTCCTGACTGGACATATATTCCACAATCTTTTGGGTGGAGGTTTCTGCAGTGATGCCACCATGAATTTGGCCATATTGCTCAACCCACAAGTTGGGGAAGGTGTGGAGAAGCATTATTGTTTTGCTGATTTTGTTGAGTCGTTGGCCATGACCTTGTAGCTTATCCGAGTATCGCATGAGCCGGTTGATGCGCAATGCATGATCCTTGGAGGTGGTGTCATGTGGTTTCTTGCATGCGTCACTGCGAATGTAGGTTTGCATGATTTCTCTTGCATCCCCCGCATCGCAGTAGTGTTCTTGAATGTAGTCCTTGATTGCTTCTTCATAGCCTTCCATGTTGTCCGGATAGTTCAAATCATCATTGTTGTCTCGGGTTGTCTCGTCCCACTTTCTTTGTGCTTCAGGGCACAGTATCTTGGTGAACAATTCAATATATCGATCTTCTGGTAGTGGTAGTCGCTTTGCGCCAATGATGAATGCTTCTTCACAATACAGCAATTCTTCGAGGCCCCCTTCTTCTGAAAAGATTGGTAGTTTCCATTCCTCCTTGGAATTACTGTTGGCGTCATAAACTTTCAAAGTGGCAAGTTTGTTCTTAGTCCGATCAAAGCTGGAATCATAAGTGATTGGTGGTTCCCGATGCAATCTGGTCGACATGGTTGATACTTGCCTGGTTTGATGTTCGGATTGTTTGTTTTGTTCGATTTCGATGATTAACAATGTCGAATTGTCTTTGTTTTATTGATTAACAATGTCAAATTGTCTTTGTTTTATTGATTAACAATGTTCGAGACCGCTTTTGTTAGCGAGAAACCGTTGTCGTTCGAAAATTCGTTAGCGTTCGCAAATTTGTTAACGCTTGAAAATTCGTTGTCCGAAAAACTTCGTTATTCTACAGTAGCTGTAAGAGTAATTACTGTGTAACACACTAGGGGTAGAATTTGAGTAGGAGTGATAATTATGAATGGATTAATACTTTATGAGAATGGATGGAAACTTAACAGATAAAATAATGAGCGATCGGGCCATGCTGGCTTCTATCGCTCATGGATATTCATATGGAGTCGCAATACAAATCGTGCGCCCGCCTGGCATCGGTATACCATTGTATACAGATAATGCTTCGCTACTTAATGATTCTTAGAGTGGTCCCAAGTCTTATTAGTTCGATCGCACGTATCCTTCGAATGGTATCTTGGATAGTACGACTTGTACGGTAGATTGCGGTACGTAGCTTCGTCGTACGTAGCTTACGTTACAAAAGTCCTGGCCGATCTTGTAGGTGGTGGGAGGACTAGTTTCCATTCCGTATTGACACAAGGGAAGTGAAGGCGTCCACGCACGGACTTTGCAAAGTCGTCTTCAACTACACCGTGCTTGAGGTTGCTGTTGTGGTGGCATCTGTGTGAAGGAGAAGAAGGGCGTCAAGAATGACCAACTTGTTGATCCATTCCTCCTGTTATGACACCGTAGAGCATGGTACATTTTGTACATGTAGCGAACTGCTCAAATTAACACCTATTTGCTCACCTGTCACACACACACAATATGATGCGCCCATACAAACACATACAAAATGGTACAAACACAAACAAACACAAACACACACAAACACACACAAATTCACACGTACAAACACACACAAAACGGTACAAACAACACACAACCTCAGAATGCTTACTACTGTGCTGTGCTAAAATGTATTCATATCTGACAACATGCACAATAAAATAAGCTACAAATACACCATTGGAAAGATCATATTCTATGGATTCTTCTATGGGCAATTTTCGCACTTTTTGCTGGGATGATTGATGGAGATTGTTGTTACTCTAAAAATCGACCGGATAGGTATAGGATAATTGAAATTTAAAGAGATGTGAGCTCAGAGAGAGGCTCTTATTTTTACTACGTATTTTCACTGTGTATCGGGGCCCTCTGCTGTATTTTATGTGGTAGAGATCTTCCCCGGTTATTTGTTACTGTCTTCTTTACCGTCGTACCAATTCTTCTGTTGCTGTTGCTGTATTAGCATCGTATTGGTCTTACTGTATTGGTCATTTGATGATATCGGTCATTTTCTGGGTTAAGTATTCTGTTCGATGGGGCATATGCTTATTCGTGGTATATATGCTAGATATGAGGCCCATCTGGAATCGGTACTGATTTTCTTGATTGCAATAAGTAATTTCCTCACGGGATATCAAGTATATTCTTTTGAATGTACTTATGGGTTCCAAGTGTTTACTTACTGTTCAGGTCTTTGGATATTTCTTGTTTCTAACCAATTAACCCCTTTTTGTTTGTAGTCCTAAGTGATGTCGTTTTACCACTTAGGGATTTTCATGTAGTGGAGGTGCGTTTGATTCTAAGCTTTGGAAAATTTGTATCTCGTATCGTTTTCCCGCACCTCGGTTGTTTCGTTTTGTCGGCTTTACCAATCGAATTTGATGCCGACAAAGTCCGTATTTTTTGGCCGACAACACACCCCTTGATCCAACATGTTTCCTTCAATGTTGGATTACTGTCGGAGTATATCAGAGTCGGTTATGTATGCTGGAAGCTTATCGAAGTTTTATCGATTGGTAGATCAAACGTTTGGACCGAATCGAATCGGCATCCCATCGATTGATCGATCGGGCGTTTAAATCAAATCGATTCTAACAAATTTGGTCGAGGTAGTTCCTCTGCGTTTTAACATGCCTGATTTAACCTGATGTAACTGACTATCGGTGAAAGCGATCGAACGATTTTAACTCGGGTAGTGTCCCATGACATATCTTGCATGTCGGGCGTGCAAGATCCATCCCAATGGTTTGGTTAGATCGTCAGCCGGGTTGATAACTCCAGGAATATGAACCATCTTGATCTCACCATTTTCTTTCCATGCTTGAATTGCAAAGAACCTGATTTTGATATGCCTGGTTCTTTCAGTTGGCTTCTGGGCATTGATGATTTCAATCGCTGATGCATTGTCTTCATAGATCGGAGTTGGACCAACTTGAGCGAATCCTAATTCCTTGAGTATAGACCTGAGATATCTGGCTGTTTTGGCTGCTGTGACGGCAGCAATGAATTCAGCTTCTGTAGAACTCTGTGTGGTAAGTGACTGAGCTTTAGATCTGTAAACTATTGCTCCACCAGCATAAGTGAAAACATATCCTGTGGTGGACCTGCGATGCTTTGGATCATTGCCATACGCGGCATCAACAAAACACATCAGTTTGGCTTGCTTGATATCTTCAGGGAATTTTGGGAGTGATGCATCTTGGACTACGTCGGTGTACGGTTCTCCTGATGGTAAAGATGGCTCAGCATTTGGTCTGTAGAACCTAATACCCCAAGATCTGGTTGTTCTGAGGTATCGAGCTATGTTCTTCAGACTGGAATAGTGGAATGCAGTGGGATTGGAACTGTATTTTGACATCAGGGTCACTGCGTAGCCAATGTCTGGGCGACAGCTCACATATGCGAACATCATTTCCCCTAAGAGTGTTCTGTAGGAGAAGCCAGATGTGGATTGCAATTCAGCATGTTCCTTGGTGCCTTCTAATGGTCCATCAGTATGTGATTGAAGTTGACTCAGTACTTCAGTGGATAATGGCGCTGATGGCTTGGAGTGGGGTTTCATCTTAGAATCAGTTTCCCAACCATGGGATGTCATAATTCTGTCAATGTAGTTTGCGCAGGACAGTTCAATGTAGTCAGCTGTCTGTTTGACATCAATTCCATTGAAGTCTTCAAGCAACCCCATTTTTGTGAAGGGGATTACATCTTCTTTAGGAAGCTTCAGTTTCGCGCCAATGATTTCATAGATCTTGTCGGATATGGATTCTGATGCGCAAGCCAGTGCAAAATCGTCAACCTGCCTCAGCATGTAGACTGTTTCACCTTCAAAAACTGTCGTGTAGATCGTTCTGTTGAGTGTGGTGGTCTTGAAGTTGAGGTCAGGGCCTTTCAAAATCTTGTTGATGTGGGTTTCCCATAATCTACCTGATTCCGGATGACCTTGTTTAATCTCTTGCTCATATGTTTGGAGGGTTTGTAGAAGCCTACCTGCCTTGTATTTGTCTCGTTTGAATTGGTCATCTGAGTCGCGTTCATCTTCTGTCTTTTTGAAGAGCTCTTCCGAGAGGGTGGTTCCTGCAATAAGGTTGCTGACTTCTTCTGTCGAACTGATAGTGCCAGGTTGGTTTTGGAGGAACACTCTAAGTCTCAAGTAATCCTTGTACCGGAAGTAGTATTCTTCAAGAGATTCACCTGCGTCCTGGTTTGGAGGATTTCGGACCATTCTGCTGGCATTGGATGGCCTTTTGGAGTTGGGATGTGTCTGAGCAATAACTGTGTATAGCGCTTCATATCCCTGTCCGCCTTCAAAGCTCTGAATGGTGGCCTTCATACTTGCACATGAATCAGGGATGATTTTGTCAGTTCTGAGTGCGGTGTAAATGAGATTTCCCCATTCATTGATGGCCAATTCATATCTTGAAGGTAGATCGTGTGGAAAGCTATCACCAATTGTAAATCCTCTGAGGTGATCAGCTTCACGCCTGTAGAGGTAGTATGGGTGGACATAAATATGGTGTTGCTGTGAATGAGCTGTGATTTCTCTGTACCATTTCCTAACCTGAGGGTCCGTTGCATCCTTTAGTTGTGGAAATCCTGAGAGAAATAGTTTGTCTCTAGCTGCTTCCTTGGACTTGTCAGAGGCTCTGGTCAGATCAAAACAGTCACCACTTCTGGTGATCAGGCGCTGGTCATTTCTCCCACTGCCTAGATTGTGTAGGTAGTAGTTTTGCCTGACAATTGTTTCATTTCCCGATGAGTCGGTGTAGGTGATTGGGAAGTCTTTCATATCATCTCTGGTGAGGAATTCTTCTTTCCTATAGTATCGCTCCTTCACTGGTGGTGGTAATGTCGCCGGATTCCATGGAAGGTCAAGAGCTTGGTGGTTGGCGCCGGTGTTGTTGTTGGTGTTGTTATTGTTGTTGGTGTTGTTGACCAATTGCTGGAGTAGGGTGGTCAATTGCTGCATGTCGGTGCCTGCTGCCGTGGGCGCTGGGATTGGAGCTGTGGCATTTTCATCCTCAACATCGGGTTGGACTTCACCTGTGTAAATTCCATTGAAATAGTTGCCGGGGTTATTGGTCTTCCAGTTTTTTCTGAACTTCCATTGATTGATGTTGAAGATTACGGTGGCGAGTGGTTCCGGGTCATTGGTTGCTTCAGCTCGTCTGACAGCCTCTCTTCCTGCAGAGTCAAATTCCTGTGGTGTTCTGATCCTTTGGTTTGATGATCCAGGTTTAACAAATCGTACGGGGCACGAATCAAGGAGCTGGGCTATGTGTCCCTTTTCTAGTTCATCGATGTTGACCATTTCCAGGGTGATGCTGTTGCAGAATGCTTCCCGGAGCGCAGTTACTGGGGCCGGACCAAGGGTTCTGGGGCCTTCGTCGTTGGCATCCGTTGTGAAGAGGGTTGATATTTCGGGTGCTGTAAGTGGGACACTCTCTGCATAGGTGCCATTGAGAGAAAGGACTTCTTGGGGGTTGTTGTCACTTTGGAATTTGAATTCAATCCCATAGACATTGGACCAATCGTATGCTTCTGGTGGAGGAACCATGGTGGATGCCGAATCGTAAATTTATTACGTTGTTTCGTTGTCGAACAGAACGTAAGAAATCCGTTGTGCGATCGTCGTCGACGTTCTTGTATTAATCGGCGTTTTTTTGAAACGACGATGCGTGTTACAGGCGGAGATTCTTGGTATCGTCGATGTCAAAACTTCCGGGAAATGTCGGCGTTGCCAATCGTCGGTGGATGGAAAAGTATTAACCGTGGAACAATCGATCGTTGGTAGAATTCTTCGGTGTTGCGTGTTGGCGGCAGCGTTCTTGTATTAAACAGCGTTCCGTCGCTTGTGTTTGCGGGTGTTAACCGGTCTTGGTCGTGGATTACAAAAGACGATTCCGGTAGAAGAAGCGGTATTACACCCCTTGATCCACGAGCAGGGAGGTGAAAAGAAAGAAAAGAATGAGACTGGGGGACGAGGCCGAAAGTAGCACACGGATGGGCGTCACTACAGGTGTCCTCTGGAGATGGGGGGAGGCCAAAAAGTAGCACACGGATGGGCGTCACTACAAGTTTCCTCTGGATTTAACCGACAGTGGAGGTGCTGAACGGCCGGAGATAGATAGCTTAAGGTATACACAATCCTACGGATGGGCAGCAATTTATTGTGTGAGTTATAAGGGCTCTATAACCTGTTGTTACTCTAAAAATCGACCGGATAGGTATAGGATAATTGAAATTTAAAGAGATGTGAGCTCAGAGAGAGGCTCTTATTTTTACTACGTATTTTCACTGTGTATCGGGGCCCTCTGCTGTATTTTATGTGGTAGAGATCTTCCCCGGTTATTTGTTACTGTCTTCTTTACCGTCGTACCGATTCTTCTGTTGCTGTTGCTGTATTAGCGTCGTATTGGTCTTACTGTATCGGTCATTTGATGATATCGGTCATTTTCTGGGTTAAGTATTCTGTTCGATGGGGCGTATGCTTATTCGTGGTATATATGCTAGATATGAGGCCCATCTGGAATCGGTACTGATTTTCTTGATTGCAATAAGTAATTTCCTCACGGGATATCAAGTATATTCTTTTGAATGTACTTATGGGTTCCAAGTGTTTACTTACTGTTCAGGTCTTTGGATATTTCTTGTTTCTAACCGATTAACCCCTTTTTGTTTGTAGTCCTAAGTGATGTCGTTTTACCACTTAGGGATTTTCATGTAGTGGAGGTGCGTTTGATTCTAAGCTTTGGAAAATTTGTATCTCGTATCGTTTTCCCGCACCTCGGTTGTTTCGTTTTGTCGGCTTTACCAATCGAATTTGATGCCGACAAAGTCCGTATTTTTTGGCCGACAACAGAGATAAGCCAGCAGGGTTGACAGGTGGTGGCTGTTGGCTGATTTTTAATTAACACGGAAAACACTGCACAAAAATGAAGCTCATAACTTGCCTTTTCTGGCGTGATGATGACTTTAGCCAGGAAGTTAAAGCTGGAGAGTAAGATCAATAAGACTAACAGGACCAGAATTGATGAGTGTATCAAGGGGGAGGGGGGGAAAGCTGTCTCAAAATGGTCGCCCCCATTCACACCTGCTAAACTCGTACGGGGTACCTACCGGTTCGTACCGTTACAAGCCTACAAGTACATGACGAACGCGAAATCAAGTGAATGAATATCAATCAATTAATAAACGAGTCTGTAGTCGTATGAGGTCTCAACGAAGCGAAGAACAGTTCTTCATGATAGAAAATGCAATCAGATTGTTTGACGGGATTGATCGCATTGACGGAGACATTAAATCAGTATTGTGTGCTTCATCTTGAGGAATAAGGGATTGATCGCATTGACGGAGACATTAAATCAGTATTTTGTGCTTCATCTTGAGGAATACGTGACTGTTATGTGTTTGATCATAAAGAATGTCCAAAACTCTGCCTTAAGATTTGAAACAATTAAGGTACTACCCCGAGGAATAACATAGGATACGTTGATAGTATCTTTATTGTCAATCTACGGTATTTGAGGAGCAGGTGTTGTAAGAGAACCCTTTCTGACACCTGCAGGTGTAGGCGCTGTCGGCGGTCATGTGAGGTTTAATCGACTGCAACGGCAAATACTCGTAAAAATTATTGCATCTGGGGCATGATGCATCATGGATGATGCATGATGCAACGACATACCGTACTATTGGTAGTGAGACCGACAACAGAATCGTCGACATTTCTACGGAAATACCGTATTGAGATAGTTTCTACCACGATATTAATATGGTCCTCTTGCGTGTTTATATGAATTTACTATTACGCGTCGGGTAACAATTGAAACCGCCGATTTTTTTAGCTAAATACCGTAAGTGTGGGAAATTCAACAAGATCACTTATTCATTCGGAAACTCCGGTACCGGTAATAATTCCTCCAGCTTTCTACCTCACTGGAACAGGAATCACACATCACATCATGGTAATTAATCCTCATACTTTTGCGTGTCGTGTCGTGTCGTGTCGTGTCGATCCAATCGTTCCTTCGACAGAAGAAACACACACACACACACACACACACACACGTATGGAGAATTTGTTGCACCCTTCGTAATCTTATAGTACGTACTATACTGTTTCAATTGTTACCCGACAGATGCATGCGTGTGTGCGTGCGTGTAGTACGTAAGATGATGACCTAGTTGTCACACACAGAAACAGTTTTCTGGGTTAGTTTCCATTTGTATGGTGCCGGTACGGTATGACGCAAATAAACCCGAATACCGAAGGTGTCAGCTTACGGTTGTAGCTCACAACGTGTCATCAAATAATAATTATAATAATAATAAAATACTCCGTACTCCTTAATAATAATACTAATGACGTAAGTAGTAGTCATAAAGTTATGCACAGCTGCATGCAATCCGTAGTGTACTTGTACTCTACCGTAAATCGATCGTCGTCGGGAAGCATCCCCCAAACAACACCGGGATCTACCGTATCTGTGTGTTGGTTGGGTGGTGATTTTTTGCATCACTGGCCCCCCCCCTTCTGCAATAGCGACCATTTTTTTCAGTGATTGCGACAACACGCTGACGCTAGACTAGTAGTACCGTAGCTGCTACTACCGTTGTACAAGGAGTCAATAATAGAAGTAAATACTATACTGTAGTAGTAGCAGACTTTGTTTTATTATTATTAACGTGATAGACACAAAGTGTTACTTCATGTATTACTATTATTTTCTGTTGTTTGCTTGTTTGTTTGTTGGTTGGTGCATGCATTACTGCTGTACTGGCGATTAGTTGCTTCGCCATCACACATAGATATTCATATGGATCAAAATTAGTCGGGGGCTTACTGGCCGGGTCGGTCGGTCGATCATCGTAATGGTAATGGTAATGTAATGTAATGTAATGATAATGGTGATGTTATTCATGGTTCTTGTTCGATTCGATTCGATTCGATTCGATTCGGTTTGACTTTGTCATTGTTCTTGTGGTGGTATATAAGATGTAGTAGGCAGGAAAAGCACTCCAAGATGCTGCTGCTGCTGCTGGAACAGTGATGTAGTATTTGCGTTCGTGTTCGTGTTTGTTGGTTCTTCTTGTGCAGTGTACGGTATTGTATTGTTGTGCAGTGTATTCGTACGGTACGGTACGATACGGTACGGTACGCGTCCTATCCTACGCAGACGCCGCAGGCCCATCCCTGGCCATGATCCGCAGTGCCGTGTAGAAAAAGCGCTCGATCGAGGTGGCGTTGTTCGATCCCCCGAGGGAGGAGTCGTTTGAGTTCCGGGGCTTTGCGTTTGCGTTGTTGGACGCTGTCCTGTTGTTGTTGTTGTTGTTGTTGCTATTGTTGTTGTTGTTGCTGTTGCTGTTGCTATTGCTGTTGTTGCTGAGGACAAACTCGCCCCGGTCGATGAGATAAACAACGATCGAGAGAATGTGCTGCATGCACAGATCGGTCTTGTCGTGGTGTCTCAACACCTGATGGATGTGCCCGACGTTGTTGGCGACGGCCATCGAGTGGAGGGCCGGGACGAGTGTCAGATGCTGCTTGCGGACGAGCTGGTGGGAATATTCGTACAAACTCAGTGCCTTGTGGAGGTAGACCGTGCGGAGGCACGACAATGATGTTAGCTGCTTCTGCTGTTGCTGGTCGGAGGCAGTATTGGCAGTATTGGCAGCGGCGGCAGCGATTGCCTCGGACTTGAGGTGGTGGGCGACCGCCAGGTTGTAGATGACGGCGTAGCTAAGGTCCTCGCAGGTCTCCACGTCGAGGTGCACGGGGGGACGGTCTCCTCCCCGGACGACGATGGGATCCGCAAAGATGGAAATCGCCGGGGAGAGAGGGGACGAGTCATCGGTTTCGATTCCGTGTCCGGCCGTGCCTTTGTTGTTGTTGTTGTTGTAGTAGTAGTAGTTGTTGTTGTTGTTGTAGTAGTTGTTGTGGCACCGGTGGTAGTGGCAAGCCGAAGAGTGTGTTGTTGGCGTCTCGTGTTCGTGTTCGTGTTGGTGTTCGTGGCAGGGGCGAACGGGGCCGCCTCTGTTGCACCTCCAGGGGCTGCTGCTGTTGCTGCTGCTCTCGGTCGCACCGGTAGCCAGAGTCCTGTTCGGGACGGGGACTGCAGGGACTGCACCATTATTGTCAATGGATTCCAGCCAGAGCGCGGAGGAAGCCGTGTCGCCGGAACAACACGAAAAGAAATCGTATCGGAGGCCACCACTGGTAGTGTTCCTTTGTGGCTGCTGCTGTTGCTGTTGCTGCTGCTGGGGTGTTGCAGATGCAGATGCAGATGCAGATGTTGTCCGGGCAGAACAAGCTTCTGCTTCAAAGTGGTCGTCCGGTTCCTCCGGGCACATCATCGAGATCTTGGCATCGCCGGTAATGGCGTATTGCAAGATCTTGAGGGTTCTGGTGAGGGATTCGATGGCTTGATCGTAGTTCCCGGCAACGATCTGGAAGGAGAGATAGTTGATTTGTTGCGCGGGATGCATTTTATCTGGTTGGTTGGTTGCTTGCTTGCTTGCTTGGTTGCTTGGTTGCTGTTGTTGCGGTTGATGAATACCGGTAGGTTAGAAGTGTGGCAAGGGAAATACCGTACCTTCGGTTAGCGCAAGAAAAAGAAGGCGTGTGGATGTATGGCTTAAAGAAGGAGATTGTTGTTGCTGTTGCTGTTGCTGTTGCTGTTGTATCGCAAGGGATGTGTTGAGTTGGGTACAGGTTCAGTTGAGTTGGGCACAGTGTTGTACAGGTTCAGTTGAGTTGTTGGTTGTTGGTCTGGCTGTTTGTTGCTGTTTGTTAGTTTCGTTTGTTTTAGTTGCGAAAAGAAAAAGAAAAATAATAATATTATGAATACAACATTACACTCGTACGGTACTCGTACGGTACCTACCGGTGTTTTGAGTTTCCCTTGCCCCTGTGTTTTATTTGTTTTTGTTTTTGTTTTTGTATTACTTGACTTGACTTGACGGGCAGTGATGAGCCCAATGATGTGCATCAATCTCAAATCTACACGTCTAGTACGGTAGACACACTCAATCAACACTTGGGGAGTATACCGGTATGACAGATGATTGCGAAGCAAATAGGGTACCGGTACAATCCCACGTGGATCCTTGGTACCGGTACATTACGTAATCTTCTTAGATCATACCGTATCGTACGTACCGGTACCTACGCGCGGTATGAGTATTTCGATAGCGATCATTCATTCAATCATTCATTCATTCGCTGCTGTAAAATCGGGTACTTGTACTCGTAGGTACTTACGTACCCGTAACGTGCGTATTCGTACGAGCAGTTCCTGTGGAATAATAAGGGAGTTATCACATCGAAAAAAAATGTCAGTCCTTTGTGGCTATAAGTATCTTAGAGCCTTAAAAGATGTACAAAGGAACGGATCGGAAAAAACCTAAAAATGGGGGCTACGGTGATGAAACCGTGAATATGGTGTCCGTCCGCGATGGTTGATAATGGATGATAAAAAATCGACAAAGCGACCAGCTGACAATTTGCTCGGCAGAACCTTGACGAAGGTGTCTTTGACAGGATGCGCGTCTTGAGATATTTATCGATCTCTGTCATTAGTAATTAACATTACTCAATATCTAGGTCGTACGGTACGGTACTTAACGTTATCGATCGTCGTTTTTTCGTTCAGTTCTTCTTTCGGAACAGTTTTTGTGTTCTTTTATTGTGCGATACTCAACGTTAAAATTCCTCAACAAATAGCGCTTCATTAACATCGATCGTCGTTTTTTCGTACAGTTCTTCTTTCACTACAGTTTTTGCGTTCTTTTATTGGTAGCGGGAAATGGGATCTCTCACGATACGAGAATTTTAATTGGACGAAGCAAGTTTTTGTCCTCGAAAATAACGACAGAGAAGTATACCGACACGTGGTGGCGTGAAGGCATGGGCATACTTCCAGCACATTCTTCGCTTTCAAAGAAACCGTATTTCGACCGAATCAGTCGAATCAATCAATCAATCAATCAATCAATTGGTGGGTGATTGCCGAAATACCTACGGTAGTACCGTAGGAGTAAATCCTAAATCCTAAATCGGAAAGGGCCTAAAAAGGATATTCGATTACTCGTAGTTGATACACCGGTCTGTCCATTCACGCAACTACCGGTAATACAGTACTTCTTATACGCCACACTGTGAATCCTCCACCCTTTTTTAAGACAGCCCACCAATCAAGAAGAATAATCGAATCAGTTTATTGCACCAGCAGATGCTTGTTTCGTGCTTCGCTCGGGAGCTCCTTGAACAAGTCAATCTGCTACCGAATCGCACCAGATGCTTGTTTCGTGCTTCGCTCGGGAGCTCCTTGTTGAACAAGAAGTCAACAATCTGCTACCGTAGTACCGGTACTCATACTACTCCATCAGGAAGTATTACTACCGTATTATTCCACTCCTCCACAAATCTGAAGGGGAAGAATCTATCTACCGTACGGATAGAAAAGTTTGTAACATTACTAGTAAGAAGGCTCAAAGCCCTAGTACTAGTACTACTAGTAATACGTACTACGGTATTGTTGGTGAATACAAGCGAAGTCCAACAGGGTTCCTCTGGGCGGGTCCATCGAAAACGGAAAACGAAAACACAAAAGTTTTTCAAATCGAGGCCTTTCTTTAGGCTGTTATTTGCTGAAATTCTGGTGCACATGGGCCTTCCACAAAAAACAGAACGAAAAAGCTCACGATCAACAAGAACGTGAAGCAATACTACTACACCACGTACTACGAACTGTGGTGGTTCTTCCGACATGCAGAAGCAAAACAAGCAAGGTCTTTCTTGTTGTTGCTGTGGCATACCGTACGAGTACCGGTACTACGGACAGCTAGTAGACAACGATATGATGAAGGACAAACTTGTTCGGAGCAACGATGATTTCGACAAGCTTGAGTCATCCCGCTGTGTCGTGAAGCTGTTGGTGCTGGAAATGCTCAGAGACATGATCTGCTAGTAGTAGTAGTACTACTAGTAGCACCAAGGAAGCAAGAAGACCACCAAGGTCCAGCACCCAGAAACCAAGAACCTCCTACTAGTAGTACTACTACTATGGGCTTTCAGAAAGCTTGTCTCAACAGCGGTCAGGGAACCTCAGTGAGTAGTACTCCAACAAGAGTGTGACTGATGCATTGGAGGAGGTATTCAAGAAGTCACTTGGTGGGTCATCTGTCGCCTACGAGAAGACCATCATGAATTACCCACGAGCTCAAACAAGAAGGATCGCACCAGATCTCCTCCACCTACGGGGAGTCTCTGGCTCTTCCTAATGATGGTGCCAAAAAAATAGCAATTGTAGCTGGGGCCAAGCAATCGTCCTTCCTAGCAACCATTCTCATCAAAGGATGTGATGAGGAAACCAGCAGCACCCTCAAGGAGATGCTTGTTGCAAACCACCAGCAGTACAGTCTTGGAACCAGCCAATACCCCCCTCAAACCACCTCCGGAGCTCTTGAAATGCTTCAACAGTTCAAGGGAACCAAAACCCCTGGCAGCAAGAAACCAGCACCAAACAAGACCGCGCCACAAGCTCGGACAACCCCAACTGACACTAAGGACAAAGAATCCACTGCATTCATCAACAAAGGGGAAGAACTCAGCAGTAGTCAACTCCTCATGGTGGTGGCAGCTGAACAGGGAGAAGATTTTGGTGATTTGGATTTTCATCTTTTCTTTCAAGTTGGTGAATTGGAAAATAATGAACATTCTAACTGTTCAGACCATAATGATAGTGCTGCTGACAGCATTTCTAGGCAGCTACGATGATCAAAGTTCTGGTACTACTATTGATACGTGGACCTACTGGTGGGAAATCCACAATGCAAAGTTCAACACGATGATCAAATCTAATTCAACCGGCGCCAACCCAAACACCTCCAGCACCGCTACCACATCCACGTACTCTTTGTACGAGGAGGAGGACACCTCAACGGTTACGGACGGAATCCCAGATCTAGTAGTCCCACAAAGCGCAACTGACAATGACTCATGCTCAACGGCTACCAATGTTTCACTCCCCCAAGCGGGACAACCCACATGGAATGGACACAATCCAACCACCGTTGGACCCACAAATCAATCCTCCCAGCCCTCACCAGCTTGGGCAGCACCTTCCTCCAATCTGATTCCTCGTATCATCTGCACAGCAAGTTTTTTGACCCCGCCGGATCTGGATGCCACCAGTATTTTCAATTTGAAACATCCACAAACAAATGTCAAACCAACCAATGCCAGACCCGCCTCAATGGACGTTCACTCCCAAAACCGCAGCAAGTCCTCCATCAACCTCATCAGCAATGGTCGAATGGTGAAGAACATCTGGCCTAGCACCAACAACAAGTCCATGACCATCCATTGCAACTCGGGAAATGCAAAAACCAACCAAGTTGCTGACCTGCCCAGGTTCGGAGTGGTGTGGCTCTACAAGGATGGGATTGCCAATGTACTCTCCCTGCTGGCACTCGTAACCGACCAATATTGAGTCACTATGGATTCCTCAATTGACAACACCCTCCATGTTCACTGCAACACCAGAACCCGTTGATTTGCAAGATCTGATTGCAACCTCTACTACTGCGACCTCACAGAGACCAGTGGAACGCTACTGGCAATTACCACCACAGAAGGACAGAAAAAGGTATCGTCGGGCTGTGGCGCACCTTTTCCTGCATTTTGCGGGGATTAAGGGTTGGCTTCTTCCCGTGTTAAAAAATAATGCGCACTTTGTTTCAGAACATAATTTTAGCAATCAATCCCAGCAACACCCCATTTTATGCACATTTTTATGCACAATTTTGTTCTTTGAATCATATAATGGAACAATGTATGTCGGAACTGCTGACGATAGAATAATTCAACCCTAGAAACCAATCGAACCGATGAAATTAAAATAAAGAAAGAATTAATTGGATATTAGTAGCCTCATAAATTAGTAGCAACAACAAGCTACACTCTTATCTACAATAGCAAGATGGATATACCAGCATCAGGACGATGACGGCAATCGATGTGGATCCAGGCATCGACAACAATGGAATCCAAGGATGCTGACGAGGGCCCCCCCACCCCTATGTTTCCAATACTAGGCAGGAATGAAAGTAGTGGAACAATCAGCTCCTTAACCACAACAAGAAGTAGAATATCATGTGAAGCCACAGCCATACAACCACTACTCAACCACACGGCTGACGACAACAAGGACGAGGATGCCAATGCTACTTCTACTATGATGTTGTCACACCATGTTACTCAGTCCCAAATGAATCAAAACAACCATTGAAATGAGGAACTAGACAGGGATCAAGGAGATAGTGATGAGGAGGGATCATTAGCAGCTGCTTTTGACATACAGATGGGGTGCAAGATGGGATGCAACAACAGCAAGGAGGATGACGCGGACGGCAACAACAACAACAACAACAACAACAAAAATGGCAAACTCCATGTTGGGATGCAAGACGGGTACTACTACAAGGATGGAACCCAAGTTGAGGAAGCAACAACTTATCCCAAGCCCCCACCAGACTACTCACCCTCAGACAACAACAATAGCCAACTGGAGAACATCGTGGCATGATGTTGACAACCCCGGCGCCTGGGACCGCTTCTGCTATCAATCAAAGTTTGAGAAGGGCTCTGGTGGTGGGTGCATGTACCACAAGCTTCCATCTGGATGTACTCCTGTCCCTGGGGTTGGGCCTTCAAGGGAATACAAGGAATGGATGTTTCACTACCAGAACTGGGTTCCTGAAGAAGACACACCTACATTCTCCCATAGATACACCTCCAGTAGAGACCTCTTCCCCCAAGAAAGGAAAGGAAAGCTTGGTATGGCTAAGCTTAGGAAGCATGGACTTCAATTTGGAAGAGTGCTTAACAGGGATGCGCTATTCTTCTACCAGCTCCTACTTTCCTTCTATACAGATGAAGAGGACGAGAAACAAACAAACGAGACGCGTCAAAAGCCGTTCTATTCCGAAGTGTTAAAATGGACCAACAATTATGCCAATCAATCTAACACAGGGAAAGGGCATTATGTTAGAAGATTCAAGCTCTCTGAACTTGTTCACTTTGATGGTATTGTCCACCTTCATGGTGCTTTGGAGGGGAAGAAAGGCAGTATCTGTTACAGATGGACAAATGTTGATGCCCTGTATTCCCATGAAAGTGCAAAGAAAATGTCATGGTATCAGTGGCACCAAATCAAGTCCAATTTGAAACTGAATTGCAACCATGAAGCTAAGTACAACAGGCTATTATGCAAGGATGACATGAGCAAATTCAACTATGCTGACAAGTTTGGCTACATTTATGAAACTCTCATTCACAACGTCCGTTACTTCAGCAAGAAGGGATGCTCAGACCTGTGTATGGACGAATCAAGTTGGGCATACTATGGATTTGGTGAACCAATGGTTGAATACTTGAAAGGAAAGATGTTTTCTGGGGGCAGACAATAAAATGATTATCTTGAGTGATGTGGACAGAGTTAGGCCCCGAGGGTATCTACACAGGCACCGGCACTACAAAAAACAACCACTCCATAGTACTAAGGGTTGCTCGGAAGTACAGGATATCTTCACCAAGTATGTTATTCCAGAAATTGGAAAGCTCTGGTCGTCCCCACCACATCTCACTGCTGATAACTTCTTCAACGGTGATTGAATACTTGACTGGATGGGAGGGCTGGGTTTTGGAATGATTGGAACCGTGGCACGAAACAGGCTTCCCAAGAAAACTGTTGCAGATAAGTAGTACTTTCACAAAGAAAATGTATCATCTGCATCTGCTAAAAGGTGTTTGCGTGTCACCAGGCTCTGTAATCCTGTAACCATTGTAAAGGAGGTGCCTGCCTGTGCTGAAGCTGGCAGGTTTAAAAGTGGTACAGACGTATACATTGCTCATTCCAGAGCACAGGAGCCTGCAATATTGATTCTGTCAACAGTCTTGATTCCAATGGTTTCTTCATGCGACAGAAAGAGCGTGGGAGGGGGAGGGGGAAAAGGAAATGGGGAATTGAAATGAATCATTTGCAAGAGCTCTATCTCCAAATGTATGGAAAGCTAGACCAGATAGACAGTGCTATCTCTAGGTCTAACATTGGATACAAGTCTTGGAAGTATTACCATGCCCTAATTATTCATGTTAAGGCATTGACAGTTCTAACAGCCTTTGATATGTATCAGGAGCTCACCAACGGTACACACGGTATATCATGGCTTTTGCCTAAAAGGCAGCAATTGGATTTTAGGCAATTCACACAGACGTTAGCACAACAAACGCTTGCATACAATCCATAAGATAATGGTTATCCAGTGGACACACTACTAAGAGAAGTTACCCAGTCTTCAATGCAGCAAAGGCTGGTGCAGAGCGACCAGCGCAATCTTGTTCATATTCATGTGGTGGGTTAATATTGAATTATCACTGTTTGGAAACTGTGTTTGAATCTAAGCTGAGAGGTAGTAGGTTCTGTTTGGAGTTTGACACAGAGGAGTACAAGGAGCACCACAAATCATTACGGGCTAGCAAGTGGAGAAGCAGGAGGAATTGCTACGCGTGTGGTGCTGGTTGCTACACAGTCTGTGAGAAGTCTGTGTTTGGCAGAAAGTTTGTACCTCTTTGCAAAGGGGATTGCTTTGCAGACTATCACTCCTACAAGTACTTTGGATTGGGTAGGTGTGACTTTAGTTGCAGGATAAGAACAGATGGAACAAGCGAAAAAAGGATTAGGAAAGGTGGTCTACAGCTGAACAGGCTTTGAATGAAGCTTATTTGTATCACATGATGTTTCAAGTTGGCAGTGCACCACCTAGTACTAGTACTAGAACAATGAGCGATTGCTGTAGTAGTGCGTGAGGTCCTGTCGGAGCTATCTCAGAGGTGCTGTAAAGTGTAAATTAATACTAGTACAGTTATTAACTACTAGTACATTACTATTAGTTCTTAGTTGTTTTGCCTGTTTTCATGTTCTTAACACTGTCTTAGATTAGTTGAAATCAGTACTAGAATAGGTAGATTCGGGTTAGATCAATTAGATGGGTACCAATTAAACTTGGATACAGATGGATCAATGGATTGGATCGATCGATCGCGTTAGATTCAATCAATCAATCGATCAATCTAATCCGCCGAATTGATTCGCTCGATCGATTCAATTGATCTAATCCGGATTGATTCAATTGATCAAGTTTTTTGATCTCCAGCGCACCTCGGGGGCCAAGTGAGTGGTGGGGTTTAGTTGTGCTCCTCTTTTTTTCTTTCTTCTCTGCTGTAACTACAACTCCTTCCACAGACCGCAGTTGGTCTGTTGTTGCAGTTGCAGGGCTACTAGCGGCGGTGTTGAATGAGTAACAGCTTTCAACTGGTGTACCACTTAGTATCCACCGTTGAATACTTTACAATTGGTGTCAGTTAGAAAAAGGCATATTTGAAATACAACGCTTTTGAGGGGGTTTTCGTGTTGCCGCAGCGCGACGATATTCTGACCTCGACTGCCGCAGGGCCAAAAAAGCGCGACAGCTCCAGGAAAGGCTATGTCTTCCAGCAGAAAAGGACCTCCTCAGGATCCTGGACAACAACCTTAGCAAGAATTGCTCCGTTACTAGACAGGATGTGCAAATCATGAATGATATCTATGGCCCGTATACAGGTGTGCTGAAGGGAAAGACAGCAGTCCGGACACAACCAACCCAAATACAAACGGAAATCACGCCTGTTCTCCCATTTATTTTGGAACAGTACAAGGAAGTCACCCTATGTATGGACATCCTTCCCGTGAATGGGATCAGGTTCCTCCACACCATCTCCTATCACCTTCAAATCCAATCCTTGCGAAGCATCATCAAAGCTAAACATTCCTCCACACTCAAGAAGGAGTGTATCCAGGTGTTAGTTGGACATTATGCCCTCCAAGGCTTCATAATCAAGCATATCCACGCCAACAACGACTTCGAATGTCTAAATGCATCCCAGAATACACCTCACATGTGTCGGGGGCCAGTCCCACAAACCAACTATCAAGAGAAGCAACAGGACTATGAAGGAAAGGCTCTGTGGAATGATGAGCCTACTGCCTGCAAGAAAGCTGCCAAAACAAATTCTGATCAAAATGGTGTATGCGGCAACATTTCGGTTGGAAAACTGTAAGACCACCAGCCTATCTCCCACGCTTACGGCAAGAGACATAGTGACAGGAGGCCCCCTGGATATCAGGGACATTGGTCTCCAGTTTCTGGAGTGTATACAGGCCCACCATGGAGATACCGACAACTCTATGGCCCCTTAGACTGACAATGCAGTTTATCTGAGACCAACCAGGGACCTTACTGGGGGCTTCTGGGTTACAATATTGAGACCGGACGTCGTGTCTGCCGTCAGAAGGGAACTTCTGTTCCCATGTCATCAGCAATGATTGAGAAGCTTGGACAGATGGCCAAACACGACAAGATGCCACATGGGCCGGTGTTTGGAGACAACCAGGGACACTTGACAATACACAAGAACTTTGATGAGGAGACCACCAACAGGGATGGCAATGACCCCAGCAATGACAACTACAGTCAATCCAACCATACCGTTGAGACCAAGTTAACCAGGGTAATCAATGAAGGTCAGGCAGTGACAGAGTCTACGGACACGGCCATCAATGCACCAAGTTTGGAACAGCTCAAGCAACACGCTGAAAACAATGAGTCAGAAGCAGACAACAGCAACCCTGAGCCCAAGACAGATGACGATGATACAACAGAGGGGGAAGTAAAAGAGGAGTCTGATGAGCCGGTTGAACCTGTGGCAGCTTGACTTTGGCCGCGAGGGACCCAAACACACAACAAATACAACAATGATGATGGTTTTGCACCCAGCTAGTACCATTCTAGATCTTTCTTCACTGCTGGCTACACCGGGGCAGTAAGGAAGCTCAGTGCAGACAATGGCGGCAGTGATGCTTGTGGCGGCAGCCATCGAGAACTACAACAACCTGGATGCAAGCCAGGTCACCAAACAATACGGTGTCAAACAGGGGGCGAAGATCTTTGGAGAAGAAGGAGTCAGTACAGTGCTCAAAGATCTCCAACACTTTCACAATCGAGGAGTCGCCTCAGTTGTGGACCCCCAAAAGATGACAAAGGAGACGGTGCAGCAAGTCCTACCATACTACCATACTATCTCATGTTCCTCATGAGGAAGAGAGAAGGCAAGGTAAAGGGGCGAGGTTGTGCCAATGGGCGCCGGCAACGTGAGTTCATATTGAAAGAAGATGCAACATCCCCAACGGTGTCGCTATATGCCTTTATGCTGTCATATGTCATTGATGCAATAGAAGGGCGTGATGTTTCAAAGTCGACAAGGACTGCCCAAAGCTGGCTGACAAGGAGGTCATCCTGTTTCACCATTATGTGGCAAAGTTGCTGTTCCTGGCAAAGCGGGGTCAACCGGATATACAAACAGCAATCGCGTTCTTATGTACTTGGGTACAGCAGCCGGATGAGGATGACTGGAAGAAGCTCAAGCATGTGATCTCCTATCTAAAAGAAACACCATTCCTTCCACTAGTCCTTAGATGGGAGGAGACAGGAACTGTGTATTGGTTCTTGGACGCCACATTTGCTGTCCATGATGACATGAGAAGCCACTCTGGGGGCTTCATGACACTGGGAAGGGGAGCCACCATTGCCACATCAACCAAGCAGAAACTCAACACTAGGAACTCAATAGAGTCCAATATTGAAGGAGTAGATGACAACATGCCATTCATTTGCTGGGTCAGATACTTCTTGCTTGTGTTGCACAGGGACAGCATGTCATTGACAATGTGGCTGACAAACCAGACGTACCAGTTGCATTGGAGCTGCTAGCCAAGAAGAATCTAGTACATCAAGATAACATGAGCTCAATCAGATTGGAAAAGAATGGGCGAAGAGCATCCATCACCAAAGGAACAAAGCACATCTGGTAAAAAATTGTTGAAGATCACGCTGCCTTGGCACGCAGGTCTCGGACACGAGATTTCACCAGGTGCACAAGGCGAGTGATGACACGTCAGCATCTGTATTTAGTAGTAACTGGTAAAGTCAATCGTAAGAGCCAGTTGTGAGGCATCCTCACTGATAACAAAATGATTGGATGAACAGCTACCGGCATGACAATCCTCCTCATATTTTTGTACTTATCTAGTTTATGAGTTTAACACTATTCTGTATCATGCTTTTTAGACTGCAGAATAGATTTGACGGCGTCGATCCACTCGTTCCATCAACAGGGTGTACCGCCCACCAGCATAGTAACTGTAGTCAGTGTTGTTACTCAGCGAAAATATCTGATTCCAGCTCTGGTTTTCGTTACGATGAAGATGGAAACCGTCTTTGTTGACGAGATCGAGGAGCATTAACATGCAGCAGCAGCAGTACTATGAATTAGGAGTACAAAAAAATGCAAGGATCATGTCTAAATTTTGCGTCGTTTCTCCTAGTACTACTATCGCAAGCCAGCACGTCAATACCCGGTAGTAGTAGTACTAGTAGTAGTTAAAACATGATTAGTGATGTAATATTGGAGTAGATTCTAATATTGTGAGCATTAGGATTCAGTGATATCCAGACCGCACCTCCATCGGTTAGCACCTCTGTCGGCGGTCTCTCTTTATTGATGTAGCGAACCGAATGTAAGGAATGGTAGTGCCACGTGGAACGTACGACGTACGAACCGAAGAACACCCTTGAGTATGCAAGATCTCACCGTATCACCAACATAGGTACGGTACGAGACGATACGCGAAACTGCTTACTACAAGCAGCAATTCCACTGTAAGCAGCAAATTACAGGCAAACCACCAACAAGCCGGTAAAGGTTCCCTCCAACAAGAACCAAGCCTACAGCTCACTCTTTTTGCTCCTAAAACGATAAGTAGTAGAATAAGTAAAAGGCTCATACGTCCAGGTCCAATAGTCTTCCCTATTGTACCCGTACAAGCCTATCTTGGTCCGATAGTCATCTATTGGGCGCCTCCCAACGTGAGGATCACCGGAAGGCCCAACGCGCCTACCTAACCACCGCGTCTGCGCGATCGATCAGCAGGGCTTCTCCCAACGTGAGACCCCCCCCCCCCCCCCCCCCTTACAGGAAGGACCAACGTGCCTACCTAACCACCTTGTCTCCTCGTCTGCCTCCTCCCCAGGGATACTGGCACACCAATCAACCACTTTGACGTCGTCTAGTTCCCTCGAGACTATGGCTACAATCTTCAACCGATGAACTACCAAGAGCTCTTCCAAGGGGCAGGGCCCTTTGGAACCGCGCCGGCTAGGCATGACGTATACCAAGCCATCTACACTCTCTTCTTGGAATCTGAAGGCGCCCGGCTTCTCTCCCTCCTGCTGGATATCTTTGAAGGGCAAGCCATTGGCGGCTTGGGTAACTTCCAAGAAGATGCGGCTGGTGTCAACCGGCTCCGGGTTATCCATGGCCTCCACCGGTATCCGGGTACCATTATCCAGCCTTCAGCCAACTTTGGCCACTCCTTTGGATACATAGATGATGTAGACGGACAGGAATGCAAGCTGGTGAGGGTGGATGCCGCCCTGCTCTCCAAGGCGGCAGCCAGCCGAGTGTACCTCCTAGCACAGCATGAAGTCACCATCTCCCAGCAGCCCGACCAGGGCTACATTCCTGCCATCCCTGAAGGGACGCCCCACACAGAGATGCTCCCGGCACACAAGGTATGCTTCCTCCCCTTGAGATGGTCCTGCTGGCGTTATGCAAAGGCCTCACACCCAAACAAGCCTTCCAAGTCCTCCATCCTCACATCCACCAGCAAGGGCTCTCGGAGGTATACAAACCCCTGCTTGACACCCTGCGCGCAGCAGGGACACAACCTACTACCCTCCTGGGCACCATACGGCTCCTAGAACCCGGCTCCCCTTTCCGGGCAGAGGCCAGCCTTTGCTCCTACATGAAGAAAAATGTCCTCCTCCGGGACCTACCAAGCCTAGTAGGCCTCCCTGCTCCTTCAGACCCCACACTCACTTCGGCCTTCGTCGCACTCACAGACCATCAGCTGAGACTGAGTGAAAGCCTTGACCAGAGAAGGCAAGAGTTCTCCAAGCTACACACCATCAGGGAAGTTTGGGGGCCCCTTTACACTGAAAGGCTCCTCCTTCTCTGTGGCCAAACGAATGAGGCTGACCTACCACCCATCTACATCGCCTGGGCCAAGAAGAGCAAGCACGAAAAGACCCACATGGTCCTCCAAAGTCAAGTAGCCACAGATGCCTACAACCTGGGCATCCAAGCGCCCCTCATCACTACAGCTGTACTGAAGAGGTTCCAAGACTGCAACTTCTACAGGACCGACCCATTTGATGTGGCCGATGGCATTCTCCCCCTAGCTTTCACCCCGCCAGGAGGATCAGCAGCGACCCTGAAGAGGGAGCATGCCAAAGCGGCCAATGTAGCAGCCTATGATACTATGATCTCCACCCAAGGCAACTCCCTCTCTCTCAAGGACTCCCTGGAGCTGCAAAAAACCAAGGCCTACATTCCCTTGGATTGGACCAAAGCCACCACCCAGCTGAAAAGCTACCTGGCTGTCCTGGCCACCCTCTTAGGATCCACACATGAGGTGGTCAAGCGCTACCAACAAGGCCTCTCAAGACTCGAATGGCAGCAAATGCCCCAACGACGGGCCATTTCCGACAAAGTGGGAGAGCGCCTCACCCCAGCTATTGTGGTGTACTACTTCCAAATCCGAGTGCAGGGGTGGCTGGAAGAGCAATGGGAAGCCGACACTCCAATCTCCTCCCCCGGCTTTGGGGAGGACATCCACAGGTTCAGAATGACCCAAAACCTCAACTGGCTTCCCAATGTGTCCAATGTAGACACCCTTACGAGCTCTCCAGCAGTCTACCCCCACCACGGGAGGCACCCCCGCTCCAACTAGAGGAGGGGGCATTCGCCCAACCACCGGCAATGATCAGCTCCAAAATCCCAACAGAGATCCTCGATTCTATGCCAAATCCAATCCCCTCACCCCAAAAATCCAGAACACTGCAATGCGATTGGTCATCACCACCATGAAATCCAAAGGCAAACCACCCCTTAAGCGCCCAGATGGCAGGGAACGCTGCCATTCCTGGCACATTTGCGGCCAATGCTTCACAGGCTGCCGGCACCTCTATGACCATGCCTCCATCACCTCTGAGGAGCAAGATCTGCTCTGGGAATGGTGCCAAGAGGCCTACTCGGCCTGATGCCCTGGCAAGCGCCTCCATCGCCTTGGCGCCGAGCCTCCCCCAACCCCCGGACTCGCCAAGGGAGGCTACATATTCCGCATACATACCCCCCTTCCCCCCCCCCCCCCCCCCCCCCGGCGACGCCCCTCCCTCCCCAGCCCCCACGACCATTGCGCACCCCGCATACACCATCCCGCACACCGCTGTTGCGCCCTCAGCATTCACCACTCCGCGCCCTGCAACCTTTCCCCCTCACCCCCGCCCTAGGTAAGCCCCAAACACGCGTTGTCGCTCGACCCCTGTATGCAACCCCATCCCCACCCTGCCCTGGGCTCGCCCCCCCAACCGGCGCCTCGCTCCCCCCTCCCCCCATTGCCTTGCTGCCCCCCCCACCCAGCAACGGGCGAGCCTCTCCATCCATCGCCTTGCTGGCCACTCCACCCAGCACCGGGCGCACCTCTCCACCTAGCGACGTGCTGGCCTCTCCGCCCAGCGTCTTGCTGGCCTCTCCGCCCAGCGACGTGCTGGCACCCCCTCCCCGCGCCTTGCCGGCCTTGCTGGCCCCTCCTCTCCCCCCCCCCCCCCCCCCCCACACACACACACACCTTCGGCCTCTCCACCCTCCTGCGCCGTGCCATCCTCGGCTGCTCCACCCTCCTGCGCCGTGCCATCCTCTCCCCCATCGGCCACTCCACCCTCTAGCGACGCGCTGGTGGCCGCTCCCCCCTCTTCCTCTCCCCACGGCGTGCTGCCCTCTCCCCTGACGGCCTCCCCCCACAGCATGCTGCCCTCTCCCCCGACGGCCTCTCCCCCTGACGTGCTGGCCTCTCCACCCCATACCCGCGCCCCTCCCCTCCCCTCCCGGCAACAGGTTAGATCGGCACGTTGCGCGCGCCATCCAGGTCTACAGAAACAGCCCTAGCTGGGAGGCCTTTATCCGCACCCTCTGAGGCCGAGGCGGCATTCACCCCACCATGGGCACTCTCCCTCACCCTGCAGGCCCCCTCCTTGACCTCTACCGGCAAGACAGCACGCCGGCATCCATGTCTGGACCCCCGTGGGACCAGCCCCAGCTTGCAGCGGCCATCGCCAGAGGGCCTCATCACTCCTCCCATCAGGGCATTGACTTCCTGCGGGAGGAATATGCCGCCATGATGGACAAGCAACAATGGACTGCCCTCCCTGCCAGTCTCATCCAGGACCTTCCTGGCCTGCGGCTCAGCCCTCTAGGGCTGGTCCCCCAGCGAGGCCACCACCCCAGAATGATCTCGGATTACACCTACTCTGGCGTCAACACCGACACCATCCCCCTCGCCCCGGCTGACTCCATGTAGTTTGGACGCACCCTTCCCCGGCTCCTTACCAAGATGCACAGGGTGAACACCCGGTTTGGCCCAGTCTACATGTCCAAGATTGACCTCGCCGATGGCTTCTATCAAGTGCAGTTAAGCCCTGCGGACACCATGAAGCTCGCAGTCCTGTTCCCTGCTCGCCCAGGGGAAGACCCTCTTGTGGGCATCCCCCTCATCAACCCCATGGGGTGGAAATCCAGCCCCCCCCAACTTCTGTGCCTTCACTGAAACCATCACAGACCTCGCCAATGTCACTCTCTCCACAGGGTTAGCCATGGCACGCCGGCAACCCCACCGGCTTGACCTGCCCTCAGAAGCCCCCCCCCCCCCCCCAAGAGACCACTCCAGTCTCCGCCACCACCGATGACCTTCCCTCCCCGGCCCCATCCCAAAGCACCACACCCAGCACGACGCCCCTTTGATACTGGGATGTCTATGTCAATGACTTCTGTGGCCTTGCTCAAGGCAACCAGCAATGGACCAGACACGCCGTCAAGCGAGTGCTCTTCCAATCCCTCAACAAAGTCTTCCGGCCCTTAGACGCCTCCAACACACCCTTCTGCCAAGAACCGGCCTCCCTGAAGAAGATGCGCCAAGGGGAGGCCACTTGGACCACCAAGAAAGTCATCCTTGGCTGGCTCATCGATTCCATCAACAAAACTATCAGCCTCCCCCCCCATCAAGTGGAACGCCTACATGCCATCCTCCATTCCATCACCCCCACCCAGCGCCATGTCTCCATCCAACAATGGCACCAAGTCCTTGGGGAACTCTGGTCTATGGCGCTGGCCATCCCTGGCTCCATTGGCCTCTTCTCCATTCTCCAGGAGATGTTTTGACACCAGGACCCGGGCAGGCAGCGCATCCGGCTCACCAAGCGCGTCCATAGCTTCCTTCAGGACTTCCAATGGCTTGCTCGTGACCTTTCATCCTGGCCCACTTCCATTGCCAAACTTGTGCCCGATACCTTCCCAGCCACCCTTGGCGCATGCAATGCCCCCAGTTCTGGCATGGGCGGCATCCATTTTGTGCCCCTCCCCAATGGCAAGATCCAACCCATCCTGTGGAGGCAGCCATTCCCCAAGTGGGATCCTCCCAATTAGTCACCTTTGACAACCCCAACTGCACCATCAACAACAGTGACCTCAAGCTGGCGGGCTCCATTGCTCACAATGACATCCTCGCCTAGACCACCTGTGTCCAATCCAGAACCACCCACAACTGCTATGACAACACGACGGCTGTCTACTGGCAAAGGAAAGGCGCCACCACTACCACAGGGCCTGCCGCTTACCTCCTTTGAATTCAGTCCCTGCACCAGCGTCTCCACCAATATGTCCCCCTCAGGGATTACATCCCTGGCCCTGTGAATCATCTTGCTGATTTGCTCTCTCGATCTCCCCTCTCTGACACTGCCCTGCTCCATCATTTCAACACTCACTATCCCCAGGACTTGCCCTGGATCTTATGCCCCCTCAGACCTCCCATGCTTTCTGCGCTGACCTTAGCTCTATCCAGCAGACCATGCGCGCTTCCATCACTGAGCTCTATGCCTGGAGAAAGGGTCCCCATTGGAATCAATGGGCTCACTTCTGTTTGCCTCAAGGCTTTGACCCACACCTCCACTCAGTCCAAGATCCAATCCCCCTCCTCCAAGTCTTTGCCCAGCGACTCCATGATGGCCGGATCTCCTGTAGCCGCAAGCCCCTCAGATCTCGCACGGTATCGGACATCATCCGGTCAGTGGGCCAGACGCTGGCCTGCTTGGGGTCCAAATACCCTCAAACCAACTCCACTGGCGGTCTTGACTTCCGGCTAACAGCCCAGTTCAAGGCCTATGCCAAGCTGGACCCGGCCCCCTCCAGGGTCAAGCCAGTCCCCATCACCCTGGTCATGCATGCCCTTCACCTCGCATACCATGACTACCCTTCCCCCTCCCAACAGGCCATTGCCAACATGATTTGCATAGCCTTCTTCTTCTGTCTCTGACCTGGTGAGTACACTGGTACTACCAGGGATGACCAAGCCTTCCACCTCCAGGATGTCTCCTTCTATTTTGGCTCCAAATTTGTCCACCATGATGGCCCTGCGCATGAGCTCCTTGCCGCCACCTCTGTTACCCTCACCTTCACCACACAGAATAATGGGGACAAAGGAGAAATTGTAGCTCATACCAGGAGTGGAGACTCCCTCTGCTGCCCTGTGTCCGCCTGCGCGCGCCAAGTCATCCACCTCTGCAGCCACTGCTCTCCCAGCTCTCATTTCAACCCATCCCTCAAGCTGGCCAGTTACTTTGACAATGGCGTGCTCACCCTCTTTCAAGCCGCCACTGTCACCTCCTCCATGCGAGTCTATGCCCAGACCCTCTATCATACCACTGGCATCTCCCCTGCAGCAATCTCTGCCCGCTCCCTTTGAGCGGGAGGGGCTATGGCCCTGCTGCTCCAGGGCAGATGCGATTCTAATGTCATCAAGCTCCTTGGGCGATGGCACAGTGACTGCATGATGAGATACTTGCATCGACAGTCCCTCCCTACTTCAAGAATCTTGCCTCCGTAATGTTCAACAATGGAACATACTCCTTCCTGCCAGAGGAGTGGGTGCCGGCTGCGGCCCCCACTCCCCCTGGCAGCTTTCTCTGATTCCCCCCTGGTGAATCTTCTTCTCTGAATCCTCTCTGATGATTCTCCCACCCTCTCTGTCCTCCGTGCCCCCTCCAGGTCCATCTCCAGCCAGCTCCCACCCTGTAGCCTATGGCCCACTGGCAGAAAAGGCTTAACAGCCAAAGCTGTGCGCCGGTGTGTGGGCAAAGCAACACGGGACCGGAACCAGCCTGCAAAAAAACTATCCACAGCAGGCTGGCACTTCCCGGATCCCCCTCTAGCATTGCTTAACCCACCAACACCCCTATGAACTATAAGCATTCGCACGTCCAGTAGTACAAGTAGGTAGGATACTGAGGCTATCACAAACGTAGTAAGTGATAGCGGGTCGCGTGTGCGTTGGAAATGAATGGTATAAACGGTTATTATCTATTGGCGCTACTATCCACGATCCATTTAGCCTGTCAGTCGTACGTAATTGTCTGTCCGTACAACCGCGTGATTTCTAGAGATGTGATTGTTTTCGTTTTCGTTGGCCCATTCATGCCGGGAGGTACGTACCGTACGGTACTCGTACGGTATGGTCGTTTTTATTCCTTGGTGAGATTTTTTCCTGGGCCTGCACTGTACCGTACTTGTACCGTACATCATCTGCTGCACATCATCATCATCTGCTTGTTCGTAATAAACAGCAGTTGCTTGTTCACATCCGAAGCGGTTCGCACACTCGCACTCGGAATCGTGCCGCGAAGCGAAGCGAAGCGAAGCGAAGCGAAACCCCCCATATGGATCGCAGATCGTCCATCTGCCGCCTATCCGGTACGAGTACTCGTACGGTCGAACAGAACGTTGAGTACGAGTACGAGTACATACTCTAATGGGAACCGTGCATCTGGTCTACGGTACTAACTCTATTCTACCGGTATTAATATTGCTCGTATTTATATCCATACAATACCGGTACAGGTACGAGTACCGGTACAACATAATAATAATATTAAGGAGTACTTCGTTTAACACAGCACCAGTTGTTGTAACAGTAACACAGCAAATACGGTATTGGGAAAGAAGAATAAAAGCAATGGTGTTCAAGAATACGATACGAAATTACTTCTCGGTGCCGCTGGAACAGGAACTGCGCAGTGATCTATCGGCATAGTAATCTTAGTATACTTGTTAGTACCGTACCGGTATGGTTACAAAATACTGTATACATGATGATGATGATGCGGTACAGTTGTTGTAACACCCAATACGGTATTTTTGCAAGAATAACAACGGTGAGAATAGATCTCGTTGCCGAACAGCCGCCAACAGCCGCCGCTGCCGGATGGATGGATCGTCCATCTGATAGGTAGAAGTGGAGCGGTAAGTGGTCAGCAGGTAATTACTATTTGTACAGTAGCAAGGGATAAGATACCGCACGGCGGGGCGGGGCGGGGCGGGGCATGGAATCTCACACGATGATTGTTTGTTGGAGATGATGAATGGATATCGAGTCGAGTCGAGTCGAGTCGAGTCGGGTCGAGTCGAGTCGGGTATATTACTCGAGTACTTCGTAATAGACATCGATTAGTGTCGTTCTGTTACGTACGGTACCGTATACTATACAGTAATATTGCAATGTAGAATACATCACGGTACGCTACGAATACGGTGTAGGTTCGACAAACTGTTGACTTCTGGTGTTTGGAACTTCACTCGTTCGTTCGTTCGTTCGTTCGTTCTACCCACGGCAGGCATCCAGCTGGTATGATTAGATTAGATTAGATTAGACTAGGTTCGACAGGAAAGCATCAGGGCCCGGTCGAATGGCAGCATCCATTGGATACCGATGGCATAGTCCTAGTCCTAGTACCGTACCGTATAATACTGTAGTCCTAACACACCTTATAAATTGTTAATAATAGTAATAGTGTAGTAGAAGTAGTACAAACCTTGTGTTTTCCGTCCGACACTCCGTTGGAATCACCTAACCTCATCTCATCTCATCTCACCTCACCTCATCTCATCTCATCTCATCTCATCGAATCTTGTAATTCCATCGACGACTTACAGACTCTTCACAAAGTACGAACGTACTAGTAGTGTCATGGCAAGTAATCATGGTATTGTTCGGGTGGAAGCAGTCATCCATGCGGGCAGGGAGGTAGGCACGGTTCGATTCCTTCCTTGGTTTCCATCCGTGGCACCAAATCCAAATCCAAATCCACATCCATGCCATGGTAACACTTGCACTGGGCTAACCAACGCAACGCATCGTATCGTATCGTATCGTAACGTAACGTCCGTGCAAGAATTGTCATCGACCAATTGAATTGAATATTGAATCCACGGGTTGTTGGTTGAATTGGAAAGGATTAGATTGAATGCGAGTAGATACATTCTAACAACGCCAGCATCAACACCAGCATGGGTCCTCATCGATCCGGTAGCAAAGCATCGCAATTGGGGGCTAGTGTGGTGGGCAAGACAAGCAAAACATCGTGTGGTGGTTCGAGCACGACACGAAGAAACCGAACCGAACCGAACCGAGCCGAGCCGAGCCGAATCGGAAGGCAAGGCAAGGCAAGGCATGGCATCCATAGAGTCGAGTTTGAGTCCGAGTCCGAGTCCTGTCATGGCATGGCATGGGATGGCATGGCATCGTACACACTCTGCATCCTTTGCACCAGCACCAGCACTAAATGACTTCCTCGTGTCCATCGAAAGTTCTCTCTTTACACAACACGATGGGCAGTGATAATATTATTATAATATCATAATATCTCGAAACAATCAATTGTTGTATGTATGCCTTGCCTGATCTAATCTGTTGGAAAAATGATACGGTACTGTATTCCGGCGCCGGTGATGTGATGTGATGTGATGTGATGTCTGTGCTGGATGTCTTTTCTGTTCTGTTCTGTTCTGTTCTGTTCTGTGGAAAGGAACAACACAACCATCCCTCGACGTGTAGTGCAATGTAATGCAATGCAACTGACATGACTTGACTTCTTTGCCTGCATCTGCCTCTGCTTCGAAGTACTGTTCGGTATTCCAACAACCGGGTGTGCATTGTGCGTGTTGTGTGTTGTTGTTGTCACAAGATTCTTTTCTGCTCTACGGTACGTACTGTACCACTTCGAACGATTTGATTTGATTTTGTTCGGTTCTGTTCTGTTCTGTTCTGTTCGGTTCTGTTCGGTTGATGAAAATGGAGAATCACTGTATTGAAAGTTGTAGTTGCAGTTGCAGTTGCAGTGCTGATGCTGATGCTGATGCTGACCGACTCCCCACGTGTTGTACGTCGTGCGTCGTGCGTCGTGCGTCGTGCGTGATGCGATTCCGATGCTATACTATGCTCTGCTCGGAAACCAACCAACCAACCAACCAGCACTCTTACATGGGGCTTGTGTGTTGTGTTGTGTTGTGTTGTGGCGGGCAAGGCAAACAAAACGTCGTTGTGTGCGGTTCGAGCACGACACGACACGACACGACACGACACGGCACGGCGCGAAGAAACCAAACCAAACCAAACCAAACCGAATCGGCAGGGCAGGGCAGGGCAAGGCAAGGCATCCGCAGAATGGAGTCGAGATCGAGTCCGAGATCGAGTCGAGTCCGAGTTCGAGTCGACTCCGAGTTCGATACTGGGTTGCTCCGACGCCGTGCCATGCCATGCCATGCAACCCGGTTTTGATTTGGCGTTCCCTTTTGATTTCGGTTTCCCCGTCGTACCGTACCGTACCGTACCGTACCATACCGTACCATACCATATCATTTCTTTTCTTTTCTTTTCTTTCCTTCTTCTCAATCAACAAAAGGCTACCCCCGTGTTGGTAACAACGACATTTGCATTGACATTTGCATTGACATTTGCATTGACATTTGCATTGACATTTGCAGTTCCAGTGACAGCACCCTCCGTAACCCCGCCATCGTCGGCGAGGAGCGGTGCCGCTCGGGGGTTCGTTGTTGTTCCGATTTCCATGTCCATGTTTCGATAGGGTGGTGGTTGTTGTTGTTGTCGTTGTCGTTGTTGTTGTTGTGCAATACTATTGGTAGTGGTAGTGGTAGTGGTAGTGGGTGGAGGACGCAGTGGTGGCTGCCAGAACCACGCGGCAGCGGTGGCGGCGCCCACTAGTGCCAGTGCCAGTATCAGCACAAATGCCAGAACCACGCCGTTGTATCGATTCGGATTCCGGATCCCGTATACCGTTTCGAGTTCGTCCCTCCAGCGAGCACCGGGATCGTTCTGGTGCTTGTTGTTGTTGCTGCTGCTGCTGTTGTTGTTGTTGTTGTTGCTCCCGTCGGAATCGGGATCGGTCCAGAGGGAGCATCCGCCGTTGTAGTGGGAGTCGAGTTCGAGAATCCCGTAGCAGACACCGCGGTAGTAGTCTTCGTTGTTGTTGTCGTTGTTGTCGTTGTCGTTGTCGTTGTTGTTGTTGTTGTTGTTATTGTCGTTGATCTCCTCGTCATCGTCTCCACCGTCGTCGTCGTCGTTGTTGTTGTTGTTGCTGTTGGCATCGTCGTACTCGTACTCGTACTTCTTGGTGTTGGCGTTGCGGTGTTCGACGTAGTCCTCCAATACATCGCGCGAGAGCAGGTAGCACGTGTGCGATCCGTCGTTGTCTATGTTGTTGTCTCTGTTGTTGTCTCTGTCGTTGTCTATGTTGTCTTCCCGTTGGACGGAATCCTGCGCGTTGCCCGAAATCCAATCGTCGTCGATGTATCCATACGACGAGTAGTGTGAGTATAAGTACGAGTGCGAGTAGTACGAATCGTAGTTGTTGTCGTTGTCGTTGTTGTTATACCAATAGTTTGCAAAGGCATCATCGCCGTTGTTGCCGTTGCCGTTGCCGTTGCCGTTGCCGTTGTAATTGTAATTGTAATTGTCGTTCGGATACGAGTACTCGTACTGGTAGTAGGTTCCTCCTGCTTCTGCTTCTGCTGTTTCTTGCAATTCGTTTAGTTCGTTGGCCAGTGACGAGCAGGTATTGAGATCGATGGCCGATTCCAGAATGGTCTTGCAGACGGCATTAGCAATTGTTGTTGTTGTTGTTGTTGTTGTGCTTGTGCTACAATCGGTGGTGTCGCGGTTGTGGTAGTAGTTGAGCCGGTGGATGAGTGTCCGGTACGTTTCGAGGTGCCGGAGGTCGGAGTAGTAGTTGTTGTAATAGTTATTGTTGTTGTTGTTGTTGTTGGAATAATAATAGTAATACTGATTATTGTTGTTGTTGTTGTTGTTGTTGTTGAATTCGTCATCATCCTCGTCATCCTCCTCGTCATCATCCTCGTAGTTTCCGTTGTCGTCCTCGTATCTTGCCCGTCCGGTGACAGCCACCCCGGTCGTCCAGTCCGACAGAACCTTTTCGTTGAGTACGTAGGACAAGCCGGGTAGATATGCGTGGCACTCGGCATCGAGAAAGATTCCCATTTCCAGGACCACGGTGTTGGTGTTGGTGTTGGCGTTAGTGTTGGCGTTAGTGTTGGCGTTGGCATTGTCCGTGTCCGTGCTGCCACTGTTGTTCTTGTTATTGTTCTTGTTGTTGTTGTTGTTGTTGTTGTTATTTCCATTCCTGCTACTACTGCTGCTACTCTCGGAACAGACCGGTCCGTAATAGAGTGCCTCGAAGGACAGTCTTCCGTCTTCCATGGCCGGGACGGAATCGGCAAAGACACCGTTGGGATCCGAGAGGGGCAGGCAACCGCTCGACAATGCATTTGCATTTGCATTTGCATTTGCATTTGAATTTGCAGTACCGGAATCGTACCGGTACGAGTGGGCTACCACCCAGTCCCTGGCGAGGAGCAGGTTTCCACGTTGCTGCCGCCGGCGGCTGTTGTAATTGTCGTTGTAATTATTGTCGTTGTAATTATTGTCGTTGTAATTGTCGTTGTCGTTATCGTTGTAATTGTAATTGTCATTGTAATTGTCGTTGTAATTGTCTTCCAGTCTTCGGCGACGATAGTTGTTGTTGTTTTCTTCTTGATCGTTGTCATCATTACCGTTGTTGTCATCATTATCGTTATTGTTGTAGTAGTTGCTGTTGCTGTTACTGTTACTGTTGCTTTCGTCGCTGGTGGTGGGAAGGAAATAGTCGAAATACAAGAAGGTTTCCTGTCCAATCACCGTGGGCATTCGAACTTGGTTGTTGTTGTTGTTGTTGTCATTGTTGTTGTCATTGTTGTTGTCATTCTGTTGATCGCTGTTACTGTTGCTGTTCCCGAGTTGCTGGTACGCATCGTACTCTTCGCCCAGGGCAATCCGAACCGATCGACAGCCCGTGGCTCGAATGGTTCCGTTCCACGAATTGTAGTAATTGTAATTGTTGTTGTCGCTTTCCAGCCATCGGTATCGGTATCGGGCTTGTTCTTCTTCTTCTTCTTGTTGTTGTTGTTGTTGTTCTTCTTCTTCTTGTTGTTGTTGTTCCGGTTTTGCATTTTCATTCGCATTCGTCGTCGGCAGCACCGCACGCACCAGCATCAGCACCGCCAGCAGCAGCGAAAGGTTTTGTCGTCGTCTTCGTTGGGGAATCATTCTATTCGTTTTCTATTCGACTGGATTCGAACAGAAGACGACAGAATACTAGAGATGCTCGTTGATGTTGCTGTTGCTGTTGCTGTTGCTGTTGCTGTTCCGTGTCGTGTCGTGTCGTGTCGTGTCTTGGTTGTTGTAGGTAGTTAACAGTGTTAGCTGCTGCTGCTGCTGCTGTTGCTGCTGTTGCTGCTGCTGCTGTTGTTCGACGTTTCGACGTTCGACGACGTTCGACGAAATGCGGATGCCTAAGTAATTACGGAGTACGAGTAATAGTACGGTACCGTACAACGGTAACGTAACCCATTGACGAGAAAATGAGGGTTTTGAAACACACTCTCTCGCTGTAATGTAATGTAATGCTCGTACCGTACGGTACGTACCGGTACGAGTACGTACCTCGTACTAGATGGACGCGTAATAATACGTACGTACGTACGAACGTACACTCGTAGGGTACGAGCACTTTTTACGTTCTACGTAGCTAGTAGCGCGATAGTAGTAGTTGACATAGAGGGCCAGGAATGTGAGCTACTAGTGCAGGTGGATGACGCCCTGCTGTCAAGGGCCGCCGCCTATCAGCAGACTGTATCTGCTGGCTCAGCATGAGGCCACAATCTCCCAAAACCCAACGTGAGATTACGACATCCCTGCTAGTAGTATCCCGGCAGGGAGGACAGCCCACACCAAGATGCTCCAGGCTCACAAGGTGGTGTGCTTCCTCCCCTTTGAAATTGTCCCACTGGTGCTGTTCTTGTTGTGTCGAGGCCTCACACCCAAACAGGCCGCCTTCCAAGTCCTCCATCCTCACATTCCCCAGCAAGGGCTGCTGGTGGATGTCTGTGTGCAAGAAGAAGCCCCTTCTGCTGGACACCCTACGAGCGGGGGGGGACACAACCCACTACTAGTAGTACCCTTCTGGGCGCCATCCGGCTCCTAGTAGAACCAGGCCCATCCTTCCGACATGCGCAGAACAAGCCAGCCAGCCTCCATGATGCCTACAGGAAGCAGAATGTACGCCTCCGAGACCTACCAGCAGGCCTAAGCTCAGCAGGAGCTCCCGCAGACCCAACACTCACCCACCGCACCACCAGCCTTCACCAGCACCGCACTCACGGACCATCATATACTACTGCTGAGACCGACGAGTGAGAACCTGCCGGACCAAAGAAGACAAGAATCCTCCGAGTTGCACACGGTCCGGGAGGTTTGGGGACCCCTTTACACCGAAAGACTCCTCCTTTTCCTCCTCTGTGGCAAAACAAATGAAGCAGATCTGCCACCCAACATCTACTACACAGCAGCCTGGGACAAGAAGAGCAAACACAAGAAGACCCACCACGTGATCCTCCAAACAAGTCAAGTAGTAGCCACAACACAGACGCCTGCCTACTACAACCTTGGCATCCACCAGGCGCCACTCATCACCACAGCTGTCCTCAAGCGATTTCAAGACTGCAACTTCTATGGAACCGACCCCTTTGATGTACTAGTAGCAGATGGAACCCTCCTCCCGCTAGTAGTAGCCTTCACTCCTCCAGGAGAATCAGCAGCCACCCTGAAGAGGGAACACGAGGAGGCTGCCAGCAGCAATGTGGCCGCCTGCCTATGATACCATGCTGATATCCACCCAAGGCAATTCCCTCTCTCTCTCAAGGACTCCCCGGAACTGCAAAAGACCAAAGCCTACTACATTCCCCTGGATTGGATTGGACAGAGGCCAGCCCACCACCCAGCTGAAAAGCTACACAGCTGTCCTGGCTACCCTCTTAGGCGCCACACACACACGATGTGGTGAAGCGCTACCAACAACAAGGTCTCTCTAGTAGACTAGTAGAGTGGCAGAAAATGCCCCTCCTTTGTAGGGCCTGTCATTGCCGATGAAGTGGGCAACAAGCGCATCACCCCAGCAATTGTGGTGTACTACTTCCAGGTCCGAGTGAGCAGGGATTGGCTACTAGAAGAGCAATGGGAATCAGACATCACACTTCCTTCCCCCGACTTTGGGGAAGACATCATCCATAGGTTCCGAATGCTGACACCAAACCTCAGCAACTGGCTCCCCAATGATGTGTCCAACGTTGATGCCTTAGTACGAGCCCTGCTCCAGCAGCCTACCGGTGGCGCCCCTCCTGGCACCCCTCCAGCTCCAAATAAACGAAGGGGCGGGCAAACAACAAAACGTCCACCCAACAACAGTGATGACTAGCTAACAAATCCCAACAGAGATCCCCAATTCTCTGACCAACAATCGAATCCCCTTACACATCTCAAATCAAGCATACTACCCCGATGAGAACTGTCATTGTTTCCTCCATGAACGCCAAAGGCAACAAACCACCTGCTCTTAAACGCCCAGACGGCAAAGAACGCTGCCACCATTCCTCCTGGCACACCAGAGGTCGCTGGTGCTTCACCGGCTGCCGCCACCTCCACGACCACTCCGCCATCACTCCAGCGGCGGAGAAAGACCGGCTCTGGGAATGTGGTGCCAGGATGACCATGTCGTTGCTGCTGCTGCCTGATTCCCCGGCAAGAAGCGCCAGCACCCGTGTCAACCCGGCGCCGAGCCCCCCCCTCCCCAGCACAGAGGGGGCACCAGCCTCGTCCACCTCTCCTCTCCCCACCATTTGCCTCCTCCTCCTCTTCCATTCCACCTCCCCCATGAATTACTAGGTAAGCCCCAGCACACCACCCTCGTCCAAATGTGTGCACCTTCCCTCCCGGCACCGTCCTCCCCAGCAGCCTCGGTAACCTCCCCGGCACCGGCACCTTCTTCCTCCCCGGCACCGGCACCTTCTTTCTCCCCGGCACCGGCACCTTCTTCCCCGGTTCCACCCAGCACCATGCTGTCCCTTCCCCCCCACCCCACGGTATCCACCACCAGCGATGCGCCGGCCACTCCCCCCAGCAACGCGCTGTCCTCTCCACCCAGCCACGAACTGGCCTCTCCCTCCAGCACCGTGCGGTCAACCCCCCCAGGCCTCCAGCTCACACAGCCCGACAGGCTAGATCAGCAGCACGTCGCCCGCGCCATCCGCCTCTACCAGCACAGCCCCAGCTGGGGCGCCTTCCTCCGCACCATGCGGGGGCGAGGCGACATCCACCCTCAGGTGGGCGCTATCCTCCATCCAGCGGCGAGCCTACTCGACCTCTAGTATCGAAGAGACGGCACCCCTTCATCCCTGTCTGGTCCCCCTTGGGACCAACGCAGGATCTCGGCCGCCATCACCAGAGGGCCTCACCACCAATCCTCCCACCACGGCATTGACTTCCTTCGCGACGAATTTTCCGACATGATGGACAAGCAACAGTGGACCGTTCTCCCAGCTAGCAGTCTCATCAAGGACCTTCCCGGCCTACGTCTCAGCCCTCTGGGGCTGGTCCCCCAACGAGGCAGGCGCCCTTGCATGATCCCAGACTACACCTACTCTGACGTCAACCAAGATACCATCCCCCTAGCCCCTGCCAAAGCCATGCAGTTTGGCCGGACACATCCACGACTCCTCACCAAGCTGCACAGGGCAAACAACCGGTTTGGGCCTGTCTACATGTCAAAGATTGACCTTGCCGACGGCTTCTATCGAGTCCAGTTGAACCCAGATGACACCATGAAGCTGGGAGTCCTTTTCCCCCAACGCGAGGGGGAAGAGCCCCTCATTGGCATCCCCCTCACCAACCCGATGGGGTGGAAATCCAGTCCCCCCAACTTCTGTGCCTTTACAGAAACCATTGCTGACCTGGCCAATGCCACTCTCGCCACGGGGCTTGCAGCGGCCAAGATCACACCCCATCGCTTGGATATCCCCTCCAAGGCCATACCGCCTCCGGCGCCCGCCGGCCACCACACTCCTCCTTCTCTACCGGCGTCCCAGTACCACTCCCAGCAAAGCTCCCGTGCGATACTGGAATGTCTATGTCGATGATTTCTGTGGCCTTGCTCAAGACAACCAATGGACTCGGCGGGCAGTCAAACAAGTGCTCTTCCAATCCCTTGACAAGGTCTTCCGGCCACTGGACTCCACCGACACCCCCTTCCGGCAAGAACCTGCTTCCCTCAAGAAAATGCGCCAGGGAGATGCCACTTGGACCACCAAGAAAGTGATACTGGGCTGACTTATCAATTCCTTTACCAAAACAATAAGCCTTCCTCCCCATCGAGTCAAACGCCTACACACCATCCTCCATTCCATTGCCCCCACCCAGCGCCATGTCTCTATCCAACTCTGGCACCAAGTCCTTGGGGAACTCAGGTCTATGGCACTTGCCATCCCTGGCTCCCTCGGCCTCTTCTCCATTCTCCAAGAAGCCTTCTGTCACCAGGATCCAGGCAGGCAGCGCATCCGGCTCACCAAGCGCGTCCATAGCTTCCTGCGCGACTTCCAATGGCTTGCCACTGATCTCTCCAACCGGCCTACTTCCATTGCTGAGCTAGTGCCAGATACCTTCCCTGCCACTCTCGCCGCCTGCGATGCCTCTGGTCTTGGTATGGGTGGCATCTACTTTGTGCCTCTCCCTAATGGCAAGATCCAACCCATCATGTGGAGACATCCCTTCCCCAAGTGGGTCCCCTCCCAATTAGTCACCTTTGACAACCCCAACTGCACTATCAACAACAGTGACCTTGAGCTGGCGGGCTCCATTGCTCACAATGACATCCTCGCCCAGACTGCCTGTGTCCAATCCAGAACCACCCACAACTGCTATGACAACACGACGACTGTCTACTGGCAAAGGAAAGGCGCCACCACTACCACAGGGCCTGCCGCTTACCTCCTTCGAATTCAGTCCCTGCACCAGCGTCTCCACCAATATGTCCCCCTCAGGGATTACATCCCTGGCCCTGTGAATCATCTTGTTGATTTGCTCTCTCGATCTCCCCTCTCTGACACTGCCCTGCTCCATCATTTCAACACTCACTATCCCCAGGACTTGCCCTGGATCTTATGCCCCCTCAGACCTCCCATGCTTTCTGCGCTGACCTTAGCTCTATCCAGCAGACCATGCGCGCTTCCATCACTGAGCTCTATGCCTGGAGAAAGGGTCCCCATTGGAATCAATGGGTTCACTTCTGTTTGCCTCAAGGCTTTGACCCACACCTCCACTCAGTCCAAGATCCAATCCCCCTCCTCCAAGTCTTTGCCCAGCGACTCCATGATGGCCAACTCTCCTGTAGCCGCAAGCCCCTCAGATCTCGCACGGTATCGGACACCATCAGGTCAGTGGGCCAGACGCTGGCCTGCTTGGGGTCCAGAGACCCACGCACAAACTCCACTGGCGGTCTTGACTTCCGGCTAACAGCCCAGTTCAAAGCCTATGCCAAACTGGACCCAGCACCATGCAGAGTCAAACCAGTCCCTATCACCCTGGCCATGCATGCACTTCAATTTGCATACCATGACTACCCTTCCCCCTCCCAACAGGCCATTGCCAACATGATTTGCATAGTCTTCTTCTTCTGTCTCCGACCTGGTGAGTACACTGGTACTACCAGGGATGACCAAGCCTTCCACCTCTAGGATGTCTCCTTCTATTTTGGCTCCAAATTTTTCCACCATGATGGCCCTGCGCATGAGCTCCTTGCCGCCACCTCTGTTACCCTCACCTTCACCACACAGAAGAATGGGGACAAAGGAGAAATTGTAGCTCATGTCAGGAGTGGAGACTCCCTCTGCTGCCCTTTGTCCGCCTGCGCGCGCCAAGTCATCCAACTCCGCAGCCACTGCTTTCCCAGCTCTCATTTCAACCCATCCCTCAAGCTGGCCAGTTACTTTGCCAATGGCGTGCTCACCCTCTTTCAAGTCGCCACTGTCACCTCCTCCATGCGAGTCTATGCCCAGACCCTCTATCATACCACTGGCATCTCCCCGGCAGCAATCTCTGCCCGCTCCCTGCGGGCGGGGGGGGGGGGGGGGGGGGGGCTATGGCCCTGCTCCAGGGCAAATGTGATTCTAATGTCATCAAGCTCCTTGCGCAATGGCACAGTGACTGCATGATGAGATACTTGCATCAACAGTCCCTCCCCATCTTCAAGAACCTTGCCTCTGTAATGTTCAACAATGGAACATACTCCTTCCTGCCTGAGGAATGGGTGCCGACTTCGGCCCCCACTCCCCCTGGCAGCTCTCTATGATTCCCCTCTGGGGAATCTTCCTCTCTGAATCCTCCCTGATGATTCTCCCACCCTCTCTGTCCTCCATGCCCCCCAAGTCCATCTCCAGCCAGCTCCCACCCTGTAGCCTATGGCCCACTGGCAGAAAAGGCTTAACAGCCAAAGCTGTGCGCCGGTGTGTGGGCAAAGCAACACGGGACCGGAACCAGCCTGCAAAAACTATCCACAGGCTGGCACTTCCTGGATCCCCCTCTAGCATTGCTTAACCCACCAACACATCTATGAACTATAAACACTGCACATCCAGTACTACAAGTAGGTAGGATACTGAGGCGATCACAAACGTAGTGAGTGATAGTTGATGTAGCGAACCGAATGTAAGGAATGGTAGTGCCACGTGGAATGTACGACGTACGAACCAGAGAACACCCTTGAGTATGCAAGATCTCACTGTATCACCAACATAGGTACAGCACACTACAATACAATACTCAGAACAATTGCTCACGATAACAAGCAGCAATTCCACTGTAAGCAGCAAATTACAGGCAAACCACCAACAAGCCGGTAAAGGTTCCCTCCAACAAGAACCAAGCCTACAGCTCACTCTTTTTGCTCCTAAAACAATTAGTAGTAGAATAAGTAAAAGGCCCACCACGTCTGCCCGCAGAAAAGGCTTAACAGCCAAAGCTGTGCGCCGGTGTGTGGGCAAAGCAAGGGACCGGACCAGCAGCCTGCAAAAACTAGCCACAGGCTGGCACTTCCCGGATTCCCCTCTAGCATTGCTTAACCCACCAACACACCTATGAACTATAAACACTGCACATCCAGTACTACAAGTAGGTAGGATACTGAGGCTATCACAAACGTAGTGAGTGATAGCACTGCTTGGTTGCCAGCTAGTTGCGCGCTCGCGCAGTAAAAAAGCTGATTCGGAAGGGTCCAGGCGTCAGGTACGGTGTACGGTACGGTACGGTGTGGTATGGTATGATATCATGATACGTACGGTATGACACATCAATCCAGATAGGATCTACTCTCTGTTATCTGGTGCGCCTACGTACGTACCTACAGGTACGAAACTCGTACTCGTACGAAAGTTAGTACGGAGTACTCGTAGTTGAATTGGCTGATTAGACATCAAAAAAATCATGATGATGATTTTTTTGATAGATGATTGGACACAAAACATACTGAATACGGAAGACCGGTACATACTTGTACCGTTCAAACCAAAGCTCCAATCCAAGTACTCGTACGGGTACCGGTGCTACTAGTCTGTTGAAAAGTGTCCATATCACTCACTCACTCACTCACTACAATACAGTACAATATTATAATACAATCAATCAATACAACCACTGGAAGGGAATCCAAGACTTTGCTGTCGTCCGTCGGTGTGTACACAAAAATAATACACGGCGAACTGAACAATGAAAACGTTGCGTACGAGCCCCAACCGTGGCCAAACCATTGGCACTACTAGCTGCGCGCTGCTGCTACTGCTTGCGGCAAGCAGTCCTAACGCGGGAGTTGTGTCGGCATTTCGGTCGTCACCGCTTCCACAACAAACGCATCGAGGTTCCCAGAGCTCACCATCCCCGTTGTCCTTTGCACAGAGACGAACAGCGACGACGCCTGCTGCGACAACTCCTACTACAACGCGGCCTCTGCACCTCCCTTCCTCCGGGGAGGAAAGCGGCTTCGGGAGCAGCAGCTTTCGGCTCTCCCCGCTCGCCATGTCGAAGTACCCCGGGGGGAACAAGCTGTATCCAAAAAATTCGAATGCCAATGCTAATACTAACACTCATTCCCGGCGCCGCGGCAAGTTTTCCTCCCTCTTTGCAGCGTCCTCCTCCGCTGCCAGCGATTCGTCGGTCGCTGCCAACAAAAACAACAATCGGGCCACCCGCGCCAGGCTCGCTCTGTCGACGATCCTTCGGGTAGCCGTCCCGTCCGTCCTCGCGGGAGTCGTGGCCTTCTTGGCCTTTCCACAGATGAGCCTTTGGCTCTGCTCCCTCTTTCGCGACCAGGGGGTCTTTGCCGTCCTGTCGCAGGATTCGTCCCAGTTCGTCCAAAACTTTTTGAGCGTCGCGAGCCTGCTCTTTTCGATCCTGGTTGGACAGACCTATTATTTCCTCTACCAGCAGCAAGAAATGGTGTACTACGCCCTCTTCGACGAGGTCACCGAGGCCAAGTCGCTCCTGGAACAGGTCGCCCTCGTCAGCCAGGGACGGTCCATGTACCAGAGGGTCCTCAAGTGCATGTCGACGTACGTCCAATCGGATCTCAAGGCGCTGGACCAGGATCCGGCCGTCCTGTTGAGTTCCCGGCCGATGGACGATCCGCTGGAAACCATCATGTACCTGGTACGTTGAGTGAAGTGGAGCTAAATGAAATGAAGTGATGCGATGCGAAGCGAAGCGAAGCGAAACAAAACAGATCAGATCAGATCGCTCGGTGGCATGCGTGGAGGTGTTCCTTATTGCCGATGGATTTCTCTCACATTATTTTTCCTTGTTCACTGTATACCTGCCTTCTGCATTGCACGACCAACGAATCAATCAATCAACGAACCAATAATAAACCAATCAATCAACGAACCAACAGACCTCGGTCGGTGTCCCGTCCACCGTCTACGAGACGGTCCGTTCCCTCAGGCAGGCCCGGGCCCAGCGCCTCGGTGCCCTCCAGCGAAAACTCCCTGCGATTCACTTTGCCATGCTGTGGATGCTTGCGGCGCTAGAGCTGGTCAGTTTCCCGTTGCTGGGTGCCGGGACACAGACCATCGGCGGATACAACCTCCTCACCATCGAGGGACTCCTCTTCGGGGTGATGACGACCGGGATCGTTCTGACGCTGCGGGTAGTCGGTGAGCTGTGGCGGCCGGCCGGTGGTGCCTACCAGGTCGACTCCGTTCTCAAGGTCATGGTCAGGGGGCTGGAGCGGGAACTAGAGGCACGCACCAATGGGTCCATCGTCAGGGCCCAGCAAGAAAACTTTCCCTCGTCCTCGTCGTGAGGTGGAGGTGAAGGTGAAGGTGAAGGTGAGAGTGAATCGAACGATCAGAGAAGGAAGAGAAAGGATCGCAATGCAATGCTCCACAACGCAATGCACAGGCAGCATGTTAATGCCACGTTGCGAATCGAGCAATGTAATGAATTGTTGTTCGGATACTGAATACTATACAGTACGTAAACACAATGAATGATTGAGCTTGTCATGTCATGTCATGCCATGTCGTTCGAGACGAGACGAAAACTGCCGGTGACGATATTTTCATGACGCTTGGCTACTGACGAGAGGACTGGAGGCCGGAGTAGTTGCCGGGGTCACCTCCTTTCCTCTCTTGATGCAAACAGTCATAAAACTTCCGAGGCTTTTCAATTCAAAATCGTGTGTTGTTACTGTTGTTGCTGTAGCTACTGTTATTATTGATATTGTTGATATTGTTGATATTGTTGATGCTGATTCTGTTGTTGTTATGATTTTTTAATTGCTTGTCTTCTCACCTTTGCTCCTGATTTGCTTTCCATCTGATATTATATCCGCAGACATGCCGATACGCAACGAGCCGATTCCAATAGCACAATGTAATAACATTTTGTTCATGTCTCCGAATAATAATGTATTACATAATTGTCTTCTACTTCGTATTCAATATTGAATGTATTTAATACTTCTATTTTTTTTATTTCTCGTAAATACCGGTACGTGCAATTTCAAGACGAATATCTCACAAATTCTCTCCCACAGGGAACAATCAAGAACTTCATTCCCAACAGCAACAAAAACAACCGATGGAAAGCGGTTCCTCTCTGTATGAGTATCGTATTGTAGCGCCCGTTCCCAACCTCGTTCTTCTTATTTTTTGAAGAGTTTGCTCCACAGCACACACTCGTGCTGTGCGTGCCGTTTTCTTTTTCTTTTCAACCGCTATCCTTTTTTCGACCCTCTGCGACTCGTCTCCTGCGTTGTTGCAGTAATCCCTGGTGGCAACGACAATGGCAATGGCAACGACAGCAACCCCTATGCCTGGGCAAGATTGGTGATGAGGTTAAACCGGGCGACGCTAATCTTGAAAACGAGCTCGGAGAACCACCATTGGGCCTATTCGATGGCAAATATGAGGGTGGAGACGAGATACTTATGGCCGCGCCTGAAGCATCATCTTCCCCGGACGTCGATGATTTAACTGACAACCTTGATGAGTATCTTGGTAGCCAAGTGTTACTACAGATATGGGACGAACGAATCCGCAGTACCGTTAAGAGCCGGTACAGGGATGCAAATGGAATCCTGGTTCGTGATAAAAACAGCAATCCACTCTTAGACTCAAGGCCTTATGAGGTATCTATGCCTGATGGATCCATCAAAATCTAGACGGCAAATATGATCGCAGAGAATCTCTATTCGTCTGTGGATGATGAAGGGTGTATGTACTGCCTACTGGATGAGCTCCTTGATTATGAAAAAGATGAGGAGGCTCTAACAACCGAGCAAGCTACTATTACGACCAAATCCAGACAAACCTAACATTGATACTTCCTTCCTAGAACAACAAGTAGCTACACTCCTTTCCCTGCATGAATACCCAGAACGATGAATCATTCAAAATACCAGAAGACCTACAACAACTAGAAGAAGAACTAACTGCCCAGCTTGATCACACGGTTCAGATCATTCATCAAGAAAACATGCCTGTCAACACCATCAATGAGACCTACCAAGTTGGAGGCCTCACCTTCTCCGTTAACCCAGATCAACCTATAGTTAATCAAATAACTCAAATTGGTATCCTCTACAAGAAAGACAAATTTTGACCATCTGTAGGCTCTGAAGAAGAAAACGAACTTATCAAGGCAATTACTGCCAAACAAGGGGAGCCGTTCAAGGCCGTCAACTCTTCCCTCAATGATGACCCTGACAGCCTTAAGATTAGCCTCTCACTAAGGCAGCGACTCAGCCACACAGAGGTTGTCTGGAAGAGTGCAGACCTTCTTAATCCCTGTCACATTCTCTATCCAATCAAAGATTCCACCAACCAAGCCAAGCTCAAGGTCAACTCTGATGGCACAATCAATCAGGCCTATCTCTTTGAGAGCTATTGACATGTAACAACCGACCAAGTTGCAGTGTCCTGCAAGTACTATGCCAAGTTTGTACAATTTCCAATCACCAACAACCAAGAAGGAACCTTCTCTTGTGAGCTGGAGTGGTCCTACAATTACTTCAAAAATAACACCAAACTATGCCTCCTATACGAAACTGTCCAAAAGGAATTCGCTACCTATGAGCATCTAGAACAAGGAGGTCCCCTGTTTCTCAAGCTACTCCTTGATCATCTCATCATCTCTAACAACGCCAGTGAGGCTGCGCTAATTGACACCGCCAAGAACTACAACATCCAACAGAGCTCAGATGAAGACATCCTGGTAGTAACTAAACTGGTTTCTTTTATTACAGACATGATAGTTGCGATTTGGGATCACAAGGAACACAAGCTCCCTGACAACTATCTCCAAAGCCTCACAAAGGTACTATATCAAACCGCAAGCGTGAATCAATTCAATCAAACCTTTGCAAAGCTTGAAGATGACATCACCTACAGCTGATGATTTTGATCCATCACTCAGTTTGCAGCTCTTCAAAAGACTATTATTGAGTCTAACTCCATGGCGGGCAGCATAACCACCATGGAAAACACCCCATCCTATTGTGACTTCGTTTTTGCAATGGCTGATGCCGCCTAAAGAGACCTTCAGGCTACTAATGTGTGGGAAACTTCAGTTTGTCCAAATGTGGACAATTGCTCTTCAATGGCGGCCAATCAATCTCCTGACAAAACCAGCGGTGTGAAGAATTCACATAAAAAGTGTGGGCCCTGTGGCAAGGAGGGCTGTGAGGTCGTCCCCACTTGTCCCAAACCAAAGGATCAAACAAGAATCAAAGCCAACAGAGAACTGTTTTACAAGGGAAATCCACCCCAAGACCTTCTTGAAAGAAGTGAGAATGGCATCCTCCCAGCTCTGGCAAAGGATCCAAACGCGTTATCTATGGCAAGCCTTATAGATGGAATGATAGCACTCATTGCTGGGACAAGGATGATATTCCTCCTAGCGGGCTTACCGCCCAACAGCAGATGCTGCTCCCTGTACCTCCAGCCAAGATTCCGGATGACAACACTTGTGTTGCCTCCAACAACACAATGTTTACCCAAGCCGATGTCGAACAATTCCAGCTAGATCTTGCTAACCTGGTCCAACTCGCTCAAAAATTCTCCTGACTAGGATACACATTTCTTAGTTAAGCTTATCAACTCTTTGAGTTCCGCCTCCTTCGAATCCTCTTCTACTCCACTCCACTCCTCATCCAGAGAATGACTACTAGCCTTCTCTTTCTAGTCCTTGACCACTTCTTTTCAAATGCTCACCTCAACCAGCAGTGGATCCTGACCTTGTGTATGACCCTAGTAGCTGCCCGGGCAGCTGCCATCCTGATCCTCATTTCCCTTTTCATCTCCTATTCTCACATCCAAGCCTCCTCATCAAAGCACACAAAATACTGGCCTCACATCTTGTCCTTTCAGCACAGCAGGCGCCGTCCTTACCAGCTGTGCCAATATTGGTCTCCACCCCTTGCCTCCTCTCCCTTATGTACAATCCAAGGAAGTCGTAGGCACTCTGCCCGGCTCAGAGGGAGCCACACGCTCTCTGCTAGGCTTAGAGGGAGCCGCTGTAGGCCACCGCCTTTTTGTGTGCCACAACTACAAGTGAATGGCTCCATACCGGATGAACAACTCCGTGGCTTTAATGAGCCTACTCTACGATACTTTGACTCCTACAGCTCTGAGTTTAATGTCTGTTACTTTGATTGCAGCTCTGCACCGTCAGAACACTACTTTGACTCAGTCTACTACCATGATGTTGACACAGGTCACTTCATCAACCAATATAAGGAGACTTGCATCAACAGCTTCCACGAACTACCTCCCCACTCAGGGAGCCCCCTCTGTTTCTGAGGGAGCCTCCTGCATTCAAACACGATGATCCAGACCCAATTACCACGTTACTTAACAGCATAGACATGATTCAGCATGCTACGTCAAGCTTATCTGTTCTCCATAACACGCCAACCACCTATCGTCGTGTTCCACAGCAGTCCAGTGAGTATGCTACTATCCTACTACAAGCCCGGAGTCTCTAGGCCAAAATGCTCCATTACAACTATCAATGCACTATCCCCCTCAGAGAGCCACTTCTTGTGTATCTATCCTCCAATGTAACTGAGCTCCCGAGTGTTATCAATTCAGGTGCATCGTGCACAATCATTTCAACCATTTTTGACTTCACAGACCAAATAACCAAGTCCAAGTGCACCACCAGTCTTACCCAATTGAGAGGGAAGGCCGCGGTGATTGGAGAAGGCTCCATCACTTGGAATATTGAAGACATCAAGAAAGGTACACGGTGTCAAATCCACACCAAGGCTTACTACGTACCATCAGCAACTATCCGTCTGTTCTCCCCACAAGCATACACTAACAATGACCCCACTGCCCAACTCCTACTCAATAACAGAGGTTCCTTCTTCACTCTTAAGTGCAGCTCTACTCTGCACTTCCCCACCACCAGTAGCTCCTTCAATCTTCCCTTCATGCTAACCAAAACTGCTGTAGCTCAGTCAAAGCTACTCTCAAGGGTGCTCTCATTTCACCTCTTTTCAATTAACAGAGTCTATCCTTCAAGAGCCTGTTCCTCAAAGTAAGTACGGTATCTTAAATCTTCTCACCCAAAGAAGCGTCCTTCACCAAGACAACTACAATCTGCACCCCTCCCAAAAGGAACTTCTCCTATGGCACTGCCGCATGGGCCACACTGACTTCCAGCGCATTCAAGAATTGCTGCTTCGAAAACCACATACACCTAAAGGATCCACCACTCAAGGCAAGATCACATGCACCAGCAGTGTTATCACACCCAGCGAAAAGGGATGATCATCCAGTTGCCGGCCACCAACATGTGAAGCCTGTCAATATGCAAAACAAAAGAGAACCACACCAGTCAATCCAAAGAGCTCTTGTGCAGAATATCAGGAAGGTTCCCTCATCAAAGGGCAATTGGAGCCTGGCAATTGCGTCTCCTGTGACCAATACATGTCTACCACATTGTGCAGACTTTCTTATACCCTAGGAAAGGAAGACAAACACCACCTGCTAGTGGGTGGCACCATGTTTATTCTTGATCATACTACCAACGACATGTTTCATTGCCATCACGTTAATCTCACGGTAGCAGAATCCTTGAGAAGCAAACATGTGTTTGAGAGTCACATGAATGACTGTGGCATATGTGTCAGGCACTTTGCCTCTGACAATCGTCTCATCAGTGCTAAAGCATGGGTCTCCAATTGTATTACCCAACAACAACAGCGATCTGGCGTTTCCATAGTCTCGCCTGTAGTCCAATTATCCGTTGTCGAAAGTATCCAACCACAATTGCCACGCGTAGAGTACAATTGTTTGTCTACTAACACACTAACACAGCGTTGCTGTTCTTCAGAAGCCTTTGAATCAGACTCTCAGCAGACCGGATTCAGAAGGAAAACAATAAGAATGCCTAACAGCAGTGAGCACCATGTTCAGCCTTCCCTTCATCAAAGGCTCATCTCAAACAGCACCACCACAATTTGGCCCTACTATTGCTACTAATCGCATACCAACAACAAGGATTCCAGGCAAGTGACTAGTACTACTAGTACAGCAGGCTGAAATACTAGTAGCCTCGTCACTCAATTGGAACAAAATGCTTACCAGGCACCTTGTTGTCCTCAAACATAGGAACAATAGGCTCCTTCATTTCTCAGCACAAGCAATCTCTAGTAGTAATAGGCTACACAGCAGGGTGGCACAACAACAAGGTAGTACTCTCCTTTCAGAATATATCCATCCTCCGGGTCTTCTTCTTCAAACCCTCCTGCTGAGTTAATGATCAAGAAGAACAAGCTGAAACTCCTACGTTCACAGAAGCTATGAATGGTCCGAATGCAGCAGGATTTCTGAAAGCCATGGAAGTTGGAATGTACACGCTCCTCTCCCTCATGGAGACATTTGATGATGTTGTCGCTACTAAGTAGAGAACCCTGGACGCACGAAGGTTAGTATTTCATCTGTCGAGTAGTACTAGTACTACGTCCGAGAACTGTTTCTCTACCCCCCGCGGGCTCTCGCGCGGTATTTTTGAAATTCTCGACCCTATTTTTAAAATTTCCTATTTTTTTAGGTCGCGTGTCTACTAAAAAACCTCGCGCGTCGCACACCTTTACTTTTGAGACAATATCTCATTGATCCCTATCTGGATCAGCACCTAAAACTCACTCTTGACTTGGTGGAATAAAAATAATCAGTTAAATAACAATTTCAGGGTTAGGGATATCATAAAGTTGCCGTGATGAACAATATTTTGTGTCAAACTTCTTACCCACATATGATTTTCTCTCATCTTCGCAACATGCTGTTAACTGCACTTAGTAACACGCTGTGTACATTATAAAAATACCACAATAAATACACAGTACAAAAACCATGTACAAGTCTACGAGTAATGAACATGTGTGTGATCTGTACACTGAAATCTCTTCATAAAAAGAACAAGTGAAAAGACCCTGCAAACACAGCAGAAAAACCCTCGAAGACATGATTTATTTTTGATAGGAATTCCAATCATTGAAATCACTTTCTCCTTTGATATAACAGACCATGAAGGTTAACCACTGTACAAATACAAAATGACACCAACTCAAATACCTACAGGTCACTCCACTTCGTTTTTGACCGGGAAGGTTATTCAAATGGCAAAAATGAATTCGAATGACAATGATACCAAAAAAAGAGCCAACGATGTTTCCTACCCCGACCCATCTCTTTCCCCTTGGATAGAGGAGAGAATGGAGGCAGACATGTACAAACCCTACCAGATTTGAATGCCAGCATGTTACACTACAGATTTGCTGACCAGGAATGGCAATTGAACGGCTATCCAATGGCTATTCGGATGGCTATTCAGATGGTAAATTACAACCATGATGGCCCTTCTGTTTCTCCTTCCATAGAACAGGCCATGAAGGTTCGCCACCGTACAAATAGTACAAAATTACACCAGTTCAAATACCTACACGTTACTCAACTTCGATGTGGAGCGGGAAGGGTAGTTACAAAAAACTAGCCAACGCGGACCCTAATCCGACCCAACAGCAATAGCGACTAGCAAGAGCAAAAGCAACAGCAACAGCGAAGAGCGAGAGCAACAGCAACAACAACTAGCGAGAGCAACAGCAACAGCAACAACAACTAGCGAGAGCAACAGCAACAGCAACAGCGGCTAGCGAGAGCAACAGCAACAGCAACAGCAACAGCAACCAGCAAGAGCAAGAGCAACAGCAACAGCAAGAACAGCAACAGCAATAGCGACTAGTGACTAGCGAAAGCAGCAGCAGCAGCAGCAGCAGCAGCAGCAGCAGCAGCAGCGAGAGCGAGAGCGACTAGCGAGATCAACACCAGCGACTAGCGAGAGCAACAGCGAATCCGCTCCTACTCATCCAACAGAGCAGCGATTTGTCTCCTCCTCCTCCAACAACAACAACAACAACAACAACAACAACAACGGGGATTCGTCTCCTCCTCCAACAACAACGACGATTCGTCTCCTCCATCCAGCAGCGAATCCGAATCCGCCCCCCTCATCCAACAGAACAGCGATTTGTCTCCTCCTCCTCCAACAGCAACAACAACAACAACAATGGGGATTCGTCTCCTCCTCCTCCAACAACAACAACAGCAATTCGTCTCCTCCATCCAGCAGCGAATCCGCTCCCCTCATCCAACAGAGCAGCGATTTGTTCCCTCCTCCTCCAACAACAACGGGGATTTGTCTCATCCTCCAACAACAACAAAGGCAATTCGTTTCCTCCTCCAACAACAACAACGGGGATTTGTTTCCTCCTCCAACAAAAACAGCGATTCGTCTCCTCCAACAACAACAACAACAACAACAACCTATGATTCGTTTCCTCCTCCAACAACAATGGCAATTCGTCTCCTCCATCCAGGAGTTCCTGACGTTGGTGGAGCGCCGGTGGAGGAGGAGGAGCGATTTGATGCCGACGATTTGTTGCTGTTGTTCACTCCTACTAGAAAAAAAACGGTGAATATTAATATCTCCATACTGAAGTCACCGCGGGCAACGATATTGCATGGATCCCTTCATTATATCGAGAAGGACAAGGCCTGCAAGTTTCGAATCGATTGATTGAGTGGATTGGAAGAATCAAACCGGTGAAGCAGAAGGGAAAAGTTTGGTTGTATTTCAAGGAAGCAACCCAAATAACGGTGAGAGCAGATATCTCCATACTGAGGTCGCCGCTGCCAACGATATTGCACAGACCTCTTTATTCCATCTAGAAGGAGACGTCCTCCAAGTGTCGGATCGATTGATTGAGAGGAATAGAAGAATCAAACCGGTGAAGCAGATTGGGAAAATTTGGTTGTATTTCAAAGAAACACCCCAAATAACAGTCACAGCAGATATCTCCATATCAACGACACCGACAGCAACGATATTGCAAGGTCCTCTTCATTACATATATAAGAACACGCCGACCAAGTTTCGAATTGATTGATCCAGCGGATCAGAAGAATCGAACCGGTGAAGCAGAGGGGCAAAATTTGGCTACATTTCAAGGAAGCAACCCAAACAACAGTCACAGCAGATATCTCTGCACCAACGGCACCAACAGCAACGATATTGCAGGGTCCTCTTCATTACATATATAAGAACACGCCGACCAAGTTTCGAATTGATTGATCCAGCGGATCAGAAGAATCGAACCGGTGAAGCAGAGGGGCAAAATTTGGCTACATTTCAAGGAAGCAACCCAAACAACAGTCACAGCAGATATCTCTGCACCAACGGCACCAACAGCAACGATATTGCAGGGTCCTCTTCATTACATATATAAGAACACGCCGACCAAGTTTCGAATTGATTGATCCAGCGGATCAGAAGAATCGAACCGGTGAAGCAGATTGGGAAAATTTGGCTACATTTCAAGGAAGCAACCCAAACAACAGTCACAGCAGATATCTCTGCACCAACGGCACCAACAGCAACGATATTGCAGGGTCCTCTTCATTACATATATAAGAACACGCCGACCAAGTTTCGAATTGATTGATCCAGCGGATCAGAAGAATCGAACCGGTGAAGCAGAGGGGCAAAATTTGGCTACATTTCAAGGAAGCAACCCAAACAACAGTCACAGCAGATATCTCTGCACCAACGGCACCAACAGCAACGATATTGCAGGGTCCTCTTCGTTACATATATAAGAACACGCCGCCCAAGTTTCGAACTGATTGATCCAGCGGATCAGAAAAAAACGACTCAACATGGATGGGAAAGATGATGGGCAAAATTTAGCTAAAAAATGGGCTTCCAAGCCCCGGCCCGGTTGCTGTTGTTGCTTTGCGACTCGATCGTTCCCAGTGGCTCCTGTTGCTGTTGCTCTCGCTCTCGCTTGCTGTTGAATCGTTGTCATTGCCGATGATCCTATGCTCTCGCGATGTTCCCGGTTGTGGCCGCTTCAATCGTCGTTGCCGTTGTCGACGATCCTATTCGAATCTATGATATGATAATTGAACAAGAAAATGGGTGAGTATCTATTGATGTACTACATAGAGTAAATAATAACAACAGAATAATATAGTGTACATGCCGATCGTAATTATCACCAACCAGGAAATTCCCCGCACCTACAGGGAAGACGGAAATTTCCTTGCACCTACAGGGAAGACGACAATGCACCTCAAGGATTCCGATCCGTTGATTCCGATCCGTTGATTCCGATTCGTTGATTCCAATCCAACCCTGTTTGTTTCGATTCATTGCTTCCAATCCGGTCCTATTCGTTGCTTCCGATTCAATGGTTGCTTTGATGGTTTCGATTAGTTGCTTCCGATTTGCACGGGGAAGATTCGTTGCTTCCGATTCGAGGGTTGCTTCGATGGTTTCGATTAGTTGCTTCCGATCCGTCCCTGTGAAAATAAGAAGAAAACAGAAAGGAATCAGTAATGCCGGTGGAGTGGAAGACCAATCAATTGCCGTTGCCGTTGCCGTTGCCAATGCCTATCTCTCTCATTCTTACCGTTTATTCTTACCGTCGTTCCGACAACCGTCCCGATGAAATTGTAGTTGCTGCCGTAGATTACTTCTTACTCCATGTCACGAAAAACAGTACCTTGTTCCTGTTGATATAATTGCAAGGGACAAAGCCAGTTCATTGATTTCAAGACGTATATGTAAGGCTGCAGTCCAAACAATATCTATCCAGCAAATCCCCTTCTCGTCAAATGCTAACTACTTCTTTTGCAGTACAAGGCTGTTATTTCGGACTAAAATATCTGACAACAGATCCTCCGGCTCAAAAGAGGTTTTGGATCAAACGTTCTCGGACGGAGTGTTGATTACAAGAACCAACACCCTAGTCAAATAAGTCGGATGTAAGAAGGCAGATTATGAAGTGATTTTTTTTTGTTGCGAGGTAGATTGTTTTTTTTGTTGCGAGGTAGAAAAAGTGTTTTTTTTGTCACGAGGTAGAAAAAGTGATTTTTTTTGTCGCGAGGTAGAAAAAAACATTACTGTGTGTTTGTGTGAGAGAGATTTTTTTTTTTCGCGTACGATTTTCTAGCGAGGTAGGAAAAAAAAGGATACTTCAACTCCTGTAGAATTCTACACGTTTTACGTACATACGAAAAAAAAATCAATCTCCTGTAGAATTCTACACGTTTTTTGTACTGAATCTCAAAGATTCTCGTACGTACGACGTTCGATAACGAATCTCAAAGGATCTGGTATGAATCTAAAAGGATCTCGTACGTATGACGTTCAAAAAAGAATCTCGTACGGTACGACGTTCGAAAAAGAATCTTGTCCGGTACGTACGACGTTCGAAAAAGAATCTCGTCCGGTACGTACGACGTTCGAAAAAGAATCTCGTCCGGTACGCACGACGTTCGAAATAGAATCTCATACGTACGACGTTCGAAAAGGAATCGCGTACATACGAGATTGTACTAATTTTCGGCAGGGGTAAAGAACTTGCGAGAAGTCCACATAAAAGACCGAATAATTACTGAATTTTCGAACATGATGTAACTCTAACCATATTCGAAACAACTTTTCCACACAGAACGCCATGTGGGTATTTTGGGTGCAATTCCAGGGCACAAAATAACTTATTTGGTAATGACTCAAAAAGTATCCGGTCCAAGCAATGAATACATTCATCATGACTCATTAAATGCATATTGGGAACAACTTTGTCACATAGAATGACCAAAATCTTTAGGTTTGACTCTACAAATGGCAATCATGGGGGTATTTTTGGTGCAATTCTAGGGCACAAACTGAGTAATTGGGTAATGACTACAACAATATCTGGTCCAAGCCAGGAATACATTCATCATGACTATTCCAATGCATATTTGGAACAACTTTGTCACATAGAATGCCCAAAATGTTGTGGTTTGACTCTACAAATGGCAATCATGGGGGTATTTTTGGTGCAATTCCAGGGCACAAAGTAACTTATTGGGTAAGGACTCAAAAAGTATCTGGTCCAAGCCATGAATACATTCATCATGACTCTTCCAATACATATTGGGAACAACTTTGTCACATCGAATGCCCAAAATCTTAATGTTTGACTCTAGAAATGGCAATCATGGGGGTATTTATGGTGCAATTCTAGCGCACAAACTGAGTTATTGGGTAATGACTACAACAATATCGGGTCCTAGTCAGGAATGCATTCATCATGACTCATCCAATTCAATATTGGGAACAACTTTGTCACATAGAATGCCCAAAATCTTAAGGTTTGACTCTACAAATGGCAAACATGAGGGTATTTTTGGTGCAATTCTAGGGCACAAACTGAGTTATTGGGTAAGGACTCAAAAAGTATCTGGTCCAAGCAAGGAATACATTCATTATGACTCATCCAATACATATTGGGAACAACTTTGTCACATCGAATGCCCAAAATCGTAAGGTTTGACTCTCTAAATGGCAAACATGGCGGTATTTTTGGTGCAATTCCGGGGCACAAACTAACTTATTGGGTAATGACACAAAAAGTATCCGGTCCAAGCAAGGAATACATTCATGAGGACTCATTAAATGCATATTGGGAACAACTTTGTCACATAGAATGCCCAAAATCTTAAGGTTTGACTCTACAAATGGCAATCATGGGGGTATTTTTGGTGCAATTCCGGGGCACAAAGTAACTTATTGGATAATGACTCAAAAAGTATCGGGTAGAAGCCATGAATACATTAATCATGACTCATCCAATGCATATTCGAAACAACTTTGTCACACAGAATGCCCAAAATGTTGTGGTTTGACTCTACAAATGGCAATCATGGGGGTATTTTTGATGCAATTCCAGGACACAAACTTACTTATTGGGTAATGACTCATAAAGTATCTGGTCAAAGCCATGAATAAATTAATCATGACTCATCAAATGCATATTGGGAACAACTTTGTCACACAGAATGCCCAAAATGTTGTGGTTTGACTCTACAAATGGCAAACATGGGGGTATTTTTGATGCAAGTCCAGGACACAAACTTACTTATTGGGTAAGGACTCAAAAAAGTATCTGGTCCAAGCCATGAATACATTCATCATGACTCATCAAATGCATATTGGGAAAAACTTTGTCACACAGAATGCCCAAAATGTTGTGGTTTGACTCTACAAATGGCAATCATGGGGATATTTTGGTGCAAATCTAGGGCACAAACTAACTTATTGGGTAATGACTCAAATAGTATCGGGTCCAAGCCATGAATACATTCATCATGACTCATTAAATGCATATTGGGAACAACTTTGTCACATAGAATGCCCAAAATCTTAAGGTTAGACTCTACAAATGGCAAACATGGGGGTATTTTTGGTTCAATTCCGGGGCACAAAGTAACTTATTGGGGAAGGACTCAAAAAGTATCTGGTCCAAGCCATGAATACATTCATCATGACTCATCAAATGCATATTGGGAACAACTTTGTCACACAGAATGCCCAAAATGTTGTGGTTTGACTCTCCAACTGGCAAACATGAGGGTATTTTGGGTGCAATTCCAGGGCACAAACTACCATATTGGGTAATGACTCAAAAAGTATCCGGTCCAAGCAAAGAATACATTCCTCGTGACTCATCAAATGCATATTGGGAACAACTATGTCACACAGAATGCTGGAAATGTTGTGGTTTCACTCTCAAAATGGCAAACATGATGAGGGTATTTTTGGTGCAATTCTAGGGCACAAACTGAGTTATTGGGTAATGCCTCCAAAAGTATCCGGTCCAAACTATGAATACATTTATCAGGACGAATCAAATGCATATTGGGAACAACTTTGTCACTCAGAATGCCCGAAATGTTGTGGTTTGACTATCCATATGGCAAACATAAGGGTATTTTTGGTGCAATTCCAGGGCACAAGCAGTCACATTTGGTAATGACTACCAAAGTTATTGTACCAGGCCATGAATGCATAACACATGACTTACGAAATGCATGTTGGGAACAACTTTTAAATGCATATTGGGAACAACTTTGCCACACACAGTACAGACAATGTTGTGGTTTGTAGATACAAATGGCACACAAGACAGTACGGTATGTTAGGTGCAGTCTACGATATTCTACATGTGACTACAGAGGATTGAAATACATAACCTTAGTGTGATCAAAAGTTTCCCTTCTGAAAAAATTATGGCGCGGGAGGGCTGGCTGGCACAGGTACGTGATCTACTTCTACAAATATAACAGCGCGCCCAAAACCAGACAACACACAGAAGAAGTTAGGGAAAACAACATAGTACAGAAACCACGGGAAAACTCTACACACAAAACATCGTACACATACTACACAAAACACCGTACACACACACACACACACGACACACACAGCACACACAACACAAAACACCGTACACAACCCGACAAAATTATTAGTACACACACATAACCACACAAAATGAAACACATGATTCTTGATCGGCACCGTATTCAGAAAATAAAATAAAAAAATATGAATGCTATCGGAAAGACACGACGAAGCAAAAATTCCGAGGGGAAGACCCTTCGAAACAACAAAACCATCCGGCCCGGTGATCATCAAAATACAGGGGACAACAACGGTAAGAAAAAAAGAGTGAAAACAAACACCGCAATTACTAACAAAGTGAGTAACAGTAATACCACAACTATGAACGCATCAAAGGGCAACAGTAAAAAAAATGGTACCGACAACACAATTTCTACTACTACAAACACGGAAGAACAAAATACCATCAACCAGAGTAACGAACCAGCACTGAGCATTACCAACACAACCACCACTACAGTAACGAACCAACAGAAAGAAGGAACAAAAACCAATGTGGTAGAGAAAACATCTAACGGAGAATGCTACAATTTAGAGGATGTTGCGGAACTTGTCATGAAAAAAATCCAATATGACAAATTGGCAGAGGAAGTGGCAAAACACTTACGGCAACAAGAGAGGGAACCACGTATAGGGGTGGGAAAGGTAGTAATGGTACCTAAACAAACGGAGGCAACCATGCAGTGAGAGGGGACTGATAATGCCGGCAACACAAGAGAACGAGCAGTAAGTACAATTACAGACAAATATGGGCTTATAACAGACAACGATATGCTTAAGGCTTTGAGTGATGTGACTGAAACAGTGGACAAGCAGCTAAGGGATTACGTCAAAAAACATTGGTACCCCAACATGAAGTTCCCTATCAATGACAAGGTAACGGCGCATGTAATAAAAAAAGCTGTTGGAGCAAGTGCGATTATGAAGCCACCGAATATTCCACTTGCGTCATTCTGTTCTTTTTACAGGAAACGAGTAGGGACAGTACTGACTGCATTGAGGCGCAACTCACAAACATTAGCGAGAAAAAACTGGATAGGTAAATACAGGTGGGAGAATTGGTTGTTGAAATTAGGAATTTTGGAATCTATTTTTGGTCCGACAACACTAACATGCTGCCCGTTGATACTGATGATACTTCCGTACAAACGATTACAGAAAAGGTCGAGTCCCTATCACATTCCCTGGTACTGTGGCAGTTATTGAAGGCACAGAATATGAGGACACAGGTATTTTAAACCCTAAATACAGAACATACAAAGACGCGGAAGATGAAGATTTTTATTATTTCGTTACAAGAATCATGTCGGCAATCAATCTGACAAATTCCAATTTCAAACAACGGAAGGAGAGGCACTTGCTGAGTGATATATTTTCTATAGCAGATGAAGCATTTGCATTGGTACTGATCTACAATGAGCACCATGTATGGGTGAACCAGCAGCGGCGAAAGGGTGATGCCACGATTCCGCGACAAAAAAAAAATGCTGCGATTCAGACAGTGGAAGCAGAAATGGATGGATGGAGGAAGGACGTGAGTTGTTCAGTGACTTGTGCGACAAAATTGGCGAGATGCGAAAACACCCAGAAACAGGAAGGAAATTGGAAGAAATGATGAGGGACAGATTTAGGAACGAAAGTTCAACAGATTACACCAACAATAAGCATGGCGATGCAAATATTAGTAGTAGCAGCTCCACTAATTGTAGTGGACCAAAAAAGAAAAAGAAAAGAAACATCTATATTGATCCGGCAATAAGAGCATCGATGAATGAAAGTTTATCTATTGGTGAACTAATGTAGAAAATAACAGTACATACATAATACAAACCTACTAATAATCTTGAACTTAATTTTGAGAATCTTAGAAATAATGGAGGATTCGTAATACGTTGCAATAGGAATAAATAAAGCATAATAGAATCTACATTTTAAAAAGGGAATATTGTAGTCAAGAAATAGAATTCACAATTAGGAGAGCAGAATTGAATTGTTGTTTGGTAGATTAATATTTTGGAATTAATACTGACTCAAGATTTCTTTTTTATTCGTGAGACTGAAATAAATTATTTTTATTCGAGAGTAGAGTAATGTGCATCATGCGCACAGAATTGTTTTTTGTATTATTTTAAGGCAATAACTGGGGGTGGGAATTTCAGGGTGTCCAGAAATATTGCCGTAAATTCGAACCCCGCGAAACAGTTCTCGGACGTAGTAGTAGTACTAGCTAGTACTAGGAGAAGAAGAACCAGCATGCAAAGTGAACAGCACGTAGTACTAATTCGGCCTGTACAACAATTACTACTATGCCTCCATACTACTAGCTCTTAGAATACTCAACTCAATTGCCTTCAAGGGCACTCTCGAATTGTTGATATTGTTGGCTTTGCCGTGTCACAAGTGGCCCTGTTTTGTTGTTTGTCCATTCTCCTACTACTACTAGAAAGCATCCTCATTCTACTTATACTAGTAGTAGGAGTATCGTACCGGTACTCGTACTAGTACCTCCTCTGTACTAAAGAACTGCATACACGTTGTACGGAAAACTCTTCGTACCGTACTACTGTAAAAAAAAATAATGATAATGAACGATTCGTGAGAGTGAGATTTGGCGAGACTTTCCGTCACTCCCTCCTCCGCACGTACGATTGCTACTTACGGTTGTCCAAAACTCAACGGATAGTACGGTGTACGGTATTCATACGAAGCACCACCAAACCAAAACCAACGTCCGACCGTGCTCTACGATCCGAAACACAATAATGTTGTTGTGATACTGTGATGTCCGTAATGTGATGTGACGTGATGTGATGTAAATGTTGTAATGTGATCAGATCAGATCAGATCAGATCGGATGTTACTCACAAACATCGCTGTATACGTCTTGTAGTCACGCACACACGATGCCTCTGCAGTTTGCACGATACACCCACCCTGCCATAATTACGCACACTATACGCATAAAATATACGCATACGCACAAAATACGCATGATACTCATACACACAATAAGCAGTATCAAGTACAAGAAAGTATAGGTACTACACGCCATTGTTGTTCTCACCGCTCCATTGCTCCGTGATCACCTAGTAGACCCTCCATCAAATCGAATCGAATCGAATCGAATCGAATCGAATCGGATCGGATCGAATCGGGACCATTGTTTCGCCTCCACTCGCTTCTCTGCACAAACACACACCCCAACCAACATTCAAACATTCAAGCATTCAAACAAAGCAAACAAAGCAAACAAACAAACAAAGCAACACAACACAACACAACACAACAAGCCACCCAAACCAAAAACCCTCCACCCACCCACCCACCCACCAACACATGTCGCCCTGCCACCTGCACCGTGGAGCGGCCGGAATCGTCTTCCAGGGAGTGACACGGGTCACGACCGGTCTCATTTACCTCAGTGCCTTTCGTCAATCCTTTGGCACCACCAAAACCACCGCAACAACGGCAGCTGTTGCGACAACAACGGCAGCTGTTGCGACCACACCGCGCAACAGCCACGAGCCGATGCTATCGACGTCGACGTCGACGCCGCGATCCCTGGCGATGTCCCCCGCAACGGTGCTAACGCTTGCTGCAGCGGTGAAGGTGAATCCTTTTTCTCGCAGCACAACGAAACACGGACACAGACACGGACACGGACACGGACACCCCGAGCGCAACAACGCATCCGCATCCACGGATTCAACGTCAACGTCAACAAGAACGACAACCACAACCACAACCACAACCACAACGGCAAGGAGAACAAGAACAGGAACGGGAACGACGAGGAATCCATCGTGGCGACCCTGGGGTCGAAGAACCACGGCGCCGACGCGATAGCACGAGCCAAACAATGCATCTCGTTCCTTTGCTACTGCTGCTGCTGCTGCTACCACTACTACATAGCTACTTTGCTCACACCTACAAACACGCGCTCACACACACACACAAACACAAACACACAAACCTACTTCTATACTATTTTTTTATCAACACAAGCTATTGTCACTCACTCACTCACTCACTCACTCACTCAAGCACACGAAGCAATTCATCCCACAAATGCGGTGATTGTTCACCACCACACCACCCGAAGACAAACCGCAAGCCAGAAGACGCACACACACACACGCACACACGCACACAATCACACAATCACACAATCACACACACACACACACAAACACAAACACAAACACACAGCCCATTCCATTCCATTCCAATCCAATCCACGAAGAAAAAGGAGAACCACACGACGCACGGCGTGGTGCGGAGAGGAGGGGAGGGAACGCTCTCCGATGTGGAGGCACGCATCGATTGATCGATCGATCGATCGACCCGGAATCCGGAAAGTTCCACCGAGAGTCGTTGTTTTCTTTGTGGAACTAGCTAGCTAGCTCTTGTTGTGTTGTGTTGTGTTGTGTTGTGTTATGCCTGTCAACAACAGCAACAGCAGCAACAACAACAGCAACAGCAACAGCAACAACGGTTCAAGATACGATAGTCGGGTGTTTGTACGAAGGCAAGGCAAGGCAATATGCCTCCCTGTTCCAAGGATTCGAGTCCACTCCATTCGAGTTCATTCCATTCCATTCGATTCCATTCGAGTCCATTCGAGTTCATTCCATTTCTTGGTGTTCCTTCCTTCGTGCACTCCGTGTCCGCACGGTTCCTTCCCTATTTTCCTCCTTGTCCCATACTATACAATACCTGTTCAATACCGGTACTACTGCAAAGCAGTCGTTCTCGACTGCCGCGGCTTGCTGCTGCCGCTACTGCTACTGCTATTGTTGCTGCTACCGCTACTGTTGCTGCGACCGCTACTGTTGCTGCGACCGCTACTGTTGCTGCTAGCGGGTGCTCGGTGTATTGGGCGGGGTACTACTGCGTAATAATTACCCGTGGATGTTAGCTACCTACTACTACCGGGATCGATCACGGATGCGGTGTTGTGTTGTGTTGTGTTGTTGTGTTGCGTAATGAACAAACAATAATAATGACCCCTGCCATGTTATGTCATGTCATGTCATGCCCATTTTTGGTACTGTACCATAATTACCGCATTGTCAACTACTTCTATTTACTTCTTACTTTTTTGAAATCATAATAATATTACCGGTAAGATTTTTACCGCTATAATAATACTTTGTAATAAATAAATAATAATAATCATACCGGTACCGAAACAAAGAAAAAGAAACACCGGAATTATGCATAAAATGACGGTACCACTTGTATCGCAGCAGGACTTTGTGTGTTGGCGTTGCTGCCGTGCCGTGCCGTGCCAGTTGTCACCAATGAAATTCCATGGGACTATACTTACTCACACACACAAAATTACCCACGGAATGAGCATGACATGTCAGACATCATTCCTCGTCGAGGAATCGCGGTCACGGAAGCTGGCAGCAAAGCATAGCATAGCAAATCACATCACATCATAGCATAGCATAGCACAGCACACGAGTAATAGTACGTAGTACGCGAGAGCGAGAGCGAGACGGCCCGGAACCCACGCGTTCAATCGACCGATCGATCGACCGACCGACCACGGTCTTCCCATTGGCTGTTACTACTGCTGTACGGTGTAGTGCCATACCGGACGTTCCACTGCAGTGATTTGTTTTGACTGCCTTTTTTTAGTTAGCTAGCTAGCTAGCTAGTTAGCTAGTTAGCTAGCTAGCTAGCCAGCTATACATTAGATCAGCCATGGCGGGGAAGCATACCTACCTACCTACCGAACGAGCGAAACGTACCCACAACAACAGCAGCAGCCACCATGGCATGGCATGGCATGGCATGCCACGAAACAGCACGGCACGGTACGATGGTCCTGCCTTGCCATGGTCTTTCTCGTCTCGTCTCGTCCTATCTTCCTCGGCCCAAGGGTATATGCGGTGCCGTGCTGTGCCGTGCCGTGCCGTGCCGTGCCGTATGGGTTTTTGTTGGTGTGGTGCACCGAATGGAATCCATCGGTGGAACTCGACGATTCCTCGATGCAGCAGTGCAGTGCCAGACAGTGCAGCGCCAGACAATGCAGTGCCAGACAGTGCAGTGCCAAACAATGCAGTGCTAAACAATGCAGTGCTAAACAATGCAATTCAATGCCCTGCAATGCCCTACAGGTACAACCGGCAATTCCGTACAGTACAGTACAGTGAAGTACAGTGAAGTACATCACAGCACAGCACAGCACAGCAGCACGCAATGAACATCATGGGTAGCACCGAAATTGGAGTCGATAATCGCCGTGGTTGCCGACAGGTGGCGTGTGTATGCGTATTGTGGACGGATAGGAATGACCTCCTTCCGAGCGGCTAGCAACACACACTGCGAAGCACTGCCCTGCACTGCACTGCACTGCACTGTTCTGTACTGTACCGTACCGTACCGGTAGTGCGATATAACCGTTACGATGCGGAATCCGTGCCTTCCTTCATTACTTACTGCCAGCAGCAGCGACTTTGAGAGCCGTCGTATTGCATTATTGAATGTATTGATAATAAACATCGTATACTTACAAAGTAATAATAAGGTTGTTGATTTGTAGTTATGGCAATAGGAATGACAACAATAGCAATATGATTAGCGGTAGCAACTCATCGGATGGATAAAAATCATTTCATTATTTTAATGCTCTTAGTTATCATCTCTGGAATACATATATGTGTGTGTTACTAAATCGATCGATCACTTTACAACGGTCATTGGTGTGCCGTTGTGGTATTGTTGTGGTAATGTTGTGGTTTTGGTTTTGGTTGGTTGGGGCGTGTGGTGTGCCGTATTTACTTGCTTACATGGGAGGACCGTACAACATAGTGATGGGAGAAGGTGGGGCGGTGGGAGCCGGGGTGGGAGCCGGGGTGGATGCAACTACGAGGTTGCCGGTTTCTTGGTTCTGTTTGTTCTTGTTGTTGCGCCTCTTCTTCTTGTTGCCATTTGCCGACTTTTCCTTGTATAGGACAAAGTTGCTCATCTCGTACAAGTTGGCATTGCAGACGCGGACGGGGTGGGCTGGAGCCTCGAACTGTGGGGGGTAGATCTTCTGGGAGGACTTGTCGGATCCGCGGAGGAAGGTGACGGGTCCCCCGGCAATATCGTTCTGGCACATAATCTTGGGGACCTTGACGTTTCCTTCGATGAGGGTGGTGGTGGTGCCGACCTTTTTCTTGCACCAGAGCTTGTTGGGCTCGTAGATGGTTCCCTCGATGTCGTGGTATTCAAGAATGGGAACAAGTTTCTCAAAGGGGACTTCGGGAACACGGGCGACCTCGGTGTAATAGCTGATGTAGGCCGCGTTGCTGGGGCAGAAGATGGTGAACTTTCGGTTGCGGTCGGCGTAGCGCCAGATAAGGTTCGTGTCGACGAGAGACTTGCACCAGACATACAGGGGTTCGCTGTCGTTCTCGAGCTGTCCGCAGTACTCGGCGACCGTAATGGATCCAGGAAGGGTGCAGGGATCAACCTCTTCCTTGCGGCCGATGGTGGCTTCCTCGATCAGAGGGGCTTCCTGGGTGTAGTCGGCGAGGAAGTTAGCGACGAGTCCCGAAAGCTCACCCGGTTCACTCTCCGTGAACCGGTCCATCGAGAAGGAACCGGTGAGGTTCTCTTCTTGACCCATCGCGGTTTGGGACAACATGGAAGTTCCGATCAGGGCGAGGAAAAGCGATTTGTTCATCATCATCATGGTTGTGGTTGTTGTTGTTGTTGTTGTTGTAGTTAAAGTGGTGGTGAAAATGTTCGTTGATCGTTAAGCTTTTAGTCGCTTGGTTGTTGTGATTGAGGGCGTTTTCGGTTTGGGAAATCGAGTGTTGTGAGAACAGTCTGAATCCGAGCCGCCGAGGACCCCAATCCATTGCATCACGTGCTTTGTCTCTGATTCCCGTTTCCGGGTGGGGCGTTGATGGGGAAGCATCGGAGGATCTTGTTTATTGTCTCACGGACAACACGATCCTGGGGGCTCGTCGAAAATTGGTCGGGGACTTTCGGCGGGTGCCTGTGTGCCCGGATGGGATCGGCATTCTGTTGGGAGAGATTTATTCGAAACCGGAATGTCGGACCCAACTTGTGACACTCTTTTCGGGACTTGTATCAATGAGGCGACAGCGTCGTGACAGTTGGGGACAGTTTCGGAACCTTCCAAACACCAATTTGTAATGCAACCGAGGCATAGGCGAACTGCAATGACGGTTTGGCTAGGATTATAGCCACTACCACCGATGTCCAAAGCAGTTAAACATTTGTGACTCTTTGAATAAGACTTACAAATAGTATCATGACCCTAATAGGCAGCAAGAGGCATATACAAATATTCTTCCAAAACACTTATTGTTTTTACACGTCTCAACTCCGTGGTTCCCGTACACGAGGAGTCGACCCGCGCCTCGGTTTCTCACGGAGACATACCGTTACGACAGTCTCTCATGGAGACATGCGACAGTTTCTCATGGATGCCTACAGGAGTTAATACCTGTACAATAAGCCCACAGGGAGGATACGTGATCCTCCCGGCGGATCGCCCTTCCGTCACATTTAACGACGGGGTGTGCGCGAAGCAGCTCCGGCGTGACATGACCAATCCATTCCGCGCACATCCGATAAGGGTACCGGTACGAGTACCATACGACTAAAAACTAATAGTACCGTACTACGACTTTTGATGACTCACTCAGTAGAATACTACGATTAGTTCACAAGTACGTACGGTATGCAGATGTACTCGTACCTGCACGTAAGAGCAAATACGTACTCGTACGATTAAGATCTTGCGGTAAGATTACGTACCGTACCGTACGAGTACGAACTTCACTCCCTCTCACTCCTGATCACCCGAATGAAAACGAGTTAAAAATTAGGAGTAACGGTCGTGTGGTACGTACTTATACCCGGTACTCATACCGTACTATCGGAATATTACGTACTCGTACGTACGGTACTCGTGCTCATGATACCTTACCAGGATTCGTATCTACGGCTATCATTTTCGGTACGGTGAGTGTACAAGATAAAAATACCACAATTAATACCCAGTACCATAACCATGTAGAAGTCTACAAGAAATAAACATATGTGTGCTTCGCACACCGATGTCCCTTCAAAAAAAGAACAAGACAAAAGACCCTGAAAACACACCGAAAAACTCACTCCTAAGACAATTTTTTTTATGGGAAGTCCGATCATCGAAATCACGAATGTCGGCCCATGATCGACCCTTCTGTTTCTCCTTCCATAGAACAGACCATGAAGGTCCGCCACTGTACAAATAGTACAAAATGACACCAACTCAAATACCTACACATTCCTCTACTTGGTTTTCGATCCGGAAGGGTATGTTAATGGCAATTCTACTGCGAATAACACACAAAGATACGTACAAAAAAACGAGCCGACAACGCGCCCTTCCCCAACCCATCTGTTTCCCCTCCAATAGAAGGGAAGATGAGGGTTCACATGTACAAATACTACCACATTCGAACACCATCATGTTCCTCTACTGATTTTTTGACTTGGAATGGCAATCAACAAGAGGGATTCAAGTATACGAAGATACGGAAAAACCGACACTATTTCGATTTTGACGACCCTTCTGTTTCTCCTTCCATAGAACAGACCATGAAGGTTCACCACTGTACAAGTAGTACAAAAGGACACCAACTCAAATACCTACACAATCCGCTACTTGGTTTTCGATCCGGAAGGGTATTTGAACCGCAATTCTACTGCAAATAACACACAAAGATACAAAAAATCGACGACGATGACGGCCCTTCTCCGACCCATCTGTTTCCCCTCCAATAGAAGGGATGATGGGGGCGCACATGTAGAAAAACTACCACATTCGAACGCCAGCATGTTCCTCTACTGATTTGCTGACCTGGAATGGCAATCAAATGGCTATCGGATGGCTATTTGGATGGCGAATCACAAAGATACGGACACCATTTTGATTTTGACGACCCTTCTGTTTCTCCTTCGATAGAACAGACCATGAAGGTTTGCCACTGTACAAATAGTACAAAATGATACCTACTCAGATACCTACACATCACTCTACTTCGTTTTCGATCAGGAAGGGTATTCAAATGGCAATCAAACGCCATTTCAAGCGCCGTTTCAAGCGCCGTTTTGAGCAGCAGCAAGCAGAGGCATTTGGAGCGGCGTTTTGGAGCAGTAGTAGGAAGCCAGCAGCGGCGTTTGGAGCGGCGTTTTGGAGCAGCAGGAAGCCAGCAGCCAGCAGCGGCGTTTTGGAGCGGCGTTTTGGAGGATCAGCAGGAAGAAGCCAGCAGCGGCGTTTTCAAGCGGCGTTTTCAGGACGACAAGAAATCATGTTACGATCAAAATGAATGAACGTTGCCACCAAGCAGGTAGGCACTAGATACTACACAGTAGACTAAAGTAAAATACAGTACCAAAATATTATACAGCACACTAGTATTAGCTTACTCAGAGGGGCGGGACCGATTTAGCAGCAATAATAGGGGGGATAGGCGCTTACTATTGTTTTATCATCATCGTCACCATTTTGAAAAAGTGAGCGAAAAAATGTGTCACGAAACAAGCACCTCCGGGGACATTTCTTAGAAAGAAACAGAGTAAGGAACAACAGTCATCTAAAGTACTTGTGGTATTTGTGGTATTTCCTTAAGAGTTACACGGAGTCTTATACCACTAAAAATGCAACAATACTGTGTATGGAAATTCGACCGGTACACATGTTTTTTCAGGGGTACGACATGATTTCTACAGAGAAAAAACAGTAGAAATAGTCATTAGAGGTATGTACCATTAAGCGTACCGGTTTCTACTTACGTGCCACAGTAGTCCCAGGCTAAATACCACAATTGTGGTATTTCCGACGTATGGTGAGTGTACAAGATAAAAATACCACAATTAATACCCAGTACCATAACCATGTAGAAGTCTACAGGAAATAAACATATGTGTGCTCCGCACACCGACGTCCCTTCAAAAAAAGAACAAGACAAAAGACCCTGAAAACACACCGAAAAACTCACTCCTAAGACAATTTTTTTTATGGGAAGTCCGATCATCGAAATCACGAATGTCGGCCCATGATCGACCCTTCTGTTTCTCCTTCCATAGAACAGACCATGAAGGTCCGCCACTGTACAAATAGTACAAAATGACACCAACTCAAATACCTACACATTCCTCTACTTGGTTTTCGATCCGGAAGGGTATGTTAATGGCAATTCTACTGCGAATAACACACAAAGATACGTACAAAAAAACGAGCCGACAACGCGCCCTTCCCCAACCCATCTGTTTCCCCTCCAATAGAAGGGAAGATGAGGGTTCACATGTACAAATACTACCACATTTGAACACCATCATGTTCCTCTACTTGGTTTTCGATCCGGAAGGGTATTCGAACCGCAATTCTACTGCGAATAACACACAACAAGAAAGATACGTCGTCGTCGACCCTTCTCCGACCCATCTGTTTCTCCTTCCACAGAACAGACCATGAAGGTTCATCACCGTACAAATAGTACAAAATGACACCAACTCAAATACCTACACATTCCGCTACTTGGTTTTTGATCTGGAAGGGTATTCGAACCGCAATTCAATGGCAAACAAGGGAGACAAAGATAGTACAAAAAAACGAGTCAACAATGCGCCCTTCCTTAACCCATCTGTTTCCCCTCTAATAGAAGGGAAGATGAGGGTGGACATGTACAAATACTACCACATTTGAACACCGTCATGTTCCTCTACTGATTTTTTGACTTGGAATGGCAATGGAACGGCAATCGAACAAGATACGATACAAAGAACAACAAGATGACAACAATGACAATGGATCGATACAAAGAAGAGCAAGCAGGGCGAGCTTCATTACAATTGGACTTAGGTGCCAACCAACGTGTTACACTGCACTAAAATCAACAGGGAAAATCCCCCCTAGCAACAACAAGAAGGGGGGTTTGCTCTCCAGCAAGATCAACACCATCACACACCACCAACACACAACAATAAACCAAACGCCGCCGCCGCCAATGCCAATGCCAACAAACACCACCAACGCCTACCGATACAGCCTGTTGTTCCCTCCACGACCTTCATCCTTTCGAAGCTGGTTGATGATCTGAGTCACTGATACATTTCCATAGACAGAGTGGCAAATAACCAAATTACATGAAACTGATGGATCAATGATCGAACGTTGCCACCAAGGATGTAGAATAAATTTAAATAGAGTACCAAAGTATTACTATAGCACACTAGTAGCTTACTCAGAGGGGACCAATTTAGTAGCAGCAATCATAGGGGGGATCGGTGCTTATTAGCTAGCCGTCCTCTTATCTATCGTCTTATCATCATCGTCACCATTTCAAAAAAGTGAGCAAAAAAGTGAGCAAAAAAACAAGCACCTCCGGGGAGATTTTTAGAAAGAAAAGGCTGAAGAACAACAGTCATCTAAAGTACTTGTGGTATATGTGGTATTTCCTTAAGAGTTACACGGAGTCTTATACCACTAAAAATGCAACAATACTGTGTATGGAAATTCGACCGGTACACATGTTTTTTTAGGGGTACGACATGATTTCTACAGAGAAAAAACAGTAGAAATAGTCATTAGAGGTATGTACCATTAAGCGTACCGGTTTCTACTTACGTGCCACAGTAGTCCCAGGCTAAATACCACAATTGTGGTATTTCCGAGGTATGGTACTCGTACTGCTGTAAGATTGTTACGCCTACCAGGGGTCATCGCATGCCGCGTTGTCGCGTCGCGTCGCGTCACGTCACTTCACTCGATGATGTTGAGAAGCTCCCGGAGCCGCCGCTCGTATCGCTGGACTTGGAACGGGTCGAGGGTGTGGTAATCATTTCCGAGTTGGTGCGGATTTTGGTGGAGATCGTAATATTCGACAAAGCGCTCGTCGTCCGCAAACACGCAATAGATGCTGTTTTCGCCGTCGTCTGTGTTGGCGTTGGCGTTGGTGTTGGTGTTGGCGTTGGTGTTGGTGTTGGCACTTATGGTTGATGTTTCGGTTGATGTTGATGTTGCCGCGGCATCATCATCATCATCATCATCGAGGAGCCGCTGCCCCCGTTGGCTGTTGTCGGTGTTTTGTTCGGTTTCCTCCTCCGTCGTCCCGGGGAATGGGTTGTGTTTGTGTTTGTGTTTGTGTTTTGGTTGGGTGAGGGTCCTCACGCAGTGGTAGGTGTTGTTGTAGGCATCGGGCATCCACCAGAGGGACCGTCCGTTCATCGGAGCCGGGCACTCGCTCAGTCCGCAGCGTGGATCCCCCTCGCCATAGTAAGAGATCAACAGGTCGGTCCGCTCGACGAAGGGATCCGAGCTGCTATCATTGTCGTTGCTGTTGCTGTTGTTGTTACTGTTGTTGTTGTTGTTGCTGCTGTCACTATCACCGTCACTGTCACTGTCACTGTCACTGCTACTGCTACTACTACTGTAAGCGTCGTTCTCGTCCGCTCCGAGTCCGCGGAGAAACCTCCAAAAGGACAGGCCGTCCATGTCGTCGCGGGCGGCAATCAGACGCTCGGCCACCGCTGTCGCTGTGGTTGTTGCGGTCGCTGCTGCAGCGCCCGGTGGTTGTTGCTGTTGTTGTTGTTGCTGTTGTTGTTGTTGTTGTTGCTGTTGTTGCTGTTGTTGCTGTTGTTGCTGTTGTTCGGTTTCCCCGCCGCTGCCGTCGCCGTCGCCGCCGCCGCTGCTTTCCAATCCCGTTGTTGTCAATCCCGATCGCAGCCGCAATAGTACTCCTTCGGCAAAGACGTCGAGCATCGTGGGAGCAATGTCGAGCAGGGATACCATCCGGTGCAGTGGGACCGTAGTGTTCCGGGCGCGTTTCCCGAAGGGTCCCCGCACCACAAAGGGCACGCGGATGTCGTGCTCGTACAGATGGCGCTGCAATGCCAATAATGTCAAAAAATAATAATAATGCAACGTCAATGATGTCAAATAATAATAATGCAATGATGTCAAAAACATACAATGTCAATGATGTCAAATGTATGATGTCAAATGTATGATGTCAATGAATGGTGTCAAATGTCAATGAATGGTGTCAAATGTCAATGAATGGTGTCAAATGCAATTCCACCGAAGCAAACATATTATATGCCATGCCATTCAACATGCGTTGCGTTGCGTTGCGTTGCAATAAGCCGATTAGTTTCGAACCCAACCACAACCAAAAACAAAACAAAACAATACGATACAATACAACAACAACAACAACAACAGCGACGAAACAGAACCAATTGGAATCATAATACCAAACAAAAATCTTGGGTGAGTGCGTGAGTGAGTGCGCGTTGTTTCGTTCTGGTTCCGTGTTGCTAGTATGAATCGCTGTCTGTGTCAGTCGCATTTTAGATTGATCCATTCGAATTTGAATTCGAATCAAACTCCCACTCCCACTCCCACTTGCATCGAATCGAATCGCATCGCATAAAATCGCATCGAATTATGTATGTGCACGCGTGTGCATCATTGTTGTTGTGTTGGACAGCGCTCGGCATCGGTGCGCGTCTATCTATCACGCATCACACACGGTATTCTGAATTCGTGTTGTACAGTACTCGTACACGGTGCTCAATGATACATTCCTACGGTACGTACCTTGTCGATGGCCAATCGGTGTTGTCCAAACTGAAATCCATTGTCGCTCGTGTACATGATCACGGTGCGATCGAGGACCGATTCGGTGTCGGTTTCGGTTTCGGTTTCCGACGATGGTGTTGATGTTGTTGATGTTGAGGATGGTTTTGTCTCTGGTCCTAGCGCGTCCACGAGATCCCCCACGTGGTCATCGATCGTTTTGAGCGCCCGGAGTCGGTTGCGGTAGATCCGATCGATCTGGGAGGCAACGCCCGTACACGAAGTTGGTTTGTTGCGATTGCGATTGCGATTGCGATTGCGATTGCCAACGTGGCCTTCGTCTTCGACTCCGCACACCCCCTCGATCGGTCCCAGGTTCCGGACCAGCCAGTGCTTCGACGACTGCGAGGCGTCCGTCGCGTTGTAGTCCGGGGTCCGCGGGGCCTCGAACTTGCGGGACGGAAAGCATTTGTCGTATTTTGGTTCCGGCGTGAAGGGACCGTGGGGGGTCGGCCAGGCCACCACCGCGAGCCACGGTTCGGGAAGGGTTGGCAGCAATTCGAGGGTGAGATTCGTGAGCACCAACGGGAGATAGTCGTCCGGGTAGGTGTCCCCGTGGAACACGCGGCGAGCGCGAGCGCGATTGCTGCTGCTGCTGCTGCTGCTAGTAGCAGTAGCAGTAGCAACAGCGGCCGTTGCGGGTGTCCGCTCGACCAGCGTGTAGTTGTAATACCGCGAGTTGCCCTCGAGGCCGTACCAGTAATCCCATCCGGGCGGGACGCCGCTGTCGCTTTCTGCTTCCGTATTTGTTTCTGTGTTTGTTTCTGTGTTTGTGTTTGTTTCGTCGTATTTGTATTGGTTGAGATACTTTCCGGCGTACAGCGTCGTGTATCCCGCTGCTTTCGCGTGGATGGCAATCGTGTGGGCGGGCTCGGTCCGTTCTCTCCAGGCTCTCCCGTAACAATTTCCCGAGACGCTGTTGTTGATGGCCAATGCAGCAGCGGGAAATTCGAATGATTCGGATTCGAATGATTCGAATGATTCGAATGATTCGAATGATTCGAATGTTTCCTGTGATCCATTGTTGCGTGTTTGTTTGTGATTTCGTTTGCGTTGCCGTCGGACGTGGACGTGCTTTCCCGTTAGCAGGGAGGAACGGCTCGGGCAACAAATGGGAACGTGGACCAGGGCGCCACCGGAAAACGTGATGCCCTCTTCGGACAGGGCGGATCGGAGCCTGGGCATGTGGTCGAAGGATCCCAGCAAGACGTCCTGGTCGTCCGTGAGGAAAAGCAACACGTTGTTGGGACGTCGATGGTGATGGTGTGCGTGTTGCTGCTGCTGCTGCTGCTGCTGCTGCTGCTGCTGCTGTTGCTGTTGCTGTTGCTGCTGCTGCTGTTGCTGTTGTTGTTTGGTGTTGGCATTGGCATCCACAACCGAAACTCCCGCCGGAAACAGTGCAAGCAGCAACAGAAGCAGAAGCAGCAGCAGCTGTAACTGTAACAACAGCCAGGGGGGGGACTGTAACCGCAGGAGCAGGGTCGTTCTTTTCGTTTTCGTTTTCATGTTTTCATTATTTTCATTATTTTCGTTGTTGTCATCCTACCGGTACGGTAGTTTTAGTTTTTAGTTTGGCTCTCGTGAGCCTATTACTTCGCTAACACGTTTCCCGTGTAACTACTTCGTACTAGTAGGTACTCGTAGTACTTCCTCCGTTCCAAAATAACCTTCCTTGTAGGATTTTGTGTGAGTTCTATTGGGTGATTCCCGAAATAGTCTGTGAACTACGCTGGCTGTGTATGAAATTCAAAATTGTGTGCTATTGAGTTTTAGTGTCTACTAGTATGACTTTGAGATACGTCGAGAAGCTTCCCAGCTAGTTCAGTGATACGATTGGAAAAGAACTGTGTTCTTTGATAATCGGAATTCGGATGGGACTTCAACAAGGAGAAGGTTCTTCTTTTTGATGTTCGAATACAATTGAACAATGACAGAAGATTGGGAACGATGTCATTGACTCATGACTGAGGGAGTGTGTCAATGACGCGTGACTGGACTGAAGTGTGTCAATGATGCGTGACTGGAGTGAAGGAGTGTATCAGTGACTCATGATTGAAGTGCCTGTGCGTTGTTCATTCTCCCTTACTATGGAAATTCACGAGGGTTTGGCTGCTGGGGTAAGGTGGCGGATGCTGCCGCTGACGCGTTCATGTGTCTGTCCGCGGCGTATAGTGACTGTGTTGTTTGTGTGTACTTGTAAGATTGGGTAGGGGCCTTCGCGAACGAGATCGAGTTTGTTGCGATCGTGTACGGTGACAAAAACGCCTTGACCTAGTACGGTGAATTCGTGTTTTGTGCGTTTGCGGTTGGCGCGAAGGAGTCGGTTGTCAATTTGAGCTTGGCAATGTTTGGTTAAGGTGATGATGCCGGCGTGGAGTGGAATGTTGAGAAGCATGTCACGGTTGAATACGAGGGCGCCGGGTGAGAAATTTCCGAGGGTGGAAACTGGATTGCATCGGAGTGCGTGCATTGCTGTTGATATTGCTTCGTCGACAAGGTTATTGGCTTCTATTTTTATTTTTGGCGGTTTAAGGTTGATCATGGTGCGTATGATTTGACCGATGGTCTTGTGTGTGGATTCAATGATTCCGTTGGCTGTGGGTGTGTGGGGGGAAATGTTGATTGGTTTTATACCTGCATAGTCGAGAGGGAATTGAAAGTCGTGTCCATTGAATTTGGGACCGTGATCGTGTACGATGCATAAGGGGCGAGGGTAACGGGATAGCCAGCAGTTTTCGAAGAGATGTCTGATGTTTTTGGCTGTCTTGGATTCTGGAATCCAGATGATTTCAAGGAGGTTGGTAACTGGGTCGATGCATGTGAGTGCGTCAAATTTGAGGTTGATTTTGTTGATTTCAAAGTTCCAATTGCCGAAGCAGTCGACGTGAACTTCGGACCAGGGCGTTATGGGAGCTGTGCGTGGTGCAAGAAGTTGACCGGCTTGGCGGGTTCCTGTGCGTACGAGGGGGCAGATGAGACAGTTGGATATGACATTACGGCATATGGAGCGAAGGTCGGGATGATGAAAGTGACGTCGGAGAAGGGCTTCGAGTCTGTCCATGCCTGTGGAGTGAACGGTTATTTCGTGGTACCATTTGACAAGAGGAGCGAGCACGTCGTTGGGGATGACAATTTTCCACTGGGAGTTAGGTGTTAGTTCGTTGCATTGGCAAACAATATCGACGTTGTCTAGTTTTTGTTTGAAAAATTGTCTGGGGTCTTTTTGTGGCAGGGTGAGAACTTTTGGGTCATGTGATTGGTATTGGTGAATGGTCGTGAAATGGAATGGCAATCTGCCTTTTTGATCGAAACGGGGGTGTATTAGATAGCTGTCTTTGACAGGATGACAATCAGTCGATGCAGCACATGATGGCAGCGCCATTAGGCTCGTGGCCATGGTTTTGAATGAAAATGAGTGGTTGTTCAAGACATCGTCGTCGAAATTGGTAGTTGTGAAATATGAGGTGAGAGTTGTCGGGGTTTGGCTGAGGGAGTCGGCGACTGTGTTTTCTGGGCCTTTGATGTAATGGTAAATGGGGTTGTATTCTTCTAAGATTAATTTCCATCGTAGAACTCGTTGGGTGTTGTACGTGGAGAGCTTGTATGTTAGATTTTTGTGATCAGTGTAGAGGTGAATGAGTGCACCAAGGAGCATAGGTCGGTATTCTTTGAATGTTTCGACAATGGAGAGCAATTCCTTTTCGATGGTTGTATAGTTGGCTTGGGCTTGGTTGAGCTTGCATGTGAAGTATGCAACGGGAATGTTGTTTTGTTTGATGACTGCGCCTAGCTGAAAATCGGATGCATCGGTATAGATGTGAAATGGTATATTGTGATTGGGGTATACGAGCATTGTTTCAACTGCAACAATTGATTTCATTTCTTCGAATGCTTTTTGACAAGTGTCGTTCCATTGGAATGTGCAAGGAGTCTTCAAGAGGCCGGTGAGTGGGGCGAGTATGTGAGAGCAGCGTGGCCACATGTTGCGATAGTATATGACAAGGCCGAGGAAGGCTCGGAGTTGCTTAAGGTTTTTGGGTGGGAGCATTGCTAGGATTGCCTTGATTTTCTTGATGTATGGTTTAATTCCATTGGGCGTTAGCTAGTGACCAAGGAAATCAGTTTCTTGTATCATCCATTTGCATTTGAGTGGATTGATTGCAAATCCTTTGTCCTGTAAACAGGTGAGTACGGTATCGATGAGTTGTAGATGGTCTTCGAATGTGTTGCTGAAGCATGCGATGTCATCGATGTAAATTTTGAGATTTGGGATGTCGTGTAGTACACGTTCCATGATTTCTTGTGCTACGTCTGGGGATTGAGAAACTCCCATTGGTAGGCAATTGTATTTGTAGAGACCAAATGGAGTTGTGATGGTGGTTAAATCTTTACTTTCGTCGTCGAGGACGAAGGTGTAGTATTGCATCGAGATGTCCATTTTGGTGAGGTATTTGTATCCGGAGCGTCTGGATAAGATGTCTTGAATGCAGGGAATGGGATATACTTTGCGCTTGATGGATTTGTTGAGGGCGCGAAAATCAGAGACCCATCGGATTTTTCCGTCTTTCTTGGGAATTATGAATGTTGAAGAGATCCAATTGGAGCGGCCTTGGCAAGAAAGAACGCCAATGGTGACAAGACGATCAAGCTCTTTCTTGAAAAGTGGTAATTGTTTGTGGGGCACGGGATACGCGCGAGAACGATTGGGTTTGACCATTGGATCAATGTCGAGATGGATTTCTTCATCAGGGTAATGTTTTAGTGTTCCGTCAAAGATAGTTTGGTATTTGCATAGAACGAAGTGTAGTTTTTCACGTTGATCGTGTGTCAAATGTGTGCATTTGTCGCAGACGGTTCGCACGTCGTGTTGATCATACGTAGATTCTTGAATGACGGTTTTGTTTGTGGTAACTGCAAAAGAGTCGTCGGGGGTAATTTTGTCAATGTATCTTGTGTGAATGTGAAGGGCTAGGGCGGCGGAGTCTGCGTGCATGCATGGAAATTGCCGCATTGGGATGGTATGGGTGGCTGTTTTGATTTTGTTGTTGTGAAAGTTCAAAACAATCTGAAAATGGCGAAGGACGTTGCGTCCGATAATCATGTCGTAGCGACAAGGAGCTTGGAACACGCAAGCGTCGAGAGAGGGAAGAGTTATATTGGGGGCAAGTTTGGGAAGTGTAAAATGCTGAAGGGATATTTGCTGAGAGGAGTTGAATTCTCCAGCCATGGTTATGCCAGAAATAGGTGTAGTCGTGGTCGGGACGATTGTGACCGGAAGAGCATGGTTACTGAACCAGGTTGTCTTGGAGCCGGAGTCACATATGATGAGGTAGGGGCGTGGGGAGGGGCAGTTTTGGAGAAGGCGAGCAATGGCGATGGTATAGGGAACGGATTCCGTGGGCGGTGGTTGTCAGTAATCTGGTTGACTGTCGTACTCGGGCTCGTTGTCTTGATGGTAGCAATCGTCGTTGTCGTCATCATATTCCTGTGTAAGTGGGGCATACGTTTGTGTATGTTGGTCATGGAAGTAGTTATCTTCGTGACGTGCATCAGTATCGGGATGCTCTCTGTCAAACTGATGGGTGTCGTGATTGTAGTAGAAATCGTCACCCATTTCTAAATGGTGAGCATCATTAGCTGTGGCTGAGCGCGTTCTGTACGGACTGGTATGAGATTTATTGGCGGATTGCGAACGTGTAGTGCGTCCGGAAGAAGATTGTTGGCCTGAGCGATTAGAATAGTCGGAGCGGTCAGAGCGAGGGTTCTGATAAGGAGTGTACCGGCGTGGATTATACCCGTGGTTAGGACAACCTGTTTGGGTTGAATTGTCGCGAGTGCGCGGATTGTAAGACGGGTGACGATACGCGGTGTTGTTGTTGCCATACATATGCTGTGAGGACAAGGAGTATCGAGGGCGATTAGTGGCATGTCCGTTGTGGCCATTGTGTCCACCATTGTTGTAGGAGGATTGGTGATTGGATTGCCAAGAGACTTGACTTTCGTCATGGTGCAAACGTTGTTGTTCCATGAAAGCAACGAGGCGATGAAGGGGGTAGTTTTGGTCATCCAGTTGATTACCTGTTTCGTTGAACTTGAGTTGCCAGCTCGGTAGCATGAGACAAAAGAAAGCATTTTTCATGGTGGTCTTTGTGGGAAAGAGTCTCATTCCTCTGAAGCCTGACAAATGAACACTCAAGATGTTGATCAAACGAAGGCGACCAGCGGCGGCAAAGAAATTCATATGAGAAGTCTTGGTTCCGTTGGACATGTATTCTTGTTGAATAAGAAACGCGTTGGACGGAAGAAAGAGGGAAATGAATGCGTTGAGGTTATTAGTAAAGTTGGCATCTTGAATGTGCGAACCTGTGTTGTTGACAATTTTGTCCCAGGTATGCTTGAGATTGCCACCTAGGACTTTGTGGAGCTTGTAGTGTTTAGCATCGTGCTTGATGTTGAGATTGTGCGGTCCAACGGCGTCGATGAAATCAACGAGAACGCGAATGAGACGTTCGGAGTCGCTGGAGTTGGGACAAAAAGTGGTATCCTGCTTCTTGACGGTGGATGCCGTCGGTGGAGGAGGGGGAGGAGGAGGAGGAGGGAGGTTCATGCCTGGAGTGCTAGGAGTGGATGCCGTAGATGCCGCAGCAGGGGTACTGGAAAGGTACCAGGTTACACTGTGAACCAGGCAAACGGTGGGGTAATCCTCATAGCAAAGCTTGGGTTTGAAGAGAAAGGGGGCCTGCTTAGCAGCTTGAAGTTGAGTGACAGCAGACATGGTGAGTTAGACATTACGGTTAGTTTTTAGATATTTTTATCGATTAAAAAAATCAAAGCGATATTGCGATTGAATTCAATATGAACTACGCTGTGTATGAAATTGTGCGCTATTGAGTTTTAGTGTCTACTATGACTTCGAGATACTTTGAGAAGCTTCCCAGCTAGTTCAGTGATACGATTGGAAAAGAACTGGTTTCTTTGATAATCGGAATTCGGATGAGACTTCAAGGAGAAGGTTCTATTTGATGTTCGAATATGATTGAACAATGACAGAAGATTGGGAACGATGTCATTGACTCATGACTGAGGGAGTGTGTCAATGACGCATGACTGGACTGAAGTGTGTCAATGACGCGTGACTGGAGTGAAGGAGTGTGTCAGTGACTCATGATTGAAGTGCCTGTGCGTTGTTCATCTGGGTAGGGGCCCAGATTTTTGTATTTCGGGAATGAAAATCACCCTACCCAGATTTTGGCGGGCCAGTGTGTAACATCTCATTTTTGGAATAAGAAATTTTAAATAAGAAATTAAATAACCAAGCACATACACAAAAGACGTACTCGGTTAAATATTAACATGTGCTTGGATTCCTAAGGAAATCCCGCTCACGTCGACCAGTATCTGGGTCAAAATGGTACAGAATTAAATCTGGGCCCCTACCCAGACTATTTTGGGAATCACCCAATGACCTTCCTCTTTGTGTAGAAATACGTAGAATTAGTACCAGAAAATAATTTTATGAATTTCTAATTTTTAAATTATGGTTGCGCATGTACTAGTAGACTAGTCCATTATTCTTTGCTTCAGCTAATACTTGGCGTCCTCTGGCAATATAATCAGTTTTTGCCGTAATGGAAACAGGGAGGCGGCCTTCTCGACGAAGCTTGTCTTCTTTAGTACCCATGTGGCTGACGGAGCTTCTTGTAAGCATTGTTGTTGTCACCGTCAACTAATAGTAGTAAGAGATTCTTCCAAAGCACCACAGACTGAAGGGATAAGAACACATTGTCGAGCGTCTCCTTTGGTGACACACGAAATGCTTTCTGAACGCAAGCAATGATGCCGTCAAGATCACACGGACTTTATCTTGATGCTTCTTGTACTGCAAATTCTGAATGGAGTTAAAAAATCCCAAGTCCAAGAACACATTAAAGGAGTACTAAGGGCTGTTGGGACGAGGTTCTTGCACCTTTACAGAGATGTTCCAGCCATCCGTTGCAGCCTTCTCCTTCACAGCAGCTCGAACACTGGATTTGTGTGGTTTTGCATTGTCCTCCTGAATGATGATGTTGGTGTCCCTCCCAGCAGATCGGGGCCACTTCTCATAGATGGCGGGAAGAACCTTCTCCAGCAGCAGCATCTTCTTGCTTGTGCTCCTCAGCATGATTGTTGATAGAGTCAATGGTTCTTTTTGTCACTAAAGTCCCTCTGGCACGGTTTTGCAAACTCTGGAGGGCAGGATCTTTCTTAACAAATGGCCAAATTCCAATCTTTCCATCAAACCAACAAGCATTACGATTGTGATCATGCCGCGGATGGGCGACGGCACAAAAGAACATCACTTTACCAACAACAAGATACCGTCGTTTAGACTTACACTTCTTGGAGACTGGTTCTTCTTCATCAGGGAGCAAATATAGTATAGCTTCTTGTCATTCAACCGTTTCAGATAAAACCACTTCTCATCCACATGAATCGTGTTGTACATATTTCATAGAACCTACCATTGCCGTCCATTTGAGACAATGACCACCTGATTCTTTCCAGCAGTTTGTTGTCATCTGTGAGCAGCAACGGCTTTGTTGTAGTCCCCGTATATCTACGCAAGAAGACTCCTCTCTTAAGAAAGCGCCACAAGGTTCCGAGCAGAATACTGGTAGCCTCGGAAAGACTCCTGAGCTCAACAAGTCGCGCCGCCTGTTCAAGGGGACAGCTCGCTCTACTGATAGCTTCTTCATCCAGCACGTGTTGCTTCCTCCCACCGTTCTTCCTGTTGTTGTTGGACACGTCACCTCCAGGGCAATTTTCTGATGCATGATGTAGTCTCCTTCTCGTATCTCTTCCAGATTGCAAGACAAGTTTGAGGGTGCACCTTACTTTATGGTTGGCATCAGCAGCACCAGCCATCCTTGCTTGTAGCTTTTCTTTGAAGGCGTCCTGGGGAGGTTTGGTGGTGCCGGAGAAGAATGTGCAGCACGGCCTGATCTCTCGTCTCATTGTTCGTGAGGTTTTCTTGATTTGTTCTTCGAGCAGGGACGCCGGGCGTACTAGCAACAAGCATGGTTGGAACGTGAATCGTCCACCAGCATCGTCCTAAAAAATGTGAGTGAAAGAGATGGTGAAACAAGATTGGTTGATTGTTGCCTTCTTGGATGACGGCCGACGACCATCAGAGATTCTGTTTGTCGGTTCGCGCCATCTTTTGCAACACTCTCCCCCTAGAGTAACTGTAGACAAGAAACATACTGTACTTGCTTTTTTGCTTTCAATTGCGCTGTCTTTTGTTGAGTATGCGATGAGTGTTGCAAAAACATGGCGCGGATCGACAGGAGTGTTGCAAAATATGGCGCGGATCCATGGGAGTGTTGCAAAACATGGCGCTGTGTGCTTGGCGCTCGTTGTATGTGTGTAAGGGAAGATTATTTACCATTTTGATTGCAATCTTGAGAGCCACGATTTCTGAACCAAAAGTAGATGTTTTGACAGTTGTTTGCCTCTTAGAGAACCATAGGATAGGAGGTGCCCTGTTAACAAAGATGATGATTCCCGTATGGGATCTTCTGGTAGCTTTACATCCGGCGTGATCCGCGTCCACAAAACATGTAGTAGTTACAGTCTTTCCACGTGGCTCGGGCATATCTGGAGGAAGTAGTTCTCCTGATCCTGGATAAAATTCAGCCCAATCACACTTGTGGAATATTGACTCATCGAGTTCCGGAATGGAGCAGTCAAACACCAACTTTGATTTGCTGTAATTCTTTAAGCATGCAAACAGATGAAACAATTGGTTTAGATTGCCCTCACGGGCCTGTGCAAGGTATCAGGACATAAGTGAGACAGGCATGACAATATCTAGCCTGCCGAGCTCGCATATCCAACAGAGTATACCTATTAAACCTTGATAATAGTTTTGTTTCTCCGGATCAAGTTCCAGGGAGGCATCAATTTTGGGCCTATATCCAGTTACCAAGGGTGATTTTGCGGATTTTGGCAGTATTTTGAAAGCATATTGTTCCTTAGCTAGTTCCTCTTCAACAGCCTTAAGGGCCTTGGATGTATACTTAGTCGAAGACATGGACCAATACTTAGTCCCATCAACAAAAGTGTTGCCAATATCGGCCCCTAGATAGAAAGTGGGTGATTCAACTGCTTCATCCTTCAACTTGAATTTTCTTTCAATTGCATCCATTTGGAACCTTAGATCCATTCCACACACAAGGATATCATCTACATATGCCACACAGTATTTATAATACGTCAAGCCATCTTTCTTGATAGCCGGCCGCATATATACATCCAGATCCGCTTTCCAACACTTATATCCGAGTCCCCTCAAGTACTCGGACAAATGAGAACGAAATGATGCTCCCGCAACTGGTAAGCCATCATATAGGGCCCTCACAATTTGCAGGGCCTTCCACATAACTCCGGTGTAAATCCTTGTTCCAGTGTAGCCACCGTGTAGTATCTTTCTTTGATTGGCGCGGTTAAGTATGCATTTTGTATGTCGGCACTTGAGACATCAAGGTCATTAAGTGCAGCAACCAGAAAAAACATCCAGACCAAATCCCTGCTGGGCACGCTTGAGTATGTATACTCCTGTGATATCTCTGGCACTTTGTGCCTGTCCCCAACAAGCAGCGCTTTCCAGGTTAGATCTATCTTCACATCGAATACCATGTGCATAGTGATTTTCATATGCGCCACAGGTACTTTGTCTTTGTCGTTGAACTCAAAAGCTATGAAATTGTTCTTCATCTCTTTTGCAATAGCCCGGGCCCAATAGTCACTGCTGGACTTGCTGTCAATCTTCTTTGCTTCAGCAATTGTCTTTGGTAGTTGTACTCCGTACTTATGGGGTTTGGTCCAATATTTGGTTTTGGCACTCGAGATTATCCGATCTTTCCTCCAAATAAACCAATAGGCCCACCACTTAAACACTTGAACGCCAGTTCATCTATTATGCCATGTTCTTTGGCAAATAGTGCCGTTTTGACAGGGAAACTTTCCTTCATATCACTTAACTTGGTCCATGAAGAAGTCCTGTCCTTCCAACTCACTAGAATTCTCCATCATTTGGTTGTTGGCTTAGTTTGAGTTTGTCCGGACTTAGTAGTGATAGTGGCCTGTTCTGTTGTTAGAGCCTCTTCATCTTTTCCATAGTCAAGGAGCTTGTTCAGGAGGCAGTACATGCGCCCTTTGTCATCCACGGAGGATTAGAGATTCTCTGCAAGCACATTTGCCATGTAGATTTCAATTGATCCATGCGGCATAGATACTTCATAGGATTGTGTGTCTAAGAGTGGATTGTTATTCTTTTCACCAACTAGGATCCCACTTGCGTCTCTGTACCAGTTATTAACCGTACTGCGAATCCGTTGGTTCCCTATCTGCAGTAACACTTGGCTACCGAGATACTTGTCAAGATTGTTGGTTAAATTATCAACGTCTGGGGAAGATGCTTCTGGCTCAGCCATAAGTACCTCGTCCTCACCCTCATATTTACCATTGAATAGGCCCAAGGGTGGCTCTCCTAGCTCATTTTCCAGATAAGTATCTGAAGGTTTTGACTCATCACCAATCTTTTTGTTAAGCAATTTGTAGTGTTCCTCCAACTGCAAGATAGTATCTGGGTGATTCCACTCCATTTCAGATATAGGCCTCGTGCCGTTTGTTATGTGAACTTTGCCAGTCTTATATAATACACAATGGCAGTCGCCGCCGCCATAATTATTCCCACATGGGCCCAGCCATCATCCAGATTTCTCCAACTTATCCTGTAGGTCATACCACCGGATAAAGTTGTACCAATTGTGGATGATGTATGGAGTTATGCCCAGAGTATATCCGTGGACTAACTCAAATCCAGTCCTTCCCATAGCAGATGAGTCCCCGGACGCAGTACTACTTAACCATCCGGCGGCAAGCATACCGCAAAAGGCCCAACATCTTCTTGGGCTTCCTTTCTTAGAAGTCATCAAACGGATTGATCTCCTTAGGTCCACTGCACTGTGTTCTCCTGTATTCTGCCACCAGCAATGTGGTTGGATATATGTTTGTCGAATTTGATACTCCAAACAAAGCCTAGTCCATCTGGTGCTGTGTGTCTCATGATTTCCTTGGGCCTTTGCCCCATCGGTGACAAGATGTTCCAGGATTCCTACCTCATTTATGAAGCAAGATAGTCCGTCGTGACATCGTTCTCCCCTCTTACTGGGTAGAATACCACGTAGTACCCTTTTCCGTTGGTAAAGATCTGTGCGTTGGTATTGTTCCGGATGATGATTGGTACTTTGAGCTTCATAGTATCAGCAAACCACTGGCCCTTCAGTACTTTTCTGTTTCTCCACTTTTGGGTCTTCAGCCTTCGGGTGATTGGCTGTGTAAGGTTTCTTATGTCTTCCTGGGTAGTGACCTTGATAGTTTCCTTGGCCCTCTTAACACTGATGTTCCACATCTTTGCAATAGCTTTGGAATCGTATCGGTTCACTTTCTCTGGAATTCTTATCAGAGGTCCCCATTGTCTGCGCCAGATAAATGATCTCTTTTCAAGGGAAGTCTCCTTATCTATCACATCTTGCTGGTGCCAGAGTAATTTTCTTTCTTTTGTCCAAGCTTTTGCTTTCTTTTGGATGGCAAGCTCTTCCTCTGTTAGTGAAATCGAAGTTTTGGTGGAAGTAGCCAAAATTTGGAGTATCTCCAAGTTTTCCCTGTCCCTGGTACTTTCAACATAAGCTGAGTGTAACTGGTCTCCAATTTCTTGTTGAGTATACCCCGGCTGTTGAGTGCAAGTGGTACAGATCTTTTGTAGGTATCGGAGTCGATACTCATGGTGTTTTACATTGATGTGTATAGGGTTGTCCGTGGATCATATCCAGGACTCAGTTTCCCACGCCGGTCCTCCTCCTGAGAGGGCTGCCACCATTTGCAGGAAAGATTCATTGGCTGCCTCTTTGTCTTCTTCAAAGTGTGGGGCACATGGGTCCCATGTATGTGTATTGGTTGCGAGTACTTGGTCACATGTAGTGTTGAAGTATGATATAACGCCATTGACTCGTAGTAGTGGAATTGTCAGTTCGAAGCTATTGGATTGAAAGATGAGACTGTGGCTGGAGGAGCTGTTGTATTGTTTTGGAGTGTCTTCAACCACATTCAAATTGCAGTCCCGGATTTGGTTTGGGCATATTAAACTATGCTGTAGCGAGTTGCCAAAGTAGAGGGCTTGTCCAAACACCAAGATGTATGTGATACCATCTGTTGGGTCTGTCCATGCAGTAGCGCAACGGGCAATAGGGACATCTTTCATTGGTGAGTAAACATCAGAAAATGGGGCAACATCAGCAAACGTCATTATAATATCCAGTGGATCAAGTAATACCATGCTAGATCCTACTGCAGTCGTGCCCACGTGGCTATCCAGCTTGCATCGGCCTGGCTTAACAGTGGATGACTGGCTCATTCCTTTGAGATGAACTATTGGCCAGCCTACCCAAGATTCTATCGTAAGGCCCTGGCTGGTGAATCCATTCCCATTCCCATTTCCAGTATGGCTGTGACAGCCAAACTGGTTGCCGGCTGAGCCGGTGTTCGAGGGAGGAGTTGCAGCAGTGGCTGCTGCTACTTTAGATTGTTGATTGCCCCCGCTATTATTAGCATTCTTTGCTTGTTTTAGCGCTCGGACTTTCTGTTGTTGGTCGTGAGACATGCTCAGCCATATTTCTCACGGATAGAGCTTGCATTCAACAGGCCCTTTATAGGTTCCTTGTTGTGCTTTCATACTACTATTATTGTTGTTGTTGCCTTGTGGCTTGGTGGAAGAAGAGTTGCCGCATTTGTTGTCGTCTTTCCTCTTTTTGTTGTTGGTGAAGGCCGACACGTTTCTACCCCTTTTGTTGGGTTGATTCTGGAGTTTCTTTACTCCAAGTGCCCGAGTAAGATATGCTGAAGCCTTCTCAAAGTTTGCATAATAGTCCAAGACTTCTGTTATAATTATTGGGATGGAGTGTTTCAGTCGTGCGTCCTGTAGGGACCAAACAAAGTCATATACAAATTGATCCTCAGATGGAAACGCTTTGTGGCTTATCAATGTTTGTTTAGCATCATGCCACAGTCGTTTGTGCCTGTCGAAGTTGTAGTGTTTGGAATGCCCTGTGTAGACCGATTCCTGGATGAATTGGCGTTTCGTCTCGACAATCAGCTTTATGTTGGTCTCCTCATATGCCTGAGAGTAGAGGGTAAAGCCTGCCTTATGTCCGTCACCTCCTACTTCGTTTGCGGTCCCGTAACTTTGTATAGAACCAACCGGGACCGGATCCTACCAACTTGAAGAGTATCCCCCAAAGCGTGCTGTTGTCTTTGGACCAATGCGAGCCGGCGTGGATTGTGCACCTGATTGCATACTCAGTCCAGTCGACATATGCGTTTCTTGGTCCCAAACCAACAGTTCCATCCCTGCCGGTATCTTCAACTGCAGATTGCTGTCTTATCGTGTAGAGTAGGGAAGTCTTGGTGACCCCTCTTTTATGTCAGAGATATTTGCGTAAGTTCTCATCAAGTTCCCTGAACTTTGACATGGTTGTCAGTCTGTCCGGTAGTGTTAGATCTTTTACTGCTGTGTTTGCGTTGTCCTCTTTTGTAGACCTCAAACAATCGCGCATGTCCGACTCTGCCATTGGGTTTCCTATCCAGTCTATTTTGGTGGCCGTTGCGCCTATTATAGGCTGGAATTTGATCCATGCCACAAATAGTTTTAGACAATCCCCAAAGGTCCTTCCAATAAAGACTTCTTGTGGGTCTGGGCATAGGTGATGCTTTGTCTTGTTCAACGACCCGAGGAAAGACTTAGTCCCTTCCGGGTCAAAGTTGGTGATGTCCTTGGTGTTGGAGTATCCGTGTCTGAATATCTTGTTAGCTGTGGGCCTGTTGACGCCAAAGGATTCAAGGATCTTCCTGAAACAGACTTCAGCTGCCGTTAGTCCCCTCTCTCCTGCATATCCAGGTATGCCCAGATTGGTGTCTGCTCTCTCCTTGGTCTCCCTTGCTGCTGTCAATAGAGACAGGATTCTGTCTGATAGCCTTGCTACCAACGACCTGGTAAGCTCTTCAAGCTGATCTGCGTCCAATTTGTCATTACTGCTGGGGGTAGGGGGGCCGCTACCTCTGCCGCGACTGCTGCCGCTGCTTCTCTTTGTAGTCTGGTTGGTGGCGCCATGGTGCTGTTGTGCCTTCGTTGCTGGGAATCGTCGTAGAGTATTCTTGAAATAGTAATACAGTTGCTTTTGCTTTTGCAAAGAAGCTGAGATTGTGAATTCTGCGTTATGAAGCAACCTGTGGAGTGTTTTCTGGTCCACGTGCTTTTGCTAGTAATAGGCTCAGTTCCATGGTGTGAGGAATGATTCCTATCTGAACCCAATTTCTCAGTTTCCCAATACTTAAGCTCAATTGTTTGTTACCTCTTATCTAAACGGTATCAAATATTTGTTTGTCATTTATTAAATATTTGGTTTGTCATTTTTTGTCATTCCTATTTTTTGAATATGTATCTAACCAATGCTGGGTATGTAGAGAACATCGGCTGGCTTCGTTATCAAATTGTTCGTATACAGGTGAGTATACTTGTGTGCACTTTTAGGAATTAAACATGATTCCTTCGTGCTTGTTTTTAAGGTCACGTGTCATTTTCTATGTTCGTAATTTCTTGTCACGTGTCCCCTTTTTTAAGAGTATTCTCTTTGTTAACGGTCATTTTGTGGCCGTTATGTGATTTCTAGTACTGAACACACGTACATCACTTTATTTCCAGCCGGCTCTCTTAGGGCTATCACTGTTCGCATTTCCTTAGAGCAGGGCGGGCATGATTCGCCACCTAGTTTTGACATGTTCTTTTGCAATTCCCATCGATGGGTATCTTCCTTGCAAGTGTCATCCTCTTAGGTGAATAACAATCTTTTGGTGTTCTTTCTCCCCCCTATTTTTCAATTCACTGATAGCAATGGTCTCATGCTGTCGAAATCGAATCATATCCTGGGCTGCAGGGGGATCATCGACCTTGCAGAACTGTTCACTGAGTTGGAAGCTGCTACTGCAGGCTTTGCAGAGGTGTGTCTTGACAGTATCGTAGTCAAGTGGCCTCTGTGGATCACGTAGTGTGTTGAGGTGTTCCAGCTGAGCAAACCACTGGGTGATGAACTTGACTTTGGTGTCCTTCCATGACCTCAAATCAATGTCCAATAGATGCTGCATCATGATGGAGGTGTCATATACCTTGGATTTGGACCTGTCATGTTGTGCGACAAAATCGAAGAAGGCTTGTCTGCTGTCTCTTGTGGTGGTATGGCTGAGCACACAGGAGGAGGAGAGGTCACTTTGGAAGACATGGAGAACAAGAGTCCAGAAGAAGGCACACTGCTTGTCATGTAGGGCCTTTGTGTACCCGGTGAGTGGTATATCGGGCCAGTTGGGATCGAGGAATGTGTGGGTATCGATATCAGATGTTTCCAGCTTGGCCTTGAATTTGACAAGCCAATGCTCAAATCTTGCATCATTTTGTAGTGTTGGGAATGTGGTTTCATCCCTTGATTTCCGGATCCATGACTCATATTTGAGCTGTTCGATGGATTTCATTGATCGGTCTTGTTGTTCTGCTGCGCCAGTGTGAGCCACTGTTCCACCATCAGCCGCATATTCTCTTCTGGCCTTGACAATTCCTCTACAGTAATCCTTGAAGGCGTTCTTGGTGTAATGGTTTCAATCTTCCCAGTCTAATCCTTGCGCCGTGAGACGTTGTCCAAAATCGATGACTCTCTGTAGGTTCAGCTGTACATGTCGAGAGAGTGGTGTTCTTGTTCCCCTCTCTAGGTATGCTAGATCACCAATGTTCTCGATGTATAGGAAGTCCAACCATGTCTTGTACTGGCTAGCGATGAGCGCCTCACACAAAGTGCTGTGGGAATCCTTTGGGACATCGAAGGAGTCATGCAGGAAGGTGGCTAGCGCTTGATCAAATGATGGGAAGAGGTCTGTGATAGATGTGTCCTCTTCATCATCTTGGGTTGGATTATCCTGTTGCGGCAGGAGGGACGTGGTTGCAGCACTTCCGGGTTGGAGTGATCGGAATCCCAAGGACCTGCTTGGTGTTCTGCCGGCAATAGGGACGTTGGACATAAGAGAATGGACCCAGTAAGCTGGTGGGTCTTGAATGAATGGATTGCTATTGGCGTGTCCAATGCAACGTCTTTGTCGTGTGATCGAATCAGAGAACTATCGATCGCCGGCCGTAGTCGAGTCAGTCGATGATCTGCTGTTGGATCGGGCGTCGATATGTCCGTTGTTGTGTCAACGAAAGGTGTAAGATAGCTATCGTTGGAATAGCTGTAGTCGATGGTTTGTGGTGCTTAGCACAATCAAATGATGGGCCTCGATGAGTCCTTGACAAGATGGTGTCACGAGGAGTGTAGACGTGGAAAATGAGATCCGGAGAACTTGTGATGCGGTCCTTGGATGGATAGATTGCTATTGGCGTGTCCAATGCAATGGCTTCTATTAAAGACTTTGACTTGTTTGATTTGTGTCTTTGTTATGTAATCGGATCAGAGAACTATCAATTGTCGTCCGTAGTCGAGTCGATTGATGATCTGCTGTCAGATTGTTTTCGTCGTCGTAGAGTGCTCCTACTGCGTCGTCTTCTTCTTTTGCAAGCTTCAACAAGCTTGCGACTGTTAATCTGTTAATTTCCTTTTGAAACTGGCTGTTGAGCTGACTCAATCCAAAGGCAAAGAACAGCAACAGGAGCTGTGGCTGCAGGCCGGTTGAGGTGCTGGTCTGTTGTGTTCTAATATTTCTCTGATATCCACTACGACTGGATGCTAATCCAATCAGATCTATTCTGACTATCGACGAATGACGCAATCAGTTAGATCTTAGGCTTGTAGTTCTACAGTAGGACGCAAGGGCGTCCGGTGCAAGATTTAAGGTTGAATAATCAAATAATCTAAAAGTATGCGCTTTATCTTGCTGGGGAGCAAGATAGCACTTTAAAGATCGCGCTGTGGCTAATACAGCACGATACGAGTATTTTATACGGTAAAACACCGTGTTGCCGCTAATACAACACGATATAACGTGTAATGTGTTGCCGCTAATACAACACGTATTTTATGCAGCAGAAAAAAAAAGTTCGTGAGAGTAACCATCCGAACCTCTGCTGTCTTTTCTTGAAAACAGAACACTTAACAAAAGATAGCATATGCTAATATCTGGCATGTGCTCTTTCTTGGATCACTAAGTATCGAACTCGAGTGACGATCAATTCTTCTCCTCCAGTTAAGTATCAATTCTCGATCGTAAGAATGAGCTTGGTATTTTGCGAGGTCTCATTATTTGCGATTTCGTACCTCTACCGACCTCTACCAACCTAGACACGAAAGGAATTTAATACATTTGTGTATATCTCCAAATGTCCGTACGTCTGTACGTTTGCTACCGGCGCTTTTCTAGAGTTACGGTAATTTTGATACCCATATGTTCTCCAAATTCCAAGAACTCGTGGAGATATCGATCTCCCTGTATCAACAACAATAACTGTTGTACCCACGGCAATTGATGTAGCGAGCCGAATGAAAGTAATGGTAGTGCCACGTGGCACTCCCTACAACCGGTAGAGAGCCAGACCGGGGGAAGACCTAGTAGAAATCTAGTAGATTTCACTATCCCTAAAACCAGCTTCTAGCCTCAACAAGCCAGCAAAGGTTTCTTCCAGCAAAGCGCAAGCCTACAACACGCGCTACCAGAAGAATTACGATTACGCACGATCAATCTGTATCACTCGCACGATCGATTCCCATACTCGCACGATCGATTCCCTGTATCACTAGCTAAAACCAGCTTCTAAGCACACGCTTAGACCCCGATAGCCTCAACAAGCGTGCCACGGATTCCCCTAGCAAGCCCATCGGTACCAAGGAAACACAATCGATTCCCTGTATCACCGGATAAGATGTATCAATGTGTCACTGTATCACCGTAGCCTGTAGGAATGGTTTGCTTGCGACCGAAAGACGCGTACGAAGTCAAAATGAGCTTGGTACCAACCAGAATTACAGGCTAGCACTAGAAACGCCTGTAAGGAGCCATCCTCCAGCAAAGGCTAGCAAAGCTCACTCTTTTGCTCCTAAAACGATTAGTAGTAGAATAAAATTGGCTTACACGTCCAGGTCCAATAGTCATCCCTATTGTACCCGTACAAGCCTTGCGATTCGATAGTCATCCCTATCGAGACTAGTCATACTAGCGCATCGACAAAACGACAGAGTACCCAGCCGTCAGTATCTTACTAACACACTCACACCTCAACAGCTCCCCATTGTCACTTACAATAGGCCCGGCCTTGATACCGAGCATCTCCTCGCCCACAGCAGCGAGTAGACTTCCCATCAGCCGTCCGCGAATCGAATACCGCACCTCCATCCGCGAATCGGTTTGGTTACCGGGCTGTACCTCCAATATCGCCGACAATCCGCACAATGTTGACCTACTCCAAGTACTTCCGGACTACTCCAAGCCCCTTTGGGAGCACGGCGGAGCGGAACAAAGCTTATGCCACCATCTTTAGCTACTTCACTCTGGCCGCCCCCCCCCCCCCCCCAGGTCCTCTTGGAACATCTACTCAACCTCTTTGAGGCTGAGGCTGTGGGCGCGCTGGGGATTTTTGTAGCTGACTCCCAAGGCCTGCCCTGCCTCCGATTGGTGCATGGCCTTCGAAAGTACCCGGGGCCCTTGGCTCAACACAGCCCCAACAAAAACAAGGCCTTTGGGTACTTGGACGACAATGAAGGGGAAGCTGGGGAACTGGTGCTAGTAGATGCAGCCATGCTGTCCCCCACAACAGCCACGCGGGTGCTAACCCTGGATCATCATCTGGCGGAGTTGGAGGCGCACCCCGCAAGACTGTCCATCCCAGTGATACCAGAGGGGACCGCCCACTCTGAGTTGATACAGGCCCACAAGGCCTTCTTCATTCCCTTTGAGTTGGTGCACTTTCTCTTGGGAAAGGGGCTCTTTCCAAAACAAGCCATACAGATCCTCCATCCTTGGCTCAACATGGCGGGGCTAATGGAGTCCGGCATCCCCCTGTTTAACACTCTCAGGTCAGCCGGGACTACAGCTACGGCACCCGGTGGCAGCCCCAAGCTCCAGCAGCCAGGTCCATTCTTTAGAAATGAGACGGGCCTTATCAGCTACATGAAGCTCAAGGTGATGTACCGGGACCTGCCAGAACTGGAGCGAACTGGGGATCCACCAGGAGACCCAAAGCTCACAGCAGCAGTCACGGCCCTCACAGACCACCAACTAAAGCTAAGTGAGAATATGGACCACAAGCGGTCGCAGACAGTGAAGACCACTTGGGGCCCCTTGTACACCCAGCGCTTGCTTCTGCTCTGTGGTAAACAGGAAGAAGCGAACCTCCCCCCTATCTACCAGGCCTGGGCTCAAAAGAGCAAGCACGAGAGGACCCACATGATTTTCCAAAGCCAAGTGGCAGCCAGGGCTTCTGAATTGGGGATCCAAGCCCCCTTGATTACCACCGCCGCTCTCAAGAGGTTCCAGGATGGCAACTTCCATGGTACTGACCCCTTTGATGTGGCAGATGGAATACTCCCCATGGCTTTCACTCCCCCGGGTGGGTCTGCCGCCACCCTGAAAAGGGAGCAGGAGGCAGCCGCCACGGTGGCAGCCTATGACACTATGATCTCCACTGAAGGCAACTCCCTCACCTTGAAGGACTCCCTGGAGATCCAGAAGACAAAGGCCTACATCCCTGTCGACTGGACTGAAGCCACCACCCAGCTGGAGAGCTACCTGGCCGTCCTAGCCACCATCCTAGGACTCAACCATGATGTCGTCACCAGCTACCAACAAGGCCTCCGCAGGCTCAAGATCCAGCAGATGCCCCTCCGAAGAGCAATTGCAGATGAGGTGGGCGAATTCCTCACCCCTGCCATTGTAGTCTACTACTTCCAGATCCGGGTCAGGGGATGGCTTGAGGAACAGTGGGAAGCAGCCTCCACCATTCAATCCCCCGACTTTGGGGTGGACTTCCACACTTTCCGGATGACCCAAAATCTCAACTGGCTCCCCAATGTCTCCAATGTGGCTGCCCTGAGACTACTTCAAAGACCGGATCCTCCTCCATCCCCCACCAAGGTGGGCGCCACGGGGCGCAGCAACAACAACATCAACAACAGCAACAGTCCCTCCAGCAACCTGGGAGTCCGCAACTCGACAGGAGGGACCACAACTCAGCAAACACGACTCACCAATCCACACCGGGACTCCCGCCTCCAAGACAGCAATCATCCCATTGTCAAGAAACTGGAGTCAGCAAAAATGAGGGAAGCCATCCAAGTTATGAGAGACAAAGGGAAAGGCCCCCTCTCCAGACCAGATGGCCAAGAGAGATGCCACTCGTGGCACATCAAGGGTGCCTGCTTCAGCAGCTGCAAGCACATATATGACCATGTGGCCATCACTCCCACCGAGCAAGATCTACTCTGGGAATGGTGCCAAGAGGCATATGCCTGACCGGTCGGCACGCGCCCTCACTTGGGCGCGGAGCCCTCCCCACCCCACATGGGCATTGGGGGGATCATACTAAGTAACAATCCATCATCTAATCACGAATCTAATCCTCACTTACGAATCACACATGAATTAGGTAAGCACAAACAGCATGCGCGCGCATGTACCCCTCTCAACTTGTATGTGCCTTCCCAAATTTCTACAAGTTCTACAGATTCCATGGAAGCGCCTGTGCCTTCCCAAATTTCTGCAAGTTCTACAGATTCCACGAAAGCGCCTGTGCCTTCCCAAAATTCTGCAAGTCCTACAGATTCCACGGAAGCGCCCACCATCCCCTTGGGGGAAGCGCCCTCCATCCCAACAAGTCCTTCATCCACCTCCTCTTCCGCATTGCCTGGGCCCGATATCCTAGTCACTGCTACCCTATTGCCTAGGCCCGAGCTCCTAGTCAAGGCCAACCCATTGCCTAGGCCCGAGCTCCTAGTCACCCCCACAGCTATGCCTAGGCCCGAGCTCCTAGTCACCCACACGGCTATGCCTAGGCCCGAGCTCCTAGTCACTGCACAACCCTCGCCCGCGTCATTCCGGTCTGAGCCCCCATTCAATCCTGCTACCCCGCCCCCATTGCCGACTTGGTCCGCGCCCCTCGTCACTACAACCCCCTACCCCGTCGACAGGCTGGACTTGCATATCAACCGTGCTATCACTGTCTACAACAACAGCACTAGCTGGGGGGACTTCATCCGGACCATCCGGGGACGAGGTGATATCCACCCACACGTGGGTACTCTCCCCCATCCAGCCAGTGGCATCCTAGACCAATTTGGAAAGGAAGGCACCCCAGCATCCATGTCTGGACCCCCTTGGAACCCAGCCAGGATTGCAACAGCCATCGGCAGAGGGCCACACCAATCCTCTCGCCTGGGCATTGACTTCCTCCGCGAGGAGTATGCCGACATGATGGACAAACAACAATGGACTGTCCTCCCAGCCAGCCTCATCCAAGACCTTCCAAACCTCCGGCTAAGTCCACTGGGGCTAGTCCCCCAGCGAGGCCGGCGCCCCCGAATGATCTCAGATTACACCTACTCTGAAGTTAACCAAGACACCATCCCTCTAGCCCCAGCAGAAGCCATGCAATTTGGCCACACCCTGCCCCGGCTCCTCACCAAGCTGCACCGGGCGAACCCTCGGTTTGGCCCAGTCTACATGTCCAAGATTGACCTCGCGGATGGATTCTACCGGATCCAGTTGAAACCAGAAGACACCATGAAGCTAGGAGTGCTGTTCCCTTCCAGACAGGGCGAGCCACCCCTCATTGGAATTCCCCTCACCAACCCCATGGGGTGGAAATCCAGCCCACCTAACTTCTGTGCCTGTACAGAAACCATTGCAGACTTGGCCAATGCCACCCTCTCCACAGGGCTGGCAGAGGCCAGGATCACCCCCCATCGACTGGATCTCCCCTCTGAAGCCACGCCCGCCGCGCCTCCAGCTCTCCCTGAAGCTACTGCCCCTAGGGTGCCCCATCTGCCCACTCCTCATAGTACCACTCCCAGCAAGAAGCCGGTGCGATACTGGGATGTCTATGTGGATGACTTCTGCGGCCTTGCGCAAGGCAACCAATGGTCCCGACGCGCCATCAAGAGGGTGCTCTTCCAGTCGCTGGACAAAGTCTTCCGGCCCCTGGAGGCCTCTGACACTCCCTTCAGACAGAAACCAGCCTCCCTCAAGAAAATGCGCCAAGGGGACGCCAGGTGGACCACCAAGAAAGTCATCCTGGGCTGGCTCATTGATTCCATCAACAAAACCATCAGCCTTCCTCCCCATCAAGTGGCCCGGCTACAGGAGATTCTTCATTCCATTTCCCCCAACCAGCGCCATGTTCCTATCAAACAATGGCACCAAGTCCTGGGGGAACTCCGATCGATGGCCCTTGCCATCCCTGGCGCCATTGGCCTCTTCTCCATCCTCCAAGAAGCCTTCCGACACCAGGAACCTGGCAGGCAGCGCCTCCGGCTCACCAAGCGCGTCCATAGCTTCCTCCACGACTTCCAATGGCTGGCCAATGATCTCTCCAACCGGCCTACTTCCCTTGCCGAACTAGTCCCTGACACTTTCCCAGCCACCCTCGGCGCTTGTGATGCCTCTGGTATGGGCATGGGGGGCATCCATTTTGTCCCCCTTCCCACTGGCGCGGTGCAGCCCATCATGTGGAGGCATGCATTCCCCAAGTGGGTCTCCTCCCAATTAGTCACCTTTGACAACCCCAGTGGCACCATCACCAACAGTGACCTTGAGCTCGCTGGTTCCATTGCCCACAATGACATCCTTGCCCAAGCTGCCTGTGTCCAATCCAGAACCACTCACAACTGCTATGACAACACAGCTGCGGTCTATTGGCAAAGGAAAGGCGCCACCACTACTACTGGGCCTGCCGCTTACCTCCTTCGAATTCAGTCCATGCACCAGCGTATCCATCAATATGTCCCCCTCAGGGATTACATCCCTGGACCTGTGAATCACCTAGCTGATTTGCTCTCTCGCTCTGACCTCTCTGACACTGCCCTTCTCAATCATTTCAACACCACCTACCCCCAGGACTTGCCCTGGATCTTATGTCCCCTGCAGCCTCCCATGCATTCTGCTCTGACCTTGGCTCTATCCAAAAGACCATGCACGCTTCAGTCACTGAGCTCTATGCCAAGCGCAAGGATGCCCATTGGAATCAATGGGTTCAATTCTGTGTGTCTCAAGGCTTTGAACCAACCCTCCACTCTGTTACAGATCCAATCTTCATCCTCCAAGTCTTTGCCCAGCGCCTCCATGACGGCCGACTATCCCATAGCCGCAAGCCCATCAGATCTTGCACAGTATCGGACACCCTCCGGTCAGTGGGCCAGACGCTGGCCCGCTTGGGGTCCAAAGACCCAAGAACCAACTCTACCGGCAGTCTTGACTTCAGGCTAACTGCCCAGTTCAAGGCCTATGCCAAGCTAGACCCAGCCCCTTGCCGGGTCAAACCAGTCCCCATCACCCTTGTCATGCATGCCCTTCGCTTTGCATACCATGACTCCCCATCCCCTACCCGACAGGCCATTGCAAACATGATTTGCATAGCCTTCTTTTTCTGTCTGCGCCCTGGTGAGTACACCGGTACTACCAGGGACGACCAAGCCTTCCACCTCAAGGAGGTCTCCTTCTACCTTGGCTCCAAATTTGTCCACCATGATGGCCCTGAACATGAGCTCCTTGCTGCCACCTCTGTCACCCTGACATTCACCACGCAGAAGAATGGGGACAAAGGTGAGGTAGTTGCCCATGCCAGGAGTGGTGACTGCCTCTGCTGCCCGGTCGCAGCATGCGCGCGCCAAGTGCTCCACCTCAGGGGCTGCTGCACTAGCACCAACCCATTCAGCCCAGATCTCAAGCTTGCCAGTTACTTTGACAATGGGGTTCTCACCCTCGTTCGCGCAGCAACTGTCACATCCTCCATGAGAGTCTATGCCCAGACCCTCTACCATACCACAGGCATCTCCCCTGCAGCAATCTCTGCCCGCTCCCTTCGGGCGGGAGGGGCTATGGCACTGCTCCAGGGCAAATGTGATTCTAATGTCATCAAGCTCCTAGCAAGATGGCACAGTGACTGCATGATGAGGTACTTGCACCAGCAGTCCCTCCCCATCTTCCAGAATCTTGCTTCGGTAATGTTCAACAATGGAACATACTCCTTCCTGCCAGAAGAGTGGGTGCCGGCCGCCGCCCCCACTCCCACTGGCAGCTCTCTCTGATTCCCCTTGGGGAATCTCCCACCCTCGCAGTCTGGCCTCCCGTCTCCTCCAGGTCCAGTCTCCATCCAGCTCCCATCCTGTGGCTTGTGGCCCAATGGCAGAAAAGGCTTAACAGCCAAAGGCTTAACTGCCCAAGCTGTTAAGCCAGGCTGTGCGCCGGTGTGTGTGGGCACAGCAAACTAAGGGACCGGACTACAGCCTGCAAAACAACCAACAGGCTGGAGTTCCCGGCTCCCCCTCTAGCATTGCTTAACCCACCAACACACCCATGAACTACAAGCATTGCACATACAGTACTACAAGTAGGCTGGCTACTGAGGCTATCATGAATGTAGTGAGTGATAGTTGATGTAGCGAGCTGAATGAAAGTAATGGTAGTGCCACGTGGCACTCCCTACAACCGGTAGAGAGCCAGACCGGGGGAAAACCTAGTAGAAATCTAGTAGATTTCACTATCCCTAAAACCAGCTTCTAGCCTCAACAAGCCAGCAAAGGTTTCTTCCAGCAAAGCGCAAGCCTACAACACGCGCTACCAGAAGAATTACGATTACGCACGATCAATCTGTATCACTCGCACGATCGATTCCCATACTCGCACGATCGATTCCCTGTATCACTAGCTAAAACCAGCTTCTAAGCACACGCTTAGACCCCGATAGCCTCAACAAGCGTGCCACGGATTCCCCTAGCAAGCCCATCGGTACCAAGGAAACACAATCAATTCCCTGTATCACCGGATAAGATGTATCAATGTGTCACTGTATCACCGTAGCCTGTAGGAATGGTTTGCTTGCGACCGAAAGACGCGTACGAAGTCAAAATGAGCTTGGTACCAACCAGAATTACAGGCTAGCACTAGAAACGCCTGTAAGGAGCCATCCTCCAGCAAAGGCTAGCAAAGCTCACTCTTTTGCTCCTAAAACGATTAGTAGTAGAATAAAATTGGCCCACCACGCCCGCCCGCAGAAAAGGCTTAACAGCCAAAGGCTTAACTGCCCAAGCTGTTAAGCCAGGCTGTGCGCCGGTGTGTGTGGGCACAGCAAACTAAGGGACCGGACTACAGCCTGCAAAACAACCAACAGGCTGGAGTTCCCGGCTCCCCCTCTAGCATTGCTTAACCCACCAACACACCCATGAACTACAAGCATTGCACATACAGTACTACAAGTAGGCTGGCTACTGAGGCTATCATGAATGTAGTGAGTGATAGCCGATTACGAGCACGATGATACCCCGATACGTCCGTATTCACAGAAATGGCACCACTCCGCTCATCCATCATGGATACTCAAGACCTCGTGTCACGGTTCCCATCATTTGATTTGGATCTAGCTCGCGTCCTCCGGGACGTCATTTGTCTCGGCCAAGAACAACATGACCACATCTGTGCCGCACTTATTGAGGCTCGTTTAGTCACCTGGAATTTGTTTATTCTGGCAATGATTGAACCTGGATATGTTGCTGCCATGGAGTGTACTGCATATGGCAAACGTTGACACCTACTCCCTTCCTTTCAATGTATCCTCAGCCAATTCATTGATTTTGCTTGGCTCCTCAATTGGCAAACCGGCTGTGAATGGTATAACTCCAATCACTACACCAAAAAAATGTCCCTATTGCTCGTTGTGCTACAGCATGGACTGATCCAATGGATGGGGTCACATACATCCTGATATTTGGGCAAGCTCTCTACTTTGGGAATGCGCCACAGCACACTTTGATATGTCCAAATCAAGTTCGGGGTTGCGGCTCTGAAGATACTCCCAGACAATATGATTCTTCCTCAATGCTTGGAATTACTCTTTGGTCCGATGACACGGAGCTATTCATTCCCCTCCGAGTAGCTCGAGTCATATCCTACTTTGACTCCCGTATGCCCCCCAAGAAGGAGTTGGCAAACTGCAAGCATGCTGTGTTGGCTACGAATACACATATGTGGGACCCTTATGCCTCACACTGTGCTGAAGAAAAAGACGCGACAAATGCTTCTTTCCCGCAAGTCGTTGCTGCCCTTTCAGGGTGCTCCTTGCTGGCTTGTGGGACTCCAACCACCTCTTCCTCCATGATTCATCCTGAGCCACTTGGAGTTGGCTATGACAAGCATTGACTCCTCCATCTAGCCTCTGTTTGCACGAATCAAACTCAATGGACGGGCTATACTCCAACGGATGTCTTCACACGATTGATTTCAGCTCTTGCTGGAACCATCGGGGACCAAGAAAATTTTCCAAATTCAGCAAATCTTCCTACTTTATGGATTTCTGATGTTTCCACCAAGCCTTCATTATCTGAAGCCGAGCTTGCCATCCAACAGGAAGCCACCAAGGCTCAAACCAAAAAAGGAAGCTCCTATGGCGCCAACAAGATGTCCTTGACCAAGAGATGTCCTTAGACAAGAAATCTTTCACCCGACGGGGACAATGGGGACCTCCAATATGGATCCCTGACAAGGTTGATAGGTTTGACTCCAAGACCATTGCCAAGATGTGGAATATCAGTGAAAAGAGAGCCAAGGCCACCATCAAAGTGACCTCACAAGATGGTATCCGGCATCTGTCTCAGCCTATCACTAGAAGGTGCAAAACACAGAAGTGGAGGAACAGAAGAATGCTCAAGGGGTGATGGTATGCTGATATTATGAAGTTCAAAGTACCAAGCATCATTTGGAATGATACAGCAGCTCAAGTCTTTACAAATGGCAAAGGCTATGTGGCCTTCTATCCTGTCATAGGAGAAGTAAGGTGTCATGATGGCTTATCTTGCTTTGTAAACCAAGTGGGAATCCCCAAAAACCTAGTTACTGATGGAGCAAAGGTCCAAGGTAAGTCAGCCATGAGACTCACAATACTGGTTGGGACAAGATCCGGTCAGAGTACTGGATCCGACAGTCATATATTCAGCCCCATTGATGGTGGCAGAATACAACAGAGCACAGCGCAGGGGACCTAAGAAGGGCAATTTGTTGGGTGACTTCCAAGAAGGGTAGTCCTAGAAGGTGCTGGGCCTTCTGTGGCATGTTAGCAGCATACCATATGAATCTTATGAAATCAAGTGATCCCTCTGCAATGGGGAGAACAAGTTTTGAACTGGTACATGGATATACGCCCAACACAACCCTCTACTTGATCCACAACTGGTATGATTTTATCTGGTGGTACAATCTGAATGGGAAAACAAACCGGCTGAGCCGATGGCTGGGCCCATGTTGCGATACGTTTGGTGGTGGTGACTGCCATGATGTATTATACAAGGCTGGAAAGGTTCACATAACAAACAGCACAGGGGCTATCTGAGGCTGAGTGGAAACACCCGGGTATCCTATCCCAGTTGGAAGAATACAACAAAGCGATGAATACACGGATAAGTGATGAGGTTAAACCCTCTGATACTTATCTGGAAAACAAACTTGGCGAACCACCTTTGGACCTATTTGATGGCAAATGTGAGGGCGAGGATGAAGTTGTTATGGCTGAGGCTGAGGCTTGTTCATCTCCAGATGCCAATGATTTATCCAACAAAGATCTCGATGAATATCTTGAAAGTGAAGTGTTACTACTCCAGATAGGGGACCAACGTATCCGGGGATGGTGCAGAACCGATGCAGGGATGTCAATGGGCGGGGTGCTTGTTGGAGAAAAGAACAACAATCCACTCCTAGATACGAGGTATTTTGTCTCCATGCCAGATGGTTCTATTGAAATCTACACAGCGCACATGCTTGCCAAAAGTATCTATTCCTCTGTGGATGATGAGGGGCGCATGTATTGTTCATTGGAAGAAATCATCGATTTTGAGTAGGACTAGGAAGCCTTATCCATCAAACAGGCTACTTATATGACCAAATCCGGACAAACTAGGACCAAGCCAACAACTAAAGGGTGGAGGTTGCTTAGCAGTTGGAAGGATGGCACTACTTCCTGGGCCAAGCTAAGTGATATAAAAGAAAGCTTCCCTGTTGAAACAGCTCTGTATGCCCGCAAGCATGGTGTCATTAATGAACCAGCGTTTAGATGGTGGGCCTCTTGGATTCTTTGAAAGAAAGACCGGATAATATCCGGCGCTAAAACCAAATATTGGACCAAGTCCCATAAGTATGGTGTTAGTCTCCCTAAGTCAATTGCTGAAGCAAAAGCTATTGATCGCAAAATGGGGACCAATCATTGGGCTCGGGCTATTGCAAAAGAAATGAAGAGCAGTTCTATTGCCTTTCAGTTCAACAAAGAGGATAAAATGCTGGTGGGACATACTCAAATTATCATGCACATGGTCTTTGATGTCAAGATCGATTTGGCTCGGAAAGCCCAACTGGTTGGGGATGGCCACAAGGTGTCAGAAATCTCCAAAGAATACACCTACTCAAGTGTACCCAGCAGGGATTCGGTCTGATTGTTCTTCCTAGTGGCAGCACTTAACAACCTCAATGTCCTAAACACTGATATACCTATTGCTTACTTAATGGCCCCCATCAAAGAAAAGTACTTCACAATAGCTATAGAAGACCAAGGTTTCTCTCCAGAGCTATGTGGAAGGCCCCACAAGATTGTGAGGGCTCTATACAGACTCCCAGTTGCAGGCACATCATTCCGGTCCCACTTGGCGAGTCACTTAAGGGAACTTGGATATGTATCTTGCAAAGCCGATCCTGATGTGCACCTCCAATCAGTATTGAAGAAGGATGGTACGGCGTACTACAAATATTCTGTGGCATATGTGGATGACATCCTTGTATGCGGCATGGATCCCAAGTTTCAAATGGATGCAATTGAAAGGTAATTCAAACTGAAGGATGAAACTGTTGAAGAACCTTCTTTCTACCTTGGGGCTGATATTGGAAAGGCCTACATCAATGGTACTCCATATTGGTCAATGATTTCTTCCAAGTACACTTCAAAGGCTATCAAGTCAGTTGAAGAAGAACTGTTTACAGGGAAATATGCTTTCAAGATACTACCAAAGACAGCCAGATCCCCTCTTAGTGCTGAATATAAGCCTGAGATAGATGCATCTCTGGAACTGGATTCGGAGAAACAGAACTATTATCAGGGTTTGATTGGCATTCTTCATTGGATATGTGAACTCAGCCGGCTGGATATTATAATGCCTGTGTCACTTATGTCTCAATATCTTGCGCAAGCACAAGAAGGTCATCTCAACCAATTGTTTCATCTTTTTGCATACTTAAAGAATTACAGCAAGTCAAAGTTGGTATTTGACGCATCAGTCCATGAAGTGGATGAGTCTATCTTCCAAGTGTGTGACTGAAGTGAATTCTATCCAGAAGCAAAAGAACTATTGCCTCCAGATATGCCTGAGCCAAGGGGCATACCGGTCATCACTTCATATTTTGTGGACGCAGACCATGCCGGGTACAAGGCTACTAGAAGATAAAATACAGGAATTATCATCTTTGTTAACAGGTCACCTATTTTGTGGTTCTCCAAGAGACAAACGACCATTGAGACATCTACATTCATCTCAGAAATTGCTGCACTCAGGATAGCAATTGAAATGGTTGAAGGGCTCAGGTACAAGCTTTGAATGATAGGCATACCTATAGAAGGCCCTACCAATATCTACTGTGACAATGAATCTGTCGTGAAGACTGCCATGCAACCAGAAAGCCCTTGTAAGAAGAAGCATAACAGTGTTGCTTACCATAAGGCAGGGGAGTGCATAGCAGGAGGAAGTATCCAGATTGCAAAAGAGCCAGGCAAGTCAAATATTGCTGATTTGCTCCCCAAGCTAATGAATGGGACAAGGCTAGTCACACTAGCTATGAGATGCATGTGCCGTGCCGGTGTCGGCAAGAAAGAAAGAGAAAAATGAGATCCGCGGGATAGGTGTCTTCTACTAGTATGATACTACCATGAAGACATGGAGACTCTAGAAATCACGCGGTTAGGTTATATGGACAGACTGTGCCGTACGACTGATAGGCAAAATGGATCATGGCAACCTGCCAAAGATAATAACCGTTCATACCATTCATTTCAACACACAGATTAAACACATATACTCAATACGACTGATGAAGAGAGGTCAATAGAGGTGCAATCCGGATACCACTACTTAAATCCTAATGCCCACTATTATTTTAGAATCTACTTCAATATATCACCAGCAATCTCCTAACTAACTACTACTACTAATAGCATCTAATCGGCGAGGACATACTATGAGAGGCGATACGATGTAGAAATCAGATAGATTCTAAAATTGTGAGCATTTAGTAGGATTAAAGTGATGTCCGGATCTATCAGTCATACATGCGTTGAGTAGATTGAATCGTATCAACGCTGATTATCTTTGGCCGGTTGCAAAGAATGATTCATTTACTCTGTCAGGCGTACGTCATAGTAGTCTGTCCGTACAACCGCGTGATTTCTAGAGTCCCCGTGTCTTTGTGGTAGTACCATATTACTAGTAGAAGATACAGTGCTTCAAGATAGAATTTGCTCCAATCATATGTTTAGAAGATAGACTCATCAACTTCAGGTGTCGAGGCATCAAATACCAACTTCGACGTCTTGTTGCTGTAATTTTGAAGTATGCAAAAAGATGAAACAAATGGTTGAGATGACCCTCTTGCGCTTGTGCAGGATATTGAGACATAAGTGACACAGGCATTACAATATCCAGGCGACAAAGTTCACATGTCCATCAGAGTATTCCAACCAAACCTTGGTAATAGTTTTGTTTCTCCGGATCTAACTTGGGGGATGCGTCAATCTCAGGCCTATACTCAGCACTAAGAAGGGATTTTGCTGTCTTTGGTAGTACTTTGAATGCATCTTTCCCTGTAGATAGCTCCTCTTGGACTGACTTGATAGCCTTTGAAGTATACTTAGAGGAAGCCATTGACCAATATGGAGTACCATTGACATAGTAGGTCCTCCCAATATCAGCCCCAAGGTAGAAAGAAGGATCTTCAACAGTTCCATCCTTCAGTTTAAATTGCCTTTTGATTGCATCCATTTGGGACTTTGGGCCCATGCCACATATGAGGATATCGCCCACATCCTTCTTATATGCCAATCAAAGGTGCACGTCCGGATCGGCTTTGCAAGATACATTTCCGAGTTCCATTAAGTGACTTGCCAAATGGGACCAAAATGATGCCCCCGTAACTGGGAGACCATGTAAAGCCCTTACTATCTTGCAGGGCCTTCCACATATCTCTTCGAAAAACCCTTGTTCCTCGGTATCAATGGTGTAGTAGTATTTTTCCTTGGTAGGTGTGATTAAGTATGCACTTTGTATGTTGGCGCTGGGGACATCAAGGTCATTAAGTGCTGCCACTAGCAAGAACAATCGAACTGAATCCCTGCTGGGTACACTTGAGTAGGTGTATTCTTTGGTTGCAGTCACGAACTTGGTTGGGACATATTAGGCTGTGCTGGAGCTTGTTCCCAAAGTAAAGTGCTTGCCCAGCTACCAAGATGTATGTGACTCCATCCATTGGATCAGTCCATGCTGTAGCACAACGGGCAATAGGGACATTCTTAAGTGGTGAGTAAACATCAGAGAATGGGGCAATGTCTACATAGGTCAAAACGAAATCCAATGGATCAAGTAATACCATATTCGACCCAGCAGGCATTGTGTTGGCATGGCTATCCATCACTATTCATCTCACAGCGGACCCCAACAGACAAGGTTGGCGCACCAAAGCTTTTAATGTGGACAACCGGCCAGCCTGCCCGGGATTCCATTGTCAGGCCCCGGCGGGCAAATCAATCCTGTTGTTGTTTGAATTTTGGCTTCTTATGGGTGTGCCTCCCAAACTGATCGCCAGCCGGCCCCTTTTCAGAGTCCCCGGCCTGAGAGGTGATTGAAGAGACATTGGCGATACCAGATTGCTTGCTGGCAGGGAGGAGAGACTTGACCTGAGCCTTTTGAGCTGCAGACATAGTAATCCAAATTTCCTGGGGATAGAATTTTCCCTCAAGAGAACCGGTAGAGGTTGGCGGGTTTGAAGTTTTCTGCCTCTTGTTGCCATTGTTGCCATTGTTGTTGCCAGGAGAAGGACTGCCATTGTTGTTGTGTTTCTTGCTCCATTTACCTTAAAAGGCAGAGACTTTCCTCCAGCCACCCTTACAACTAGCCTGGATCTTCTTTACTCTGAGTGTCTGGGTGAAGTGGGCCACGGCCTTCTCAAAATTGTTATACATGGCCCCTCCCTCATTCAGAACTAGCTGGGCTGCAATATCCAGTTGCGGGTCTGAGAGGGAGTGGCAGAAATCAGTGACAAATTGGTCCTCTGGCAGGAATGAATTGTGCCATAGCAAAAACTCCTTAGCATCATACCACTTCCTCTCATGCTTGTCGAAGTTGTAGTGTTTGGTGTCACCAGAGTAGGTGGAGCTTTGTAGGAAAGCCATATTTTCTTCAACTAGGAGTTGAACGTTTGTTGATTCATAAGCTTGAGAGTACAAGGCAAAATAAGCCTTCCTCCCATTACCCCAAACTCCCCCTCCTTTCAAGCCGAGGTCTTGAATATAGGACCACCCAGGGCCGGCCCCCACCAATTTGAATAGTATTCCCCAAAGCGTATTGTTGTCTTTGGTCCAATATGATCCAGATTGAAGTCTTACGTGTTTGCATCGTCACACAAACGAGATTCAGGGTTCTTTGGAAATCACGCGCATATTTGGGCCAAACTCCATTGGTCCCCCTTTGTAATTTCACTCTATTTATTGAAATTAATGTCAAACTCCCAATATTTTGATGCAGAGTACATTTTCCTACCCCACTGGCATCTGTTTTTAAATTCGTTGCATGTTACTGAGTTTGATGCCTGAAACAAACAGTGCATGGCAACAATTTCTCAATCTCAATTGGTTCCTCATTTTTATTGTTATTACTGGCTATCGTAAGACGTTAGTAGTAACGATGGTCTGCACTCCTAAATATCAGGTTTATTGTAAACATTGTGACTTGGACTCTCCTCTGATCACTAAAGGTAGGGGAAAGAAGAAGGTCCTCACCAAGAAGAAGAAACCTCCCTTGTTTACAGCGCAACTAAGAACGAATACAAGAGGGGTTGTTTCTCCCGGTCTTCTGGACAATATTTCAAATGCCGCAGCATGCTATTCTTATTACAAGCAATCTTTGGATGTAGTCGATTTTGCATCTTGCGTATTAATTTGAAAATCACAGAAGTCACAGGATGCTAGTGATAAATTAGGTCTAATGAACACCCATAACGGACCACTAAGTAGTGACCTAGTACCAGAGGTGCTCGACAAACAAGTTATGTATGGCCCTTCTGTCGAACCAATCGGGTGTGCCTTGATTGGTTGGGAATCAACAAACATTGAGGATGACGATGACTCTGTTTCTGATGATAATTTGTTTTTTCCTAACAATGACAATGAGGAAGAAGGAAGTGACAGCAGAGAGGCCCCCCACTCTTTGAGTGTCAATGATGAAAGAGGCAACGGCATTGATGTTGATGATTCCCATCGTGATACAAACATGGCAATTATGACGCCCAATGCCGGGAGGCATGTATCAGATGAACTGATGGTAAAGATCAAGCTAGTGAAAATTATGCGGAATCATAGCATGCCACTAGTTGCAGAGAAGGAATTGTACGAATGGGCTATCAAATTGGAGTGTCTCCATTTATTTTCATGGACAAAAGGCAACCTCATACAGATAAGGTCAACGGTTATGAGGGAGATTTCTGCAACTGCTGTGCCTGAAATAAAAGGCGATGGGTTTGAATCTCATCTTATTGACTGGTGTTATAAGAAATCAACGACTAGTGATGTTCCCGTTTGTAAAAAAATCTACGTTTGGTCATTCTGAAAAGCACTTCATATTATTTTCCTTCTGAATCCGGTCCGTTGAGGGTTTGATTCAAAGGCTTCTGAAGAACAGCAATGCTGTGTTAATGTGTTAGTAGACGAATGATTGTACTCTATGCGTGACAATTGTGGTTGGATACTTTCGGCAACGGATAATTGGACTACAGGCGAGACTATGGAAACGCCAGATCTCTTCTTACTGTGAACTTGTTCAGATACAGCGAGACAGACCTTAGTAATGTAGATTACAGGCAGTTGGTAGCAACTAGTGTGAATTTTGGAGATATAATCAGTTGAATGTTAAAAGTATGAGATAAGAGAGTAATCTTGCTGGAGAGCATGATGTCTCTTTTAGTGCAGTGAATACAGTACACTGCTAACAGCACTGTAGAATCACGTGCTATTGAACTGCTCTATTCGAACTGCTCTATATATATCATGAGAAGCTTCCTTCTAATCGCGATCATCGAAACAGCAGTTACAAGAAGCTTCTTCGAACCTCCCTTTTGATCGTGAGTATCAAAACACATGATTGGAAGTATCAAAATGGCTATACCGGAACCAGGCAATTCATCTTGTTTTTATCATGAAAACATAAGGAATCTTGCTTCCGCTCTTAAGTATAGAACTTTGATCGTGAAAACAGAAAGAATAGGCCTTCCCGGTCATTTTCCAGAAGATATGAGAATATTCCAATCCTGTTTACAGAAAGAATGGCCCTTCCCGGTCATTTTCCATAAGATATGAGCTGGATGCAGTCATCGACCTTAGAGAAGAACATTCCAATCCTGTTTACAGAGATACTCCAATCTTGCTCACAGAGGTGCATATGACTCGATCGGTAGTATCGTACCACTCCAGCTGTAGTACTATGAATTACGTAGGAATCTACGTAAGTTCATGTACCGCCCTGTAGTTTCATTACATACGTACGAAAGGAATTTAATACTTCATTCCCTATTAACAAACGTCACGTTGGTAAAAGAAGAAAACCTGTCTTTCTCCCATACTGAAGACCCAACGTTACCAGTCCAGTTTCCAGAACTACAAGGCAATATTGATATAGATGAACTCCACCACAGTGAATGGTGGATCAATACTTGGGAAAAGAGATGCAAAAGAGATTCAAATGAAATTTTGGTGTCTACTATTATTCTCTACATGGATGGAATTGCAATTGACAATAGTGGTCAAACCACTCTTACCCCACTGAACATGACACTTGGCATATTCAACACCTTAACTCGGAACTGTCCACCGGATGCTTGGGAAACTATATAATTTCATCCAACGGGTTCACGTGATAAAGGTAACAAATCAATTGACAATGTGAACAATCTTCACTCTGGCCTTCGTTGCGCTCTTTCATCTTTGAAAGAAGCCTGTAACCTAACGGGGGGTATTGAGTGGTCTAATTTTCCTTGGAACAAGAAGAAATGGTCCATTCGAATGAAATTTGCGGTCGCGTATTTCATAGGCGATACTCCCCACCACGACCAACTTTGTGGTCATGATCAATTGGCCAATACAAAGATGATCTGTAGGCATTGCAATTGTCCAAGAGCACTTGGTAACAACTCTTGTGTGAATGTACTGAAGGTTCCTGTTTCAATTAAAAGCGGGAACATGCAGGTGTCACATCACGAAAATGGGGAAGAGTATCAATCCGTTCAGCTATGGAAGATGTCCAATTTTACTTCCCCGACTGTGGAGGAAGGAGTGCTGAATGTTGAACAGTATTTCAAGAATGTCTCCCACCACTGTCTTCATAACAGTAGCGCCTTTTATGATCTTGATTTTGGAGAAAACCCACATAATATTCATCTAGCGTCACCAGGAGAGAGACTCCATATGCACCAACTTGGTTGCGCAAAGTGAGCAGCAAAGACTTTCCGTGAGGAATTTTTGGGTAATAACATATGGCTACTAGGTGACATGGACCGTATAGCAAGTTACTATGGTGGTGCTGTTCAGAGGCAATCCAATTGTGATTTTCCGCAAACTAATTTTTCTGAGTCGATACATTCAGCAAAGAAGGAGGCGAACCAGTACACTGGTATGCTTTACATTCAGATGCTTGCACTTTTGTCTGCTGAAGGTCGTCAATTGTTGTTGGCCCCAAGAACAACAACAAATCTTGAGAATAGGAGCCAAAAGTGTGAGGAAGAAATTGACGGATGTATCTATGCCCTTGAGTTGTTGTTGGGTATGGAAGAGTTCCTGAAATATGCTGGAACATTTGATGAGGTTTTCAAAGAAGACAATAAGAGTGTTTTAAATCTTGACAAGATGGTTGTTCATTTCATTAACTGTATAAATAACTACCTACAACAAAGTATGGGAGAAGGTAACAATCTGGTGAAGAATCACATGTATTTTCATTTATCACAGTGCATGAGATTATTTGGTCCTCCAACGGGATGGGACTCCGCAGCAAGTGAGAGCAACCATAAAACTGAAGTGAAGGCTCCTGCAAAGAGAACCCAACTAATCAAATCCACGTTAATCAAACAAACCTGCAAGCGAGTAATGGAATACTGCACTATTGATCAACTTGACCATGAATTTCATCTGTTTTGCACAAATCTTTTACAGGAGTGAGTCATCCTACAGAGGGCGGTCGGTCAGTTGGGTCTAAGTTTTTGATTTCAGTTAGGGATGGTTTGCCTTACATGAAGTGGGACAAAAAGAAAAACGCAAGTGTGCCATGGTTTCCATCAGATGTTCTCAAATTTTGTTGCAACGTGGTTCTTCTGGCTGCGGGTACCAGCACGCTTCGTGGATCCATGGAGCACAAGAGGTATGGCGATTATTGTCGTATGGGGTTACTTTTTCACGCTCAACCATATTTTAAGTCTGATTCTGGACAATTGTCCAACGTATGGTACGACTGGGAAAATTTTCAACTAGACCTCCTTGACAGACGTGGTCTGCAAGTTTATCCATGTCAGATTCTGTGCCTGCTTTGTCTTGAAGGCCCTTTCCCCCCTGGAAGTTCTGTCAGCGGGTTTGAATTAGTACACAATGGTTACTACGCCGTTGCTTGTTGCTTTCTTTCTGTTGACCCAATCTCAAGCAAGAGGGCTGAAGGGAGAAGAGACCGCCACGCATTGGTGAAGCAAGCTGTGTTGCACAACAAATTATATTTGTTTGACTGCAATGCGATTGAGTCTGAAGTTGCCGTGGTCCAAAACCTTGGTAGGAAAGATCACTACTTTGTCCTTGGAAATAGGGAACGATGGTTGTTTCATTTCCGTGACACAATGGCTGGTTTAGAAACAAAAAGAATGGAGTCGATAGTGAAAGCTGGGGAAGTCAGTAATGATTTGTAATCCTTCTTTCAACGATGGTGCAGGTAAGTGACAGTGAGGATTTCATTTTAGAATTCTTCAATTGCAAGTTTGTACACAACTTTCTTTATTGGTGCAACTCCAACGCTGTTTATTTCAACATGGTCGATTGTCATTTCATTTTTGTTTAATCCCGGAATGGTGTATGAGAAGAAATAAGCTCAATGTTTGGAACGCTGTTGCAGGGTTAAGTGCCTGTAAATGGCGTTTTAGATTTAATTGCCTAAGTGTCTGCAATGGTGTTGCAGATTTAATTCCCTTGAGTGGAAAATAAGCACAATGTCCGTAACGCCGTTGCAGGATTAAGTGTCTGGAACGCCGTTGCACATTGAAATCCCTTGAAAGGAAAATAAGCACAATGTCTGGAATGCCATTGCAGGGTTAAGTGTTTTCAATGTTCAGGCGCATTGATGTGCCTGGAACAGAAAATAAGCACGATATATGAAACGGCGTTGCAGTGTTAAGTGTCTGGAACGGTGTTGGAGATAACAATTATCTGTAAGGGAAAATCAGCACAACATCTGGAACGGCGTTTCAGGGTTAAGCCTCTGGAACGGAATTTCAGATTGAGTTGTCTGGAACGGCAATGATGACTTCTTCATTTGTAATGAACGTTTTTCACAGTAGTTAATTTTTTTATTTACATTTTTAACAAGGACAGGAACGTGTACATATGCCTAAGTAGGGTTAAGTTTCGCCATAAAGCTTATTAGTACTGTTTCACATGTCCCCATGCGCCACGAGGAACGGGATAGTTGTTGTACTCCTCCAAATCTTCTGGTGATTTCCAATATTTTTCGTAAAGATGTAATCAGTGGACAATGTTTCTCTCGTTTCCGTCTTCTTCCTCCCTTTTCTCTTTGTTTGCTAATTGTTTTAGTTTTTGTTTTTTCTCTTAGACTCTTTTGTCGCTTTGTTCATGAATGAATTCCAATTGTCTTTAATCTTATTTTTCTCCATTTCTTTCTTTCATTCCTTTCCTCATCGGCTTCTTCTATGTACCTTCTATGGTACTTTTCAATGATTGCCTCTTCAGTTGTTGTGTGCCACTCCTTGAACCAAAGGCTTGTCAGACAGGGACGGTTACCCGGGTTAAAATGTATGCATTCCTTGATGTGCTTTCTGGCTTCCGGCATCAGGTTACACCATTGCTTTGGTGGGAAAGTATGATCATCCAGTTCTAGCCTCTCTCGTTCACCAGATTGTGCTTCTCATCCAATACCCACGTTGTTGTAGCACTGTATGTCCTCCGTTCCTTTCAATGCAGGATAAATACATAAAACGTACGCAATAATGATACCCATAGCCCACATGTGGTCAATGCCATCAGTGTTGCCTTCCTCATAGAAGGGAAATACTACCTCCGTTACGTACTTTAAGCATTGTTCCCAAATCTCCAAACCTTCTTCTTCATCGAAATGTCCTTTTGGGCTGTTGAGTCTTGCTCTCACATTGTTGATCTTGTAGCATACATTAAGGATTGTGAGTACCAAGTGGCCGTTTTGGGCACATAGAAATCAAACCCAGTTTCAAAATGATATGAGAATGGGTTCCGCTCATCGTTTCCGTCGCCGTGATTGAGCTCATTACTTCTTTCACAGTACTCCGCGGAATCCAAATGAAACCGCGGCTTCAAAACCTTCCTCTTGTACGCTGATTGGGGTGTTGTGTTCTCCATTTACCTCTTACTTCTAATATCGTCCAGCGTTTGGCAAATACTCTGGTATTTTACAATTACTCATCGTAATCTGTTTATGACTCATCATTATCATGGAGTGGGTGTACGCTGTTGACTTTTGGCCTGTGTATTTCTAACACAGATTACACGTACACACCGGCATTTCCACTGGACACAGCAACATTTTCATATGAAAGTAGACTAACTATAAATAGTACAACGTTCAGTGCTCAGTACAATTGGTTGACATTGATGATACCGTGTGCGTAGGATCGAGTCCCCCAACACAAGTGGAATTAACCATCCAGAACAAAACACTCTGGTGTTCTCCACTCAATACATTTTTTCATAGGTACACACACGCCCAAAAAAATCATCCTGTCCTATTCATACTATCCAGGATCCTTCATGATGAATAACAAATAATAACGATTAGAGTATCAGTGAGTTTTATTGCTCATATTATGTATGGGGTAGACTATGAAACAACCTGGACAAGAAACAAGATGATACTTTAGTCAATATCAATTTTTGAATCACTTTTGTCCCTGGACATGCATGGACCAAAATAATGTGTCCTATTCAGTTGTTGGGTTCAATTGCCTGTCATTGCCTGCAATTGCATCGTCAATAGTGCTCATACTATGTATGGGGTAGACTATGAAACAAGCTGGACAAGAAACAAGATGATACTTTAGTCATTATGAATTTTTGAACCATTTTTGTCACTGGACATCATGCCTGGACCAAAATAATGTGTCCTACTCAGTTTTTGGGTGCAATTGTCTGTCATTGCCTGCAATTTCATCATCAATTGTGCTCATACTATGTATGGGGTTGACATTATTGTTCCATGATAATGCATCCTGTTCTTGTGCATGATACGAACAGATTGGACAGTACTAGTAATACTAGTAGTAGAAGAATCTGAAAACATTAAAGTAAGCAATACAAACAGGTTGGACAGCAGTACTACTACTAATAGTAGAATAATATGAAAACATTAAAGTAATACATTGTACTAGTAAATATGAGTTATGATTCTTTGTTACATCAACAACCATTTGTTTGTAAATATCAAGCCAATGTGGAGAAGAAATACTACTATGATCACTTCTTTGCCGTTTTGTCACTCTTCATTGTGTTGTATGGTGGTGTGTGGTCACTATGCATGACTAGCCAATACAGCATTTCATTCTTTTAACAACTTGGACAACTTGGTGTACTGCAATGTATTTGGCCCGGCACAGTCGTAAGGAAACCAGGTTGTGTGTTTCATTTTTGTACCATCTGGTAGTTTCTTGTACACCGTGTATCCAGGGTAAACAGGAAAAGGGTCCTTCCTCTTAGATGCATAACTCTTCACTACACCAGTTCCAGGTGATGGAATACCCGTGATTTTAACCTCACTATCAATTGCAAATTTAGGATACAAGATTACGGGATCAGGCTCTGCAAACAACACCTTCACACTGTCGGAGGGCTTTTGTGTTACTACGTTCTTGTTGGGTAGGGGACAAGGAACTTGCAGAAGGTATCCAAGATCTTGAACATGGGCAAGGCTAGGAGAAACCTTCCTCTCCTTGTACTTGGCCTCTCCATTTGATTCCTCTGACACTGAGTTCCTACGTTTGCAACCTTGGCAAAGGAACAACTTCTTCTTTCCCTTTATCTTCATGGATGGGTTGTCTTCAAGTGTGTTGGGGATGGTGGGCTATTCGTCCTTGTTTCCTTTGTCCTCTCCTTCTTGATCTTCCACGGATTCAGGTTCAACAATTTTGGAGTCTGGGTCAGCTGTCAATTTCTCTTCCCAAGGAAATTGGAAGAATGATTCCACGCCATTGAGCCCTCTGTTGGTGTACACTAGCCATCCGACGGAATATGTGCCGTTTTCTTCCATGAAGGTCTCAAAGTTTTTCATCTGCTTCTTGAGGAAGTCTCACTTTGCAATGCCGGCTGCATTGTGACGTTGAGTCCTTGGTATCTTTATTTTCTGGAAAAGTTGGATCAAGGAGTCACCATCGGATTGTCAAGTCTTTACATCCTCGCCTGACACAAAGCTTACTTCCAAGTTTGCTTCCGACACATATTTTTTGTTCTGGAAAACTGCACACAGAAGTTCCTTTGTCAACGGAATGAACAATTGCCCCCCAGCCGGTAGATAATTGTAAGTTGTGAGAAATTGCAGGGACCTCTCAAAACACTTACAACCTTTGAGTAGTATTTCCGGTTGTGTGATAAAAAATATCATGGAATAATAATCTCCTATGTTCCCAGAACAATCGGTCATCCAGCGTGAGTTACGTATGTGCAGTTCTCATTAAAATTAAGGAACCTTGTGACGGATAAGCTGTAGTTCTCTTTCACAAGGGGGTAAGTATGCCGGCACTCTTCACCTCTTAGAAGCTCAGGTGGAGATCCTTCTTCAAATTGAATGGATCAAGCACCATCGTTGGTGAAAATGAATAACCAATCTTTGCAGTTAGGTTTGCCAGGATTGGAATAGGACGACAATGATTGGCGCTCTGCTTTCAACTAGTCATCCAAATTCTCGTATGCCTTGTCAACATCAACAGATGTTGTTTCTTCCTTGCCCAGTACTGCCTTAAGTATTGCATTTGAAACCATAATCCTAGTAACCGGGACACGTGTACCGTTAGGACCATGGGACAACCAAAATGTTAGAATATTGTTGAGCAATTCTTCACAAACAAGATCCACCTGGTCAAGTTGGTCCTGCATGGAAACCACATTGTCAACCCATGACAAACTCAGGAGGTAATGTTGCAACAATGTCTTCATGTGTTGTTCGTCTTCTGGAACAAAATTGTCAACAAATATGTCCCGTTCCTCCAACAACTTTGCAGTAGAAAGAGTCACCAAACATTTCGCAAAGTCAACGCCTACTCTGTAACACTTGGTCAAAGTTTTCCCGTGCTCCATAATCTTGCAAAAGTGAAGAGAAGATGACAGTTTGAATCGAATTTTCCCCACCAAATTGTCAACTCCTGGTATTTTGTACCGTCCAACCAAAAACAAAGACTCATAGAGATTGGGCAATAGTTCCTTGTACAAATTGTCATCAAGGAATGACTCAATGGTGAAGTGGTCCAGGCTGACTTCTTGAAAAATTCTTGCCTTCTCTTGTTGGAAGCGTACCCACAAATCCATGAGGACCTTTTGAAACGCAAGATGTGCCTTTGACACATCGGATGGCTAATCCAACTTGAGGTATTTTTGGGAATCAGTTGAGGGGACTAATTCGACTACTGGTGCACCTTCTCTTGTCGGTGCGTGTACAACTTCCTGCCCCCTAATTTCATTCATACTTTTGTCCAATTGTTCAAAGGAGTAACTCACTAAAAGAAAATGCCTGAATTGGCGGTGAAAGGAAAGACCTTCAAAGAATGAGACCATCTGCCAGACGTATTGCTTCCCTTTCTTTACATCGTCTTTAACTTGTTGATAGAAAAATGGACCTTCCTTGTCAGGTGAAGGTGCAGGTGGGAATTCAACACAACGTATGTACCACCAAAGTAGGCTTAAACACACTTTCATGTACTTCAGTATGGTGTCGTAGTTAACAACATTCTTTGACCAAACAGCATGCAATGTGCCTTCCGCTACTTTGTCTTGTCCGTCAACCCGGGTGTACTCTGTTATGCCTGCTGTACTAGTATCATAGATTTTGATAAGGGAGTTGAGTGCTGACTGGAAGGCATTTCATTTATCTTTCATCTCATAGTCCTTGAAAGGAGTTGTCAGCTCCTTTGGATCCAAGATGCAGACCTTCCTTATCAACTGTGAACCCGAGTCACGTAAGAAAAGATTTACCATCACGTTAACAACCCTTGGTATAGGACCCAATGGTGCCTTGTCACCCATTGCCGTCTTGCTGAAGTCAAGACGGGTTCCCAAAGAAAAGAGTTTGGTGATGATGAAAACCTTATTCATGAGCTGGCTAAAGACTGATGCAATGTCCTGACTTATGGCAGTGATGAGTTCATCCATCAAAATATTCTCAGAGAATCCGTTAGGACCCTGCTGTTCAAGACAAGCTTTGACACGTCTTTTCATCGCATCTGTTTTGAACCTTGTATTGTGAGTCATCCTTGAACAATTGTAATGATAGAGTACCACTGTCATCAATGCCCAAACACAGCGTAGGTTGTACAGGTATGAGTTGCTCTGGTGTTGCAGGAACGACTGATGGTGTTTGTCCACCACGACAACCCTGCTGTGGAGATTTTTGAGGCGATTTTCTCGGTATTTTTGGTTTCCCAACTGGTTTTACAGACCGTCTTCTCTTCCTTTGTTTGGCTGCACCCCCTGGACAGCCCGGAGGAGATTTTAGATCTTTTTGACACAACCTTGGTGCTTTGGGTGGGGCTGCGGCTGCGGCTGCCGCTTCATCTCCTGGTGAAGTAGCGCTGTTTTCTGCGGCTGCGGCTTCATCTCGTGGTGGAATAGTATTATCTTCTGCAGCTGCAGTTGCATCTGCGGCTGCATTTGCTGCTGGATTAGTATTGTCTTCTGACGCTGCAGTTGCGTTTGCGACTTCAACTAATGGTGGATTAGGGTTGTCTTCTGACGCTGCGGTTGCAGTTGCGGCTGCAGCTGCAACTTCATCTGCTGGTGAATTAGACATACTTCTCGACTTACTTCTCGTTCTTGTCATTATTTGATTGATAATTTTGAGGACAACAAAATAAAATTGTGTGAAAGCAATCTAAGTTGCTACAATTTGGTAACAATACTCGTTGCATAACAAATCAGAAAACACAACCAAACATGACATAGCAAGACATTCCGAAATGATGAAATGAAAAACATATTCAACAAAACTTCAAACCACAACGCCTCTAACGACGAACAAACATCATGCAACAATGTACAAATATTTTGAGATTTTCTGTCCACTATAACGGCAAATAAATAGTAGAACCTGCAACACCGTTCCAAGAGAAAACTTCAAAACTGACCAAAACAAACCATAACAATATGAAACACCAATCCTTAATTTTGAGATACGGTGCTCTATGTTGAGATTTTCCAAACACTTCTTTAACGCCCAGTAACATTTATTTTGAGATTTCAAATTTAAACATGGTTCAAACAGAAAGCCTGCAATGCTGTTCTGGTAATAGACTTCTGAAACGCAGTTCCATGATTGTTGACATGAATTGTACAAAAACAGGTTTCACCCCTCCAGCATAAGTCATTACTATCATACCTACATTACTACTACTATCATAATACACCCGGACACGCAAGATATTACTATGCTTGGGCTAAGACTACTATCAGTAGAACATACCATTCCTGGGGTGGGGTACACTATAATATTAGACACCACGCCAGGATTTTGGTCCGCGCCAGGATTTTCTGGAAACCGCATTCCAGATTGTCAGGGCACGCGCAGAAAAATGATGGGCAGGTGGCAGTACAACCCCCCACAAAAGTAAAACAATACGGCAAAAATAAGTAGTGATACTGAAATCCTTAGGATGCAGTAACTCAGGAATTGCAAGAGCGCACTGACAACAACATTAAAAATCACATTACTGCGTACGTCAAGGAAGAAATGTTCAGGCAAATGAAATTCCCGATAACGGACGAACAAGGTACACAATACATAAAGACAATTATTACCATGATTGTCAAATTGAATCATGACAACAAACTACCAGCGACATGGAACGTCCATGCGCCGAAGTGGAATGGAATGTTCTGCAGAGCAATAACTACATGTAGGCACAACGCCCAGACACTAGCAAGGAAAAATTATAAAGGTAAGAACCGACAAGAACAACATTGTTCCCATTAGACATATTTTCAAATAACTAACCATATTGTATTGTTCAAACTGATGCATAGACAATAAAAGGAACAAACAGATACTGGATAGTTTCCCAGGAACAGTTCTAATCAAGGAAAATGAAAACACTAACTCAGAAAATAGGTACAAATTACACGAAGACTATCAGCAAAAAAATACACCGGAATTACAATATTTTTTCAAAAGAATTCTTGGAGCAGTGTCGCCTAAAGAGACGGACTTCAAACAAAAATCAGTACGAGCAACAATCAGTAACATTTTCACTTCGAGCGATGAAGCGTTTGCTCTGCTTTTGCTTTACAATGACTACGAATCGTGGCTAACCACAACAAAAGGGGAAAGGATAAGAAAGAAATTCACTGACAGTAAGTCAGGAATTAAGGAGGGGTTGAGTGATGAGGGACAAAAATTTTACATATATGTCAAAGAGGAAATAGAAAACAAAGGCAAGAACAACAAACAAAAGATTTAGAGATCAAACTACTTCAAACATACCAACAGCAAAATGGGTACGATATAAAACGATGTAAAAAGGAAGAAGCCAAAATGAACAAAACCAAACGGAAGCAAAAATATAACATGATGGTCACTCTTGACAAGAACCACAAGGACTACAAATATTACCTCGCGAACAGAGACAAATTCTAAAAGTAAATAACAGTAACAAAAATATAGTACAGCAGTTAGTGCTTCATTCAAATCTAATGTGGGTAGCCGCAATAAATTGGTCTGCTGCTAAAATTGCATAGTACGAACAAGATTATGGCAAATGCAGATAAAATACTTTCTTATTAGTACAAAAATATGTGTGTTGCCTTTTGGTATTTGATATACGTAGTGTGAGTATTGTAAAATTGGTGTACCAGAATACATTGCTGGTTATCAAGAAGCTCATATATTTGTTAAGAAATTTATAATAACGCTACGACAATATCAGTGTACATAGAGGATATTTTTACTAAAGATGAGTTTTGTGTGGAAAAACAAAAATAATAGAATGGAGATTAAATATTATTGGGGTGAGCATGAAACAAAGTTGTACAATACCAAAACCGGGAAGCACCACAAGAATGGGGCAGCAACTATCCTTGCGAAAATAGTCCTACTTCAAATTGTTGCATGCAAAAATATGTAGAGAATGTTTTGTGATGCGCGCAACATAAGTTTTTGGAATTTTTTTAAGACATCGCACGAATTTGAAGCAACCATGAGCATCGTTTAAGTGACGATATTTGGGGGCGTTGAAACTGCTCTAGATAAGTTCAACAGCTCCCTCCTGTGTGGTTTGGTACAGCACACGTCTGTACGCTGTCCTACCACATTCTTCTTGTTTACAGCGGGTGGTTAGCCACTTACTGTAGCTGTATGGTTTCTCAGCTACTATGAGCTAGTTGTATTTCGCTACTATGAGCTATTTGGATTTAGCTTGCTGGTTTTATGCACACTTATGTGTGTTATAAGTCGCATTGCATTGCTTTGAGGCGCCACGTGGAAACTTATCCAGTGTGAATTGGAACGTGTTTACCTTTGAATGTAAAGACTGCAACTGCTTTAGTCCGTGGTGCAATATTGTTGTATTGATGACTTTTGGATTCTGCTCCACCATGGTATGCCATTCAGGTGAAGCAAGAGGTATTAGCTCATGCCCGGCTGCATCAGTGTCATTACGCGTCTGAGTGCCTGAGTATTCTCATAACATGGAGGGTATTTAACGTTTGACCTAGGGTCAAGACGTTGGTTAGCCGGTGATCAGTCGGTAACCAAGCCAAGATGGTTGTTGAGTACCCTTCTGGGTCTGATAAAATCTGATTTCTACGTCGTATCCCCTCTCGTACGCCCCTGCCGAGTGCTCGACGATAGTAGTACTAGTAGTAGTAGGTAGTTAAAATATTTGTGATATATTCAAGTAGATTCTAAAATTGTGAGCATTTAGGATTAAAGTGATATCCGCATTGCACCTCTATTGACCTCTCTTTATCAGTCGTACATGCATTGAGTAGATTGAATCGTATAAACGCTTATTATCTTTGGCTGGTTGCCAAGAATGATTCATTTAGTCTGTCAGTCATACGTCATAGTATGCCCGTACAACGGCGTGATTTCCAGATCTTGTCGTGTTTGGCCATCTGTTCAAGCTTCTCAATCATTGCTGATGACATGGGAACAGAAGTTCCTTTCTGACGGCGGACACGCCGTCCGGTATCAATATTGTAAGCCCAGAAGCCCCCAGTAAGGTCCCCGGTTGGTCTCAGATAAACTACATCGTCGGTCCAAGGGGCCATAGAGTTGTTGTTGGTATCTCCATGGTGGGCCTGTATACACTCCAGAAACTGGAAACCAATGTCCCTGATATCCAGGGGCCCTCCTGTCATTAAGTCTCTTGCCGTAAGCGTGGGAGATAGGCTGGTGGTCCTACAGCTCAACCAAAATGTTACCGCATACACCATTTTGATCAGAATTCGTTTCGGCAGCTTTCTTGTAGGCAGTAGGCTCATCATTCTTGCTTCTCTCGATAGTTGCTTCGTGGGTATTAAATTCCTTTCGTACGAATGTGAGGGAACCACAGAACAGTACTTGAACTTACGTAGATTTCTACGTAATTTGCAGTACTACAGCTGGAGTGGTACGATACTACCGATCGAGTCATATGCACCTCTGTAAGCAGGATTGGAATATTCTTCTCGAAGACCGAATGACCAGGAAGGCCCATACTTTCTGTAAACAGGATTGGAATATTCTCATATCTATGGTAAATGACCGGGAAGGCCCATTCTTTCTGTTTTCACGACCAAAGTTCGATACTTAAGATCGGAAGCAAGGTTCTTTCACGATCAAAGTTCGATACTTAAGATCGGAAGCAAGGTTCTTTTGTTTTCATGACCAAAACAAGGTGAATTGCCTGGTTCCGGTATAGCCGTTTCGATACCTCCAATCATGTGTTTCGATACTCAGGGAGGTTCGAAGAAGCTTCCTGTAACAGCTGCTTCAGTGATCACGATTAGAAGAAAGCTTCTCATGATACATATATATATACAAGTTCGATAGCAGTGATTCTACAGTGCTGTACGATTAGCAGTGTACTGTATTCATCACTGCACTAAAAGAGATATCATGCTCTCCAGCAAGATTACTCTCTTATCTCATACTTTTAACATTCAACTGATTTATATCCCAAAATTCACACTAGTTGCTACCAACTACTTGTAATCTACATACTAAGGTCTGTCTTGCTGCAATCTGAATAAGTCACAGCGAGAAGAGATCTGGCGTTTCCCTAGTCTCGCCTGTAGTCCGATTATCCGTTGCTGAAAGTATCCAAACACAATTGTCACGCGTAGAGTACAATCGTTCGTCTACTAACACACTAACGCAGCGTTGCTGTTCTTCAGAAGTCCTTGAATCAGACTCTCAACGAATCGGATTCAGAAGGAAAATAATAGATTAACAGTCGCAAGCTCTCAGGCAGCTTGCATAACAATCAGAACAGTCAACGACAATCCGACAGAAGACCCATCGATTCGATAGTTCTCTGATCCGATTACACACAAGAAAGACGCCAACCGGACACGCCGAAGTCTTTATTAGAAGCCCATTGCATTGGACACGCCAATAGCAATATCTCCATTCAAGAACAACGTTCCCCGGATTATATATTTTCCGCGTCTACACTCCTTGTGACACCAACTTTGTCAGGACTCATCGACGCCCATTTGATTGTGCTAAGCACCATAAACCACCGACTGCAATTGTTCCATCAATAATTGCCTTATCAGAACCACTCGTACGATGCTTACCATTTGATTCTACAATCAATCACCAAATCTACGATTGCTTATTCGACGACGACAACGGCATCGACAATAACCAAATCTTACGATCGATTCTATCTTTGCTGCCGACGCCAACGCTAACGCCGACGCTATTTGTTATCAACGCCGACGTCACGAACGAACGACAACAACGGTAACGAATTTTTCGTCGGTTTTCGCAGTAATCGAATACATCCTTTGCCAACATCGACGACGTTCTCCTCTTTATTGTGGACGTACTGGTACCATCCTGGTTTCCTATCTCCCAATATTGACAGCGATATCAAAGTTTCCGTGACGACATGTTCATTGACCAATCCAACATGTCGGATTCGGATCTCAAATTACTATTCCCATCATTTGATTTGAAACTTGCAGAAATCCTAAATGCAACACTGAATGTCCCTCAAGAAGCGTGCAACCACATCTGTGAAGCTCTCATTAGAGCAGGAGCAACCACCTGGAACCGATTCATTTGTGAAATTTATGAATATGGTTATATTGTTGACCTGGAATACCAAGCTCAAACCGGCCCACGTTCTATCAATATAAAAGATCAACACACATTAACTACGTTTGTTGACTTTATAAATGATATCATGCTCCAAGTTGGCTGTTACTGGTATGACCACAATCAGTACACTCAAGATGCTTTCCTTGCCTTTTGTAATGCGCGCAACCAGCACCCTGAACTGACTGGTGTTCCAACCAAGGCTAATGCTGCTACTCTGGCATCACAACCCAGCATACAAGCTAAACCTTGCCTGACAAAACCAGTCCTATCACAGGCATCATCTACGACAACAACACATGTTTCTACGACGATTCCAGGACCGGCATCATCTTCGGTATCCGCTTCCGTAACGCCTCCAGTACCTGTTCTCGTCACGCCTCCAACACATGTTTCTGTTACACCTCAAACATCTGCTTCCTTTCCATCTCAAGCACCTAATTCTGCTTGCGAAACGCCTGTCACTACTCTTATTGCCAACAATGGGAACCCGCTTGGATCTCCAGAAACGCATAAGTTAGCTCGTCCCAATACTGATCTCGTCCCTGTTTCCACAAGTACTCCATCCTACACTTGGACTTACTTCCCTCGCACAGAATCAGTTCGCTTCAGAAGAATTGTCTCCTCAACCATTCCTACTGTCCACCCGGACACTCCACCTGGTGATGCCTCTCATACTACTTCAAGGCGTCACTCCCCACGTCCTTCCCCTAAGCCTTCAGCTAATACAGCATGGACGTTTCATCCTAAATCTGCTACTGTGACATTCCACCGTTCACCCAAGCAATTTTCTTCCCACAAGCCTAGTACTTCCATTCCTTTGTTGCAACTTCCATCATCTGGGGCATTTTCTAAGGATAATGTTGTTCCAAGCTCAGATCATGCCATCATACCAAGCACAAGTCATGCCTATCCACAGCATGGTGCATCCTCTTGCCCTGGTCGGAACCCTCTTCATGGGGCACATTCTTTGACCTACGACTTGCCTGCTGTGTGCTTCACCAAACGGCATCGTGATGCTATCAAGTTCAAGCTGTATCATCTCCATGCTACTATCTTGGTCGCAAATTGGACTTACGATGACATTGCTTGATATGGGGAATGTCTGGATTCCTCCCACTCAATTGATTTCTATGATTGGATTGACGTTTCTACGATTGATCCGATCCGATTCTTCGACGATTTCCTACGAATTGATTATGGTATCCACACATCAATTCCCTACGAATCGATTATGTCTCTGTGTCTTAGTTCAATCTACTGTTCAACAATCGCTTTCTAGAAATTCGTCTACGATTTGATTCTCTGATCCAAGCAACCGATTTGATTCTCCGATTCATTTCAAGTTGGTACCTACGGATCGATTTCATATATGACCACGCATCGTTCCTTTCAAATTGGTATCTACCAGAAATCGATTGTCTACTACTAATCGATTATGGTTGTATCTACAAATCGATATCCTACGAATCGATCATGGGGCATCAAAATCTACGATTAGATTCCTCGCTCAAGCTTTGGGTTACGATTCATGATTCGATCAACCAAAATCTACGATCAACCCACTAAGATTGATTCACTATGATACAAATCCAACGATTGATCCACAATATACAAGACAACCATCATGCCTATTTTCATTCCAAGCTTGACATCTACAAATCGATCCTCCATTTCATCGATTATACGGTTCATTCCATGTCGATATCCGTGATCAATTGTTTTATACAATTACGATTGCATTTGACCCATTGATTCCTACACGGTTGTATTTGAACGATCGCATCCTCCGATTCGATTCTACGATTCGCTCTACTACGCTTCGATTCTACGACAGGATTCTCAAGCTGCGATCGTCTTCTATTGGTTTGATCGATCGATCTCTACTACGAGTCAATCGCATCCTCCAATTCAATTCTACAATTCAGTCTTCTACAATCCAATCTACGATTGCTCCACTAAGATCGACCCACTACAATTGATTCCATGATATGAGAATCTACGATCAATCTTCCATTTTGACCACGATTTGATATTTGATATGTAATCATTCACCTCGCCTCAAGATTGAAGCTACGATTTGCTACTACAATTATATCAATCCACCTACGATCAAAATCTACGATTGTGAATACTAGTACGGTTGTACTTGATCTATGAATTTGTCTGCAATCAATTCTACGATTGAATCCTATTGATACGATTCAATTCGAATCAATTCTCCAAATTATCGATGCACTATCATGGGGCATTTTGATCTATGCAAATCCATGCCTAATCATGGGGCATTCTTCTCCTTTGGTATTCTTCCTGTGATAAAGGCTTCTGTATTTTCCTTTTCTCGAGTAAGAACATGGGGCATATTGAATGCTTCAAGAAATTTATTTTCTTCTTCTTTCCGCAGTATGTGATACACTTGATCACGTGCAAGAAGATGGGGCATATTAAATTGCTTCCACATACGTACTCACGAAATTTACTTGTTCTTCTTTTCGAGCTATGTGACACACTTGATCACGTGCAAGAAGATGGGGCATATTAAATTCCTTTCGTACGAATGTGAGGGAACCACAGAACAGTACTTGAACTTACGTAGATTTCTACGTAATTTGCAGTACTACAGCTGGAGTGGTACGATACTACCGATCGAGTCATATGCACCTCTGTAAGCAGGATTGGAATATTCTTCTCGAAGACCGAATGACCAGGAAGGCCCATACTTTCTGTAAACAGGATTGGAATATTCTCATATCTATGGTAAATGACCGGGAAGGCCCATTCTTTCTGTTTTCACGACCAAAGTTCGATACTTAAGATCGGAAGCAAGGTTCTTTCACGATCAAAGTTCGATACTTAAGATCGGAAGCAAGGTTCTTTTGTTTTCATGACCAAAACAAGGTGAATTGCCTGGTTCCGGTATAGCCGTTTCGATACCTCCAATCATGTGTTTCGATACTCAGGGAGGTTCGAAGAAGCTTCCTGTAACAGCTGCTTCAGTGATCACGATTAGAAGAAAGCTTCTCATGATACATATATATATACAAGTTCGATAGCAGTGATTCTACAGTGCTGTACGATTAGCAGTGTACTGTATTCATCACTGCACTAAAAGAGATATCATGCTCTCCAGCAAGATTACTCTCTTATCTCATACTTTTAACATTCAACTGATTTATATCCCAAAATTCACACTAGTTGCTACCAACTACTTGTAATCTACATACTAAGGTCTGTCTTGCTGCAATCTGAATAAGTCACAGCGAGAAGAGATCTGGCGTTTCCCTAGTCTCGCCTGTAGTCCGATTATCCGTTGCTGAAAGTATCCAAACACAATTGTCACGCGTAGAGTACAATCGTTCGTCTACTAACACACTAACGCAGCGTTGCTGTTCTTCAGAAGTCCTTGAATCAGACTCTCAACGAATCGGATTCAGAAGGAAAATAATAGTGGGACTGGGCCCCGACGCATGTGAGCTGTATTCCGGGTTGCATTTGGATCAGGTCCTCCCTTAGACATTCAAAGTTGTTGTCAGAATGGATATGCTTGATGATGAAACCTCGGAGGGCATATTGTCCAACTAACACCTGGATATACTTCTTGAGTGTGGATTGTTTAGCGTTGGTGATGCTTCGCAAGGATCGGATTCAAAGCTGCTTGGAGATGGTGTGGAGGAACTTCATCCCATTCACGGTAGCTAAGGATGTTCACACATAAGGTGACTTCCTTGTACTGTTCCAAAATAAACAGGGGAACAGGCATGATTTCCTCTTGTATTTGGGCTGGTTGTGTCCGGACTGTCTTTCCCTTCAGCAAACCTGTGTGTCGGTCATAGATATCATTCATGATTTGCACATCCCGCCTGGTAACGAAGCAATTCTTGATAAGGTTGTTGTCCAGGATCCTGAGGAGGTCCTTTTCTTTTGGAAGACATAGTCTTTCCTGGAGCTGTCGCGCTTTCTTGGCCCTGCGATAGTTGAGGTCAGAATATAGCTTTTTCTGTCCTTTTGTGGTGGTAATTGGTGCCAGTAGCGTTCGACTCATCTCCGTGAGGTCGAAGTAGTAGAGGTTGCAATCAGATCTTGCAAATCAACGGGTTCTGGTGTTGCAGTGAACATGGAGGGTGTTGTCAATTGAGGAATCCATAGTGACTCAAAATTGGTTGGTTAAGAGTGCCAGGGAGAGTGTGTTGGCAATCCCATCCTTGTAGAGCCACACCACTCCGAACCTGGGCAGGTCAGCAACTTGGTTGGTTTTTGCACTTCCTGAGTTGTAATGGATGGTCATGGACTTGTTGTTGGCGCTAGGCCAGGTGTCTTGCACCATTCAACAATTGCTGATGAGGTTGATGGAGGACTCGCTGCGGTTTTGGGAGTGAACGTCCATTGAGGCGGGTCCGGCGTTGGTTGGTTTGACATTTGTTTGTGGATGTTTCAAATTGGAAATACTGGTGGCAGCCAGATCTGGCGGGGTCAAAAAAATTGCTGTGCAGATGATACGAGGAATCAGATTGGAGGAAGGTGCCCGAGTTGGTGAGGGCTGGGAGGATTGATTTGTGGGTTCAACGGTGGTTGGATTGTGCCCATTAGTTTGGGAGGTGATTTGAGGGTATTGGTTGGTTCCAAGACTGTACTGGTTTGCAAGCGTCTCCTTGAGGGTGCTGGTTTCCTCATCACATCCTTCAATGAGAATGGTTGCTAGGAAGGATCACTTGGCCCCGGCCACAATTGCTATCTTTTTGGCATCATCATCAGGAAGATCCAGATACTCCACATAGGTGGAGATCTGGTGCGATCCTTGTTTGAGCTCGTGGGTAATGGTCTTCTTGTAGGTGATAGACGACCCACCAAGTGACTTCTTGAATAGCTCAAACGCATCAGCAGTCACACTCTTGGAGTACTCACTGCGGTTCCCTGGCCGCTGTCGGCAGCAGACAAGCTTTCTGAAAGCCCGTAGGAGGTTGGTTTCTGGGTTGACCTTGGTCTTGCTTCCTTGGTAGCAGATGTCTCTGAGCATTTCCAACGGCTTCACGACGCAGCGGGACGACTCAAGCTTATCAGAATTGCCGTTGCTCCAAAGTTTGTCCTTCATCTTGTCGTATAGCTGCCCGTATGCCACAGCAAAGACCTTCTGTATGTCAGAACAGTATGTGGTGTATTGCTTCACCTTGATCTTGAGCTCTTCCTCCTGCATTTGCTCAGCCACTTTCTTCTTGATTGGGTCTGGTTCATAGATGGGCTTTCCAGTCTTGTCTTCCCCTATCTTTGTGGAGCAGTCTGCCTCAATAAGAGGGTCCGGTGCAAAATCTATTCAGGAGAGGCGCTTGAGCTTGGTGATGCTGACGCCAATGTCAGGCACGTGCTTGGATCCACCAAGGGTTGCTTGGTGTTCCTTGAAAACCTTGTAGTAGTCCTGCGCGTTGGCATCACCCCGGAGGATGATCCCTTTCATATCCTCCTTCTGCTGGTCATGACCTTGGAACTTCTTGGTACCGGCCTCGGGCTTGCCCTTCTGGCCAGGCTGGCTGTTCTTGGAGACCTGTTGGTGATTGCCTCCGGTGTTGCCAGGGCTCCCGTCCTTGTTGATGGGACTTTTCCCATTGTTCTTGTTGTTGGAATCCATCGCTTTGAGGATTCAGTGGTGTGATCAGCCCTTGACTTATTGCAGAGACAGAAGAGCTTTGGTCCCTTGGGATCGTGTTTATCTGGCAATCCGTTCGATGTGAAACGGTTGACTTTGTAGGTGTACTTTTGTATTTATGTTGATGGAGCGAGTGGATCGACACGGTCAGATCTACTCTCCAGTCTAAAAAGCATGCAGAATAGTGTTAAACTCATAAACTAGATAAGTACAAAAGCATGAGGATTGACATGCCGATAGGTGTTAATCCAATCCTTTTGTTATCAGTGAGGATGCCTCACTGGCTATTACAGCTGGCTTTACCAGTTATTGAATAATACAGATGCTGATGTGCCATCGCGCCTTGCGCAACCGGTGAAATCTCGTGTGCGCGACCTGCATGCCGAGGCAGCGTGACCTTCAACACATACTATTGGCAAACAGCAATGGTATGATGATATTATGATATGATGCCATCCTCCTTCTACGAATTGATAGAGTACAGTAGTAAAAATTGTAATGCATTAGTACAAGAAATATATGTGTACGTGTGTGTGTGTGTGTGTGTGTGCAAAGATGAATCGATGAAGAAATGAATGGAATGGAATGGAATGGGAATGATGTGACGGTTACGTTAGATTAGGTTTTGTCGGTACGCAGCAGGCTAGAGACGCGACGCGACGGTAGTTTCGGATTGTCATGGGACTCCACATCACATCACGTCACATCATATCACGTCACGTCACGTCACGTCACCAGAGTCACTCCAATTACGACATCATCACCACCATCCCCGCGCAGAAATTCCGCCTCGAACGACGGTCCAAGACACAGCACAGTACAGCACGGCACGGCACGGTACGGTACATCACGGCACAAAAGAAACATAGCAGCACCGACTTCCCAGACGGAAGAAACGAGCGAACAAAAAAAAGGAAACGAAACGAAACAAAACGAAACAAACCGAAGAAACAGTGCGATCCCACGTCGTTCGCACCGCACTCGATGTTCTCTGTCCTGTTCATTCATTCCGTTCCGTTCTGTTGCGTGTGACTGCTGTGCGGCCGCATTTCATGTGGAAGGAATCGATGCATTGCATTGCAATGCATCAATTCGTTCATCTACCCATTCATTCATTCGTCCATCCGTCCATCCGTCCATCCGTCCGAGCATCCATTGTTCGTTGTTTGTTAGTTTGTATGTATGTTTTGTTTCTCCGTTTTGCACCCGCAATTGAATCTTCCACCGGCGAAAAAAAACAGAATTTATGAATCATGAAATCGTTTCTGTCATGTGGTTCGACTCGACTCGACTAGACTAGACTCGACTAGACTAGACTCGCCTTGCCCTTTTATTGGTACATAACTTGACGGTCTTGTTAATAATCTACCTCTTCCGGTTCATACGGGGATTCGTACTCCGCGTATCCTTCTGATTGTTGTAGTAAGCCTTCCCCCCTCAGGTGTCGGTGTCGCTTGCCGTACTTGCCAGCCTTGTCGGTCTTGCCAACCTTGCCGGACTTGGTAGCAGTAATGGTCGTCGCGAAGTACTTGTTGTAGAGGAAGGAGAGACCGGGATGGGTAAACGGGGCGTTTTGGTTCGCGGCACCAGAAGCACCCGGTAGTTGTTGTTGTTGTTGTTGGGTTTGTGTCTGGAAACCCGACCAGGCTTTGTCTTTCTTGGACTTTTTGTAGCCCTTGGGATACTTGTAACCAATGTTGTCGAAAGTGAGGCCCCCGACGGTTTGGTCGGACAAGGCGATGGTTGGGTACCGTCCCTTGGCGCCCTTGGCGCCCTTGCACGACTTGCTGAAAAAGGAGCAGGGGGCGTTGGTTCCAAACTCGTACACGGCGGGACCGAATCCGAGCACCTGATCGAGGGCGCGGATGAGGCCGTTGCACGCGGTGATCGCGGTGGTAGCGTCTCCACCAGTGGTGGTGGCGACAAAGTTCGGGAGCGGGCTCGACGGGAGGGGGGTGCGGACGTTGCCGGTTTGTCCCTGCAGGGTACCGCTGCTGTCACAGCGGGTCGTGGAGCTCTTGGTGTTCCCGTTAATGGTGAGAATGGATGTGCGCGCGGTGCCACAGGTCACATCGGTGGAATCGTTCGATACGTGGTATTGGAGCGTCTTGGTGATCTCGGGGGTCGTGATGCCGGTGGTTGCCCGGGCGTTGGTGAAGGCGGCGTTGGTCGGGGCAAATACAAAGAAATCGGTGGTGCTGCTCCTCGAGAGAGCTGTGTCCAGACCAGTTCGTTTGAGGTGGGCGCAGAGTGTGCTGAAGGTGGAAGAGAGCGACGCATCACAGGCAATTTCGGTGATCGACATCGTAGTTAAATCGCCCTCGGTGGGGGTTGCGGTGGCATCGCAAACGGCTTCCGTGCTGGTAGGAAGGTAAATTGCAACCAAGACGAGGGTGAGGAAAGCAGGAACAGCGGCAAGTGTCTTCATTTTCGTTTCGTTGGATGTCGAGTTCAGTTCGGTTCGGTTCGGCTCGGCTCTGTTCAATTCAGTTCAGTTCAGTTCAGTTCGATTCAGATCGGGTCGGTCCAGTTGAGCGTTTTTGTGATGCACAATGGTGCTTTCAGGACAATGAATGCTTGATTAGATTGCCGTCGCTTTGTGTTCTTGCAGATTACTTTAAAGTTATGACCTTCGGCATTATAGTTACGGAATAGATTAGATGAGATGAAATTGTTGTGCCAATAAGATGATACTGTATCGTGTAAGGTGCAAGGAAGAAAAGTGAGTCTCGACGTAACAAGATACGATACACGTGCGGCAGATATATGGATCTATTTACACCCAGCAATGATGTGCTTATTTAGGTATCTCACTGTGATCGGTACGATGATACTCGACGGATGGTACCGTACAATACCGTATGAACAATGAATGAAGGCATACACCAACGGCAACATAAAATTTGACCTCCCGGTATTTCGGGTGAATCGAATCCCTTCCACAAGACAAAAACATCCAAACGTCCAATCCTTTTCCGTAGAAATTTTCACGACACGTGCAATCAAAAAAAATCTTAAGCGCACAAACATCGGAAGATGCTGTTTCAGACGGAACATTCTACACTTACGACTCGGTGCGCGCAATCCTGTCAAAATGCCACAGAAATTATGTCTGCTGTTATCTTGTCATCCAATCTTAATAGTTGTTTGTTGCGCGCGGGTGTTCATTTATGGCGGCGATTCACATTTTCATAGATTATTTATAAATTATTTATGGCGGTGAGTCACATTTTCACATCAGTTCTGTGACTCTAAGTGACGATAATTCCGGCCTCGGCACGACCGAGATGGGAAAATTGAGATGATTTTTTCGGCAAAGTACGTAACGAACTCGTAATACGCGTCAGATAACAATTGAGAATCACGCAAATTAAAACAAATTAACAGACACAAATGACTTACTATAGAGATTACTACAAACCCCAAATGACTGTCATTGGCTCTATTGTATTCATTCAAAAGGTATCACGGGAAATATAATAAAAATACCATTTTTAGAAGAACACGGCATTTTGATTCGGGACACCTCCTTCTCCCGACAACAAGAAGCATTCTTTCTTTCTTGACACGATCAATCCATAGCATCACACTTACTAATTCTATTGCCACTGTCTTGGATGGGGGTGGTCTTTTGTCATTGGTGGGGTGGGGGAGGAATTGACTTGTTGTAAAAATGGAGTAACTTCGGTGCCTACCCAGACCAATCGATCAATGCATTCGGACAATTGCATTCGCAATTGCAATTGCAATTGAAATCTCATTCTCAACCGCAATCGCAATCGCAATCAAATTGAAATCAACCTCTGAAACCGTGGATGTTCCCAACAACAATGTCGACTCTGATGCTGACAGCAACATCAGCCAAATCCTCCTATCTGATGATGATAGGAAGCCTTCATCCCCCCAGAAGAATCCTCCCCCTCCAGCAGAAACATCTGTAATGAAGAAAACTTTGAATCTTGGAAGTACTCTTTTCAGCCACCAAAAGAACAACGCTGATTTCAGTTCCTCTGACGACAACGACAACAATGATGATGACAGCATCAAAATCCCTCCAAATGACAAGAAGGCTCCTCCAGCCAACAAAGCTCCAAACAAAAAGGCTCATCCAAATCCATGTCAAGAGGCTATGAAGGCCCTTTTGATGAAGAAATCTCCATACACGAGGGCCATCAAAACCACATTCCTGGTGAAGTTCAAAGGACTCAGCCTGTCTGATCTCCACTGAAACAAGCACAGCTCTGCGCTCATAAAGCTCTGAACCAAAGCTATTAACTCTGGCCCCACCATATCCCAGCAGTGACAGAACTGGAACACCAAATTCATGGTCCCAATCCTTGTATCAATCCACTTCTGGTACAAGGCTTACAAGAAGGAGCTTGCGGGTTTCGTGCTACCCTCCAAACTAGCTCCAGGAACTGTTATTTCCTTCTGAATCAGGTCTGTGCTGACGTTGATCCAAGGGCTTGGAAGAACAGCAGCGCTGTGTTAGTAGATTGAGTTGCTACAATCAGCCGTGAGGTCAATGTGTTTTGAGACCTTATTGTAACGGACAATCTTACTACAAGGCGGGACTATGGAAACGCCGGATCTCTTCTCACTACCAATCCAACGGCACAGTCAGATAGATCTTATGTGGTTGTAGATTTACAAGTAGTTGATAACAACTAGTGTACAATTTTGGAGATATAATCAGTTGAATGTTAAAAGTAGTGTATGAGATAAAGGGAAATCTTGCTGTGAAGCAAGATATCTCTTTTAATACAGTGTGACCCCAATGCATCACGGTAGAATCACTTGCTTTGTTAGTATGTATGTATTGTGATTGTGTATATATTATATTTCTTGAGAAGCTTCTGAGAACGGCTTTCCTTAATCGTGAGTAGTATGGAAAGAGTGTACCGTATATCGTAGCATCGCGGTTAAAAAATACGGCAACTAAACAAAAATTGATGTAGCGAGCCGAATGAAAGTAATGGTAGTGCCACGCGGCACTCCCTACAAGCAGTAGAGGGCCAGACCGGGGGAAATCTAGTAGAAATCTAGTAGATTTCACTATCACTGAAAATAGCTTCTAAGCACACACTCGAACCTCGATTAGCCTTAACAAGCCGGCAAAGGATTCCTCCAACACAGCACAAGCCTACACTCCCTACCAGAAGGAATACAATCAATTCCCTGTATCACCGGATAAGATGTATCACTGTGTCACTGTATCACGGTAGCTCGTATGAATGGATTACCTTGCGACCAAAAGACTCATCTGCAATCAAAAATTACAGGCTAGCACTAGAACAAGCCTGTAAAGGATCATCCCTCCCCGCAAAAGCAAGCAGCTCACTCTTTTGCTCCTAAAACGATTAGTAGTAGAATAAATTGGCTAATCCGTCCTGGTCCAATAGTCATCCTATTGTACCCGTACGACAGCCTATCAGCGATAGTCATCCTATCTTGAACAGTCACACTAGTAGTAGTAGTAGCTAGTCCTCTCCGTGAGTAGCTAGTCCTTCTACCCGTGAGGATCGACAGAAGCACGCGAGGCTTGCCCTCCTACTAACGAGCACCCCAAGCCAAAGCTACTAACGACCAAAGCAACAAGCGCCAAAGCTACTATCGACCGACCAACGACAATCGCATCCCACACCCAGCACCTAGCCTGCGGCTCAATCGCCTTGCACCATCTTGTTCCTTACGCGAGATCTATCATCGATTCTCACTAACGACCAAGGCAACAAGCGCCAAAGAAGCTATTATCGATTGACAAAGCGACAATCGCGTCCCACACCCAGCACCTAGCCTACTACGCAGTTCGATAGCCTTCGCCACCTCGTTCCTTACGCGAGATCTATCATCGATTCTCAGACGGTCTGACCAAGCGGCGGGATGTTGACCTACTTGGAGTACTTTCGCGCTACCCCAAGCCCGTTTGGGAGCTCGGCAGAGCGCAACAAGGCCTACGCCACCATCTTTAGCTACTTCACTCTGGCCTCCCCCCCCCCCAGGTCCTCTTGGAACATCTACTCAACCTCTTTGAGGCGGAGGCTGTGGGCGCGCTGGGGATCTTTGTAGCCAACCCCCAAGGCTTGCCCTGCCTCCGATTGGTGCATAGCCTTCGGAAGTACCCGGGTCCCTTGACACAACACAGCCCCAACAAAAACAAGGCCTTTGGGTACTTGGATGACATTGAAGGGGAAGCTGGGGAACTGGTTTTGGTGGATTCTGCCATGCTGTCCCCCACCATAGCCTCCCGGGTGCTAACCCTGGATCACCATCTGGCAGAGTTGGAAGCGCACCCAGGGAGACTGTCCATCCCCGTGATACCAGAAGGGACCGGCCATTCGGAGTTGATACAAGCCCACAAGGCGTTCTTCATCCCCTTTGAGTTGGTGCATTTCCTCTTGGGCGAGGGGCTCTCTCCAAGCCAAGCCATGGGGGTCCTCCATCCTCAGCTGAATAGGGTGGGGTTAATGGAATCCTGTACCCCCCTGTTCAATACTCTCCGGTTGGCTGGGACTACAGCTACAGAACCCGGGGGAAACCCCAAGCTCCTTCAGCCGGGCCCCCCCTTTTGTAGCGAGACAGGCCTCACCAACTACATGAAGCACAAGGTGATGTATCGCGACCTGCCTGAATTGGAGCAACCTTGGGACACACCTGGAGACCCTGCACTCACAGCAGCAGTCACAGTCCTCACAGACCACCAACTGAAGCTAAGCGAGAATATGGACCACAAGAGGTCGCAGTCAGTAAGGACCACTTGGGGCCCCTTGTACACCCAGCGCTTGCTTCTGCTCTGTGGTAAACAGGAGGAAGCGAACCTCCCCCCAATCTACCAGGCCTGGGCTCAAAAGAGCAAGCACGAGAGGACCCACATGATCTTCCAAAGCCAAGTGGCAGCCCGAGCCTCTGAGTTGGGGATCCAAGCCCCCTTGATCACTACTGCAGCCCTCAAACGCTTCCAGGATGGCAACTTCCATGGTACAGATCCCTTTGATGTGGCAGATGGAATACTCCCCATGGCTTTCACGCCCCCAGGTGGGTCCGCGGCCACCCTGAAAAGGGAGCAGGAGGCAGCAGCCACTGTGGCAGCATATGACACGATGATCTCCACCGAAGGCAACTCCCTCACCTTGAAGGACTCCCTGGAGCTTCAGAAGACTAAAGCCTACATCCCTGTGGATTGGACTGAAGCCACCACACAACTAGAAAGCTATCTGGCCGTTCTAGCCACCATCCTGGGACTCAATCATGACGTCGTGACCGGCTACCAACAGGGCCTCCGGCGGCTCAAGATCCAGCAGATGCCACTCCAAAGAGCAATTGCAGATGAGGTGGGAGAGTTCCTCACCCCTGCCATTGTTGTCTACTACTTCCAAATCCGGGTCAGGGGATGGCTTGAGGAGCAGTGGGAAGCAGCCTCCACCATTCCATCCCCCGACTTTGGGGTGGACTTCCACACTTTCCGGATGAGCCAAAACCTCAACTGGCTCCCCAATGTCTCCAATGTGGCGGCCCTGCGACTACTTCAAAGACCGGATCCTCCTCCATCCCCCACCACGGCGGGCGCCAAAGGGCTTAGCCACAACAACAACAACAACAACAACAACAACAGCACCAGTCCCTCCAGCAGCCCGGGAGTCCGCAACCCGACCGGAGGGACCACGACTCAACAAACACGACTCACCAACCCACGACCTCTCCAACCGGCCTACTTCCCTTGCCAAACTAGTGCCCGACACCTTCCCAGCCACTCTCGGCGCTTGTGATGCCTCTGGTATGGGCATGGGGGGCATCCATTTTGTCCCCCTCCCCAATGGCGCCGTGCAGCCCATCATGTGGAGGCATGCATTCCCCAAGTGGGTCTCCACCCAACTAGTCACCTTTGACAACCCCGAGGGCCCCATCAACAACAGTGACCTAGAGCTGACTGGTTCCATTGCCCACAATGATATCCTTGCTCAAGCAGCCTGTGTCACATCCAGGACCACCCACAACTGCTATGACAACACCGCCGCTGTATACTGGCAAAGGAAAGGCGCCACTACCACTACTGGGCCTGCCGCTTACCTCCTTCGGATTCAGTCCCTACACCAGCGGCTCCATCAATATGTACCCCTTAGGGATTACATCCCAGGCCCAGTCAATCACCTTGCTGACCTCCTCTCTCGCTCTGACCTATCTGACACTGCCCTGCTCCATCATTTCAACACCACCTACCCCCAGGACTTGCCCTGGATCTTATGTCCCCTGAGGCCTCCCATGCATTCTGCTCTGACCTTGGCTCTATCCAGAAGACCATGCGCTCTTCAGTCACTGAGCTCTATGCCTGGAGAAAGGGTCCCCATTGGAATCAATGGGTTCAATTCTGTTTGTCTCAAGGCTTTGAACCAACCCTCCACTCTGTTACAGATCCAATCTTCATCCTCCAAGTCTTTGCCCAGTGCCTCCATGATGGCTGACTCTCCTATAGCCGCAAGCCCATCAGATCTCGCACGGTATCGGACACCCTCAGGTCAGTGGGCCAGACGCTGGCCCGCTTGGGGGCCAAAGACCCCCAAACCAACTCAACCGGCAATCTTGACTTCCGGCTAACTGCCCAGTTCAAGGCATATGCCAAATTGGACCCAGCCCCGTGCCGAGTCAAACCAGTCCCAATCACCCTGGTCATGCAGGCGCTTCGATTTGCATACCATGACTACCCTTCCCCATCCCGACAGGCTATTGCCAACATGATATGCATAGCCTTCTTCTTCTGTCTACGCCCTGGTGAGTACACTGGTACTACCAGGGATGATCAAGCCTTCCACCTCAAGGAGGTCTCCTTCTATCTTGGCTCCAGAATTGTCCACCATGGTGGCCCTGCGCATGAGCTTCTTGCTGCTACCTCTGTTACCCTCACCTTTACCACACAGAAGAATGGGGACAAGGGTGAAGTAGTGGCTCATGCCAGAAGTGGTGACTCCCTCTGCTGCCCTGTGGCGGCTTGCGCTCGCCAGATACTCCATCTCAGGCGCCGCTGCACTAGCACCCACCCCTTCAGCCCATCCCTCAAGCTGGCCAGTTACTTTGACAATGGGGTGCTTACCCTCGTTTGAGCTGCAACTGTCACCTCCTCCATGAGAGTCTATGCCCAGACCCTCTACCATACCACTGGCATCTCCCCTGCAGCAATCTTTGTCCGCTCCCTTCGAGCAGGAGAGGCTATGGCCCTGCTCCAGGGCAAATGTGATTCTAATGTCATCAAGCTCCTCGCAGGATGGCACAGTGACTGCATGATGAGATACTTGCACCAGCAGTCCCTCCCCATCTTCAAGAACCTTGCCTCTGTAATGTTCAACAATGGAACATACTCCTTCCTGCCAGAAGAGTGGGTGCCGGCCGCCGCCCCCACTCCCCCTGGCAGCTCTCTCTGATTCCCCGGGGGGCAATCTCTCTCTGATTCCCCGGGGGGGAATCTTCCACCCTCGCAACCCTCCATGGCCCCTCCAGGTCCATTCCAGGCCGCTCCCACCCTGTGGCTTGTGGCCCAATGGCAGAAAAGGCTTAACAGCCAAAGGCTTAACTGCCCAAGCTGTTAAGCCAAGCTGTGCGCCGGTGTGTGTGGGCACAGCAAACTAAGGGACCAGACTCTACAGCCTACAAAACAACCAACAGGCTGGAGTTTCCCGGCTCCCCCTCTAGCATTGCTTAACCCACCAACACACCCATGAACTACAAGCACTGCACATACAGTACTACAAGTAGGCTGGCTACTGAGGCTATCACGAATGTAGTGAGTGATAGTTGATGTAGCAAGCCGAATGAAAGTAATGGCAGTGCCACGTGGCACTCCCTACAAGCAGTAGAGGGCCAGACCGGGGGAAATCTAGTAGAAATCTAGTAGATTTCACTATCACTGAAAATAGCTTCTAAGCACACACTCGAACCTCGATTAGCCTTAACAAGCCGGCAAAGGATTCCTCCAACACAGCACAAGCCTACACTCCCTACCAGAAGGAATACAATCAATTCCCTGTATCACCGGATAAGATGTATCACTGTGTCACTGTATCACGGTAGCTCGTACGAATGGATTACTTGCGACCGAAAGACTCGTCTGCAATCAAAAATTACAGGCTAGCACTAGAACAAGCCTGTAAAGGATCATCCCTCCCCGCAAAAGCAAGCAGCTCACTCTTTTGCTCCTAAAACGATTAGTAGTAGAATAAATTGGCCCACCACGTCCGCCCGCAGAAAAGGCTTAACAGCCAAAGGCTTAACTGCCCAAGCTGTCAAGCCAAGCTGTGCGCCGGTGTGTGTGGGCACAGCAAACTAAGGGACCAGACTCTACAGCCTACAAAACAACCAACAGGCTGGAGTTTCCCGGCTCCCCCTCTAGCATTGCTTTACCCACCAACACACCCATGAGCTACAAGCCTTGCACATACAGTACTACAAGAAGTAGGCTGGCTACTGAGGCTATCACGAATGTAGTGAGTGATAGCAACACGATAAAACGCGACTAGCACCAGCAATGGAGGTACGACGCATTGCTAACACAAGGAAGAAGAGGTACGGTACGAATATTCGACGACGATCATGGCTTCGAATCAAACGCACCTCCACTACTACTCGGAATCCTCGAGTGGTAAAAACAATTCCACTTGAGACTACAAACGAAACAGGTTAATCAATCCGAAACAGACATCTTTAAAGACATGATCGATAAGTAAAACGTTAATTGGATTAGAAACAAGACATCTTTGAATACCGGACCGCTAAGTGAACACTTGGAACCCACAAGTATACTACTATTCAAACGAGTACACTTAACATCCCGTGAGGAAATCACTTATCATGATCATGAAAATCAATACCAATTCCGGATGGGCCTCATTTATTACATATATTCCGATCAAGCATAAGGCCCATCGAATGAAACACCTTGTAAAAGACCCATATCATTGAATGTCCGATACAGCATGACCGACACGACACTAACACAGCAACAGCAACAGTATCGGTAGGATGAAGATAGTAACAAATAACCGGGGAAGATCTCTACCATGAAAATACAGGGAGCCCCAATACAGTAAATTAAGAGCGTCTCTATGAGCTCACATCTCTTTTAATTCAAATATCATTATACATATCCGGTCAATTTTTGAGTAACAACATTGGTAGTACGTCCTACATATCTTAAGTATCGGAACACACAGTGATGGTCATTGACATGGCACTACTGAAGACCAAAGATTGCTCACCTTCAAAATGCCATGGGGTTCAAAACAGGACGGGGTATGTTTAGAACATAAGACTTGATCGACCACATGGATTCTTTCAATTGTATCAACTCCTTCAAGTAGATCATTTCTTTACCATAACATTGACATGAACAGACATGAAAGGAATTCAATACTCCCCATGTTTCCTTGTGAAAGAACATCTTGACTAAGAGCCGTTGGCATCATCTTGCAACAGGTCTCCTGTATTTCCACAGAAGTGGAAGATGGGCTTGAGCAGCAGATACACAACCGAGTGTCCCCAGTGCTTTATTAGGATATCTGCACAATTATCCTTTCCAGGTATATGTTGCATACAAATGAATCCTCTTGTGATCATGCCTCAAACATAGTGGTATGAGAGGATGTGGTGCCTCTTGTGAAGTCTTGTGCATGGGAACGTTGCTGTTTGAATCATCTTTTTGTTGTCTCCCCACAAACAAGAGATGTCATATACATGAGTTCCAAGGTATCGGAATGACTGTCTGAGATCAATGATTTGCTCAATGCATGTCCTGCCGGACACAAATTCAGCACCGAATGTGGCTGTCTCAGTAGTTGCTTGTTTCTTAGAGAACCACATCATTGGAGTTTTGTATTCAAAGTGCAGAATACCGGTTACGGTTTTTCCACACGGTTTCAAATACCTAACGCTCATTGATGTCAGTATGTAGTTCCACACTTTCAAACTTGATGAACAATCCAGTTGATGTGTATCCTTGTCACTCCTTTTGGAAAATTCTGTCTACTTCGTCTGCCCGTGGGTTTCCTTAAATTATCTCCATGCTGGGTCCAGGGTTGCATGGAACAAATTTTCCATCACCTCAATCAAGCCAAAGTTTATATTGACAACATCAGTATCTTTTCCAATGAACTTAATTCTCATTGCAAAACAGTCAATGAAGTTCTTTATCTACTAAAGGCTCATAACTTTTCAGTCAAACCAGCCAAATGTCACTGGTTTCAAAGCTCTGCACCATGGCTAGGACACATCATATCCTTTGACGGTATCAGACCAAATCCTATCAAACTCGATTTCATCCTCAAGCTTATCTTCCCCAAGACAATTACCCAACTACAATCCTTCATTGGTATGGTTAATTTCTATTGCAACTCTGGCGCGGACGTACTGAAATCCTTGCTCTGCTCACAGCTCTCTCTGGTCAACCCAAGGGCAAGCTTGAACCCAAGCCAGAATGTCTCACAGCCTTCAATCATGCAAAAGCAATGATGACCAAAGATATCCTCCTCAGCTATCCTGACCCTAATAAGCCATTCCATGTCTATACTGATGCTTCTGATTATCAGTTGGGCGCTGTAATTGTCCAAGACAATCACATCATAGTCTGTTTCTTCCAAAAACTAACCAAGGCTCTACTCAAGTATCCTACAATTAATAAAGAAATGCTCTATGTCATCAAAGCCTTCAAAGAATTTTGACCTATCCTCTGGGACGCAGAAATCATTATATGGACTGAACATGATATCAACCTCACTTGCCAAACCATCGCTTCTAATTGCATCATGACCTGGCACATGCTCCTTGAAGAATTCTCTCCTGTCTTCAAGTATATCAAAGGTAAAGCAAATGACATTGCAGATGCACTATTTCATCTCCCTATCTAAGATGATGACAATGATCCAGCTGACACAGTCCCTGAAGACTCAAACTCTGTTACCAATCCCCCTTCTCTCAAAGTATCCAATCTCTTCATCAACTATCCTGAAGCAATTCCCTATTATCCACATTCACTATCATTTCCTCAACTAGCGCTTGCACAACTTGCTGATAAAACTATTACCCAAAACAAAAAGTATACAACTCAAAATTTCAATGGAATTGATCTCACGGTATTTACTAACCACAATAACCAAACCAAAATTGTTCTTCCCAATAACCTCTTACCTAATACCATCAAATGGTATCACCATGTCCTTGGACACACTGGCGTCAAATGTCTTACTAGCACCATTGGTTGGTTCATCTATGCTCCTGGCCTCAAAGATGCAGTTCTTCAATTTTGTTGAACCTGCAATCCTTGTCAACAATACAAAACAGCTCACCATTACCATGGAGATCTAGTCACTTGCCAAGAAACTCATGTCCCTTGGGATACCATAGCCATTGATGCAATCCGCCCATGGTCCATCAAACTCCCTGGTCACCCTCAACCTGTCCAATTCAATGGTTTCACCTAATGGATATGCCTACCAACCTACTTGAAATCATTCGATCTCCACAAGTCAACGCTACAAGTCTAATGGATGTCCATGTCCTCAACAATGCCTGATTATCTTGTTATCCTTGACCCAATCATTGCCAATACAATAGGGGTCCTGGCTTCACAGACAATGACTTCCAATTCCACCTCAACTATCTAGGAATCAAGTCCAAGATCTCCACAGTCAAGAACCCACAGTCAAATGCTGTTCCTGAACGAGCCCATGGCACCATCAAAACAGCCATGTGCATTGAACTTAACACCAATCCTCCTCAAGATCTACAACAAGCACATGATCTCATCAACAATATCTTCCCATCCACTCAATTTGCAATGTGTTGCACTGTCCACAAAGCATTTGGCATCACCCCTGGTGCTCTTATATTCCATTGAGATATGTTCCTCCTTATCCCGATCATCACTGATATCAATATCATCCAAAACAAATGCCAAAATGTCATCAACAAAGGCGCACTTCTTGAAAATTCTCATAAAAAACAACATAACCATGCTACCAAGGACCAAATCATGATCACTAAACCAAACGCAGATGCTCTTGTTGCCAAAAACATTGGCCCCTTCACCATTGATTACTAAGTATTCTCCAACGGCACAGTTTCTTACTGGAAAACTGCACATCTCATTGAAAGAATCAACATTTGTCACATCAAGCCTTATCATCCTACTCTCTGACTCCTTTTCGAGAAGGAGAAGAGTGTCGTATCCCGTCACTCTATTGTCTGTTACACATCTATCCATCATCCGTTATACGATTGAATCGGAATCGGAATTTCAATCACATGATCCAATTCCGAGAACACATCACTTTTGTATATGAGAAGCTTCTCCCAATCCAAATACGATTGAATACAAAAGTATCCAAAAATATGTTTCCTCTCTTCAGATTTATCATCTCACAATCCTAAACAATTACTAGTTCAAATTACCATACACGTTATCTCTTTTTAGATGCATACGACACGGTATGGATACGTGATGAATGTTGATTGTTTGCGCAGCAGTACTGTAATCTTAATTACCATACGGTATCTTATTCGGATCTAGACTAGTGGTGCGTTCGTTCGCGCAATTTCCTTCCGACACCGCAGATGGTGTCACGGTTGCATAATATAAGTACGCACCGTACTGGGTAGCATCATTCCCGGTCTGATGCATGCGGGATGTGGGAGTGTCCTATCGGTTACGGTATCTGCCATGGGACTGATTTTGATATTATTATTTCTACTTCGGGGTATTTGATTGATTCATTCGGTGTGATGTTGTGATCCAGATCATATCCTATTCATTCGGTTCCACGGTATTCGGATCTACGGATCCGTACCGTACGCATGGTATGGTAATGCGTTCTGTTCCGTTCCGTTCTGTTCTGTTCGCGCCTTTTTTCTTCCGAGACCCTCCCCCAAACACACACAAACCGGGCCGTGATACAACACCAAATCGGGGAGCGCGGCGATCTGGGAAACCTTCGATTTGTTGTAGCAGTATGGTATTCCCATATTATCCCCCTTCCCAAAACCGTGACCATGACACAGACACACAGCCCGGAATTCGATACTGGTATACTGGTATGCATTATACTAGTAATTGCTGTACTGGTAGAGTGACATGATTGTGACTGCCATCCAAACGCTTGGGCCCGGGGAATGGAACAAGAACGAACCGGAATACTGTAAGCTTTGGACCGAGCAGGGATGTGCCGTCGGTGAAGGAAGGAAGGAAGGAAGGAACATGTATCATCACGGCGCACTGGGCCCTGTTGTGTTGCATGTCATGCGGCGCGATATTCCATAATATGGTACGCAACCGAACCGAAGCCACGCTCTGGAAGATTGTCGGCGGGAGGTACCATTGGCACCATGCGCTATCGTATCGTATCGTATCGTAGCAGCTCGTCCCAAACCCGGGTTCGTTGTTGGCGCTGCTGCTGTTACCGCGCAACGGTTCTGGGAGAAGGAAACGGGCCGCCGACGGAAGGAGAAGGCGGTAATTCGCTCCTCGTGGATGTCTTGGGGGCCGGTGACGACGACAATTCCATCGTGTGTTGATGATTGTGATTATTGTGTTGATGATTGCGTTGATGATCGTGGCTGCAGGGACTGCATCCGTTGCTGTTGCTGTTGCTGCATCCATTGCTGCTGCTGTTGCTGCTGCCACAGCACCGCTCGACCAACAACGCCAGGGGTCTCGTCACCAGGTGACAGCCGCCATCGCTGCTGCTGAAGCTGTTGCTGCTATCTCTGTTGCTGCTATCTCTGCTGCCGCCGCCGCTGATACCACCGCTGGATTCCTCTAGCGCAAACACCGTTCCCAGGAGCGTGCGAATGGAAGTTACGGATCTCCATAGCTCCGCGTCGAGGTCGTTGTCGTTGTCGCTGCCGTTGCCGTTGCCGTTGCCGTTGCTGTTTCCGAGCTCCGGCAGTAACAATCGCTCTTTCAGGCTTTTCCACGAGGCATTGGCATTGACATTGACATTGAAATTGGCGTGATCGGCACTATCTATATCGATGTCCAAGTCCGAATCCAAATCCGAATCCGAATGCGAATGCGATTCGTCCCCCGCCCATCCCAGTCCGACCATCGCGTTCCAGAGCGCTCCAAAGGCCACAAAGGACGGACGGTGCAAACAGCTCAGCTCGTAGTCGCTCACAACGTGTTCCAGCTGGCAGTCCACCAGTTCCAGCAGGAGTCGCACAACGCGCTCCTCTGCTGTTAGTTTCGTTATCGTTGCCGTTGCCGTTGTCGTTGCCATTGTTGCCGTTGTCGTTGCCGTTGCCATTGTTGCCATTGCCATTGTTGTTGTCGTTGTCGTTGTTGTTGCCGTTGTTGCTGTGATCGTTCGGCGCAGCAACAGGCGCCCCGCGAACTCACGAGCAAACTCGGAAGGCGTCGGGGGATGAACGGCCCAGCCAAGGGTCGCAAGCAGTTCGACCTCCGTTCGCTCAATGTCGGAGCGGGTGCAGTTTCCGTGCGAGAGGCGCTCCATCGAGTCCGGGTCCACCGCAAAGGGCTGGCGGATCTTGGTCACCGTGTACCACGCTGTTACCACGACGAGCTGGTAGCATCGGATCGGGTCCCGTTGTAGGAATGCTAGTACTACCGCCGCGTCCGCGTCCGTGTCCATTCCTTGGCATTGCTGCTGCTGCTGTTTCAGCTGCTGCTGCTGCTGTTTCAGCTGCTGCTGCTGCTGCGTAAGAGCCACGAATCGATCGACGCAGGACATGACCGCCGCTGCCGTTGCGACAACGTTTTCGCACTCGCAAAATCGGCACAGCCGAATGCACCACCTTGCCATGAGGTACCGGCACGATTGATTGATGGCAATGGCAGCTGTTGATCTATTTGTATTTGTGTTTGTGTTTGTGTTTGCATTTGTGTTTGTATTGGTTGTTGCTGTTGCTGTTGCTGTTCTTGTTCTTGTTCTTGTTCTTGTTCTTGCTGTATTTGGTTGAGGTTGTGGTTTGCATTTGCATTTGCCACCGAAATAATCGTAGTGCGCGTACGTTGTTTGTTCGTTGCGCAGCATGGCTCCGATCCGAGAGACGGACGAAAACGACGTGGAAAACGATGTTGATAACGATGAATCTGAATCGCCTTCCGTGGCAGGCGTTGGGCGAAACATCTTCTCCTCTCTTCTCTTCTCGTTGCTGTCTTGCTCGAATACCGAATATCGAATACTTACTGCACAGTACGGTTACTGCAACGACTACAATTTGGCGTTGTGTTTGTTGGTTCGATTGGATTGGATTGGATTGGATCTGGTCTGGTCTGGTCTGGATCTGGTCTGGTCTTGTTCTGCTCTGATTCGATTCGATTCGATTCGGTTCGATTCGGTTCGGTTCGATCTGATCTGATCTGATCTGATCTGATCTGATCTAATCTGATTCGATTTGGTTTGGTTTGGTTTGGGATCGAGAACTGGTATTGTGAGACGCAAGGGGTGCTTGCTTGCTTGAGTATTGGACCTAAGACTTATGATGTGAAACAACCAACACAAACGTTCGGTCGGTATTTGTTCGGTTTGTGTCTGAGCCGGAGGAAGAGTAGTAGTGTAGTAGTAGTATTGGTATTATTATTTGTATCGAATCGAATCGAATCGGTAACGAAACGAAACGAATCAGAACCGTATCGGTACTGTACCAGTACCGTATCAGAATCGTATGGCAACGGTTGAGGATCCTAACTAGGAATGCACACGCAATCGTCAATCGTGTGGTAAAATGGCGCTCAGTGTGTGTGTGTGTGTGCGTGTGTGCGTGTTTGTGTGTTTGTGTGTTTGTGTGTGTGTGCGTCTGTGTGTAATTACTTGTACACTGAGTGACGACGTTTGTTTGGAGCGGGTCTGCCAACAAGCCGAATGTAGCGGAGATTGTTGATTCATTTACTCATTCATTCGCGCATTCATTCACTCATTCTTTAACGAACACTTCGGTTCTTGTTGTGTGTGTGTATATGTGTGAGTGTGAGTGTGATTGATTTGAGACTTGATCCAGTGTACTATTAGAAGTAGAAGCATCGGTATTAGTTCGACTAAATGATGAATTCGTTTGTATCTCATTCATTCATTCATTGATTTGGATCTGGATGGATTGATGTGGATTTGGATTAGGATTTGGATTTGGATTAGGATTTGGATTTGGATTTGGATTAGGATTTGGAGGATCCCGGCCGAAGGCCCAGAACCTGATTGATTCATTCGTTTGTTTTGAGCGGAGTTCGTAAGTACTCGTACTCGTAGCGGTACGTACGGTAGTAGAGCACGTCGTGTTCTCTCGGTTGGCTTGTGTCACGTATGGTATGTATGTCGTACGCCTCTAAAATAAGGTACTAAAATAAGGTTTATGTATTGGTTAAAAACTAAGATTGTGAGCTAGCTTTGTCAACTACTCCGAGGAGCCGTTGAGAAAGCTTGTAACAGTAAAAAGCCGTTGAATGGAAATTCAACGTACATTGCACATAGAGAAGCACATGGAGAATTTGGATATGTTCTTCATCCAGTCTTCAAGGTTGAAGCCCGGCTTGCGTGGCATTGCTTTTCAGATTTTCTTGAATCGTGGGTAATTTTCAATCGTGAGCGTTGGAATACCACACTCTTCTCCTTCTCGTAAAAGTTCGATTGGTGGCACAGAATTTTGTTAGTCGTGTGCGACCAGTATTGCTTAGATAAGAAATTTTTAGTTGGTGTGATATGGTTTGAGGTTCCGAATGTTCATACGTTGGATTACTTGATTTCGTAAGAGAAAGGAAACTGTACCATTTGTGTGAATTTGCTGTATGGTGTAGGGGCCTTTGCTTCTTGCTTCAAAAGCTCCGGGGATTTGCTTTTCATTTTCACCATAACTTGATCTCCTACACTGTAATCATGAATCTTCCTGTGGCTGTTCTCTTTCATAGCATTCTTGTCGATTTGAGCTTGTCTTTTGTTTCTGACCATGGCCAAGTCAGTAATTACCGGAATTGGTAGAAACATGTCGCGATGAAAGACAAGGGCTCCGGGTGTCATTCCAAACGTTTTGTTGATGGTTGATCTAACTGCAAACTGGGCGGAAGCAAACACACTATCAATGATGTCGGTGGCCTCCTGGAGAGTTCGTGGAGGGTTGGTGTTGAGCTCTGTTCTCATTGCAGACTTCATCGTATCGTGGACGCGTTCAAGTACTGCATTGGATTGTGGGTTCCGGACTGAGCAGACCTTGGCTTTGATTCCTAGGTTGGCAAGGTGGAGTTGGAAATCATTACTCATGAAGTTGGTTCCTTGGTCAATAATACAATTTACTGGTTTGGGATATCTGGAGAGCCAGCCATTATCGAGGGCATGGACTGCCATGAGGCCGGTTGGATTTACTTGTGGAGCTCGGATGATCTCGAGGAGGTTGGTGCACATGTCCATGATGGTAAAGCCATTGAAGGAGACTGTTCCATGGCCAGGGATCTTGATTTTCCAAGGGCCTACTCCATCGATTGCAATGGTGTCCCAAGGAACATACTGGTGTTCTTTGGTAGGGAGCTGTCCGTGGTTTTGGTGGCTATTCTTGTATCGTTGGCACGTGTCACAAGTCTTGCAGAAGGCGTTGATTTGGTCCTTCAGGTTTGGGGCATATACAAATTGGTTTATGGTTCGGTACAATCTTTCTGCGCCGGCATGGCCAAGCACGTGGTGGTAGTATTTGATTGTGGCTTGCACTCGGTTTGGCGGGAGTACAATTTTCTGTCGACCGTTGGAGTCTACAACTTTCAAGTCGGTGCCGTTGAAGTTTTCAGTTGTGTACCGGGGATTGGTAGAGATATCTGCATTGGCTGCTTGATCTTGGGCGAGTTGGTCAAAGGCTAAGGGGTACATGGGAATGTCTTCGGGGTAGTTAAGGAACAATTCGGAAAGAGAGAGAAGGTCAGAGTCGGTTGAGGCAGTTGAGAGGTCCGAGTTGTCGTCTGTTGGAGCGGGAGTTGGAGGACCGAAGAACTCCTTCTTCTTCTCGGGAGGGTCTTGCTGGATTGGGAGCCTGGAGAGAGCATCAGCAAGCCCATTATCTTTGCCTTTGATATACTTGAATACTGGGGAAAATTCTTCAAGGAGCATTCTCCAAGTCATAATTCTGTGGCTTGTGAGGTTTTGTCGGGTTAAGTTAATATGGTCTGTCCATACGATGATTTCAGCACCCCAAAGAATGGTTCGAAATTCTTTGAAGACTTCCACAATACAGAGCATCTCTTTATCGATTGTTGGGTATTTCCTTTGGGCTGAGTTGAGTTTGCGGGAGAAGCAAAGGATGATTCTGTCATCTTGGCGAACAATAGCTCCGAGTTGGTAGTCAGAAGCATCAGTGTAGACATGGAATGGCTTGTTTGGGTCAGGAAAGGCAAGGAGGATGTCTTTGGCGATGAGGGACTTGGCTTTGTTGAAAGCTTCAAGTAGCTCTGGAGTCGGAGTGATTTTTCCTTTGGCTCTTCCAGAGAGGTCTGTAAGGGGTGCAAGGACTTCAGCTCGTTTGGGGTAGAAGTTTCGGTAGAAGTTAATCATCCCAACAAAGGATCGAAGTTGGGTTGTTGTTGAGGGAAAAGCAAGTTTCAGGATGGGAGCAATCTTGTTTGGATTGGGCCTAATACCATCGCGCGAGATAATGTGGCCAAGCCAAGGAGCTTGGGATTGAAACCAGTGGCACTTGGAGGGCTTGACAGAGAAGTTGTGACACTTCAGTAAGGACAGAACAGAGGAGACTGATTTGCAATGGGATTCAAGGGTGTCTGAGAAGATACCAATATCATCGATGTATACTTCGATGTCCTTCAGGTGTGAGAGCATTTGTTCCATGCAGCCTTGGGCCCAACTTGGAGAGTTAAGGAAGCCCATTGGCAATCGGAGCAGTCTGAACTTTCCGAATGGAGTAACAAGGACACAAAGCCAGGTGGAGGCCTCATCGAGTTTGAAGGTGTGGAATTGCATACTGACATCGATAAGGGTGACATATTTGAAGCCTCTTCTTCTGTGGAAGATGTCTTGGAGCTTTGGGAGCGGGTAGTGGAGTTTCTTGGTAACTTTGTTGAGTTCTCGGAAGTCACTGATGAGTCTACAGGAGCCATCTGGTTTGGGCACTACAAACGTTGGCATTCCCCATTCAGTTGCATAGCATCGTTCAAGGATGCCAAGTTTTACTTGCCGATCAATTTCTTTCTTCACTGCTTCTTGTTGGTGCAGCGGAATGGAATAGGGTTGTTTTATATGATATGGAGTTGCGCCTTGCTGGAGTTCAATGTGGAACGTTTGATTAGGGAAAATGCCTAATTCTTTGTCATTCAAGCCTTCAAAAAGTTCTTCATTTTGGAGGAGTATTGGTAACAAGGCTTGTTTCTCTTGGTAGGAGAGATGATTTTGGTCGGTGACAAGCTTGTGGAGGTCAGTTTTCTCATACTTGGTGGTTCCATCTACATAAGACTGTTGGATAGACTGATGGGAGTAACTTTCTGCAATGGCATGTGGTTCTGCAGACATGACCTTGTGGAGCAAGGACTTGTTGTCAAAGTAGCTTCGAGGGTGAAAGTCCATGGTCTTCTCATACCATTCAATGGTGCAATTTTCGAAGTCCATCTTCATTCCGAGGTCTCGCATTGTCTTCCTTCCAATGAGGAGATGGTAGTTGATGTTCTGAGAGACTACAAAGCACTTGATTTGTAGGACTTTCATTGAGTAGGATAGTTCTGGGAATATGGTGTTCTCCAAGGTTACATAGTGGTTGCAAGTGGTTTTGCCGTTTGTTGTTTGCATTTGAATTGGTTGGTCTAGGAGGTTCTTCTTGATTCCAGAGGGAATTGCTGATTCCACTATAAGGTTGTCGGTTGATCCTGAATCGAAGAGGGTTTTCAAGTAGTACTTGCCAAGGGATCCGTTGATCGAGTTGCAGACACTTACTGTGGTTGGAGCAAGGTCGATGTCGACATTGTCCTTGCTAGGGGCAACATCTTGCTTGTTGTTGTCAGAATCGGTCTTTTCAGAGGGAAACCTTTGAAGATCTGTGTTGTAGTATTCTTCATCGATATCCATATCGACATGGAAGAGATCCGGCGAAGGAGTAGCAGGGATGGTAGTATCTTCTGGTTCATTGATGAAGACACACATGTGTTGTTCTGGTTCATTGAAGTTACTGCCGTGGGAAGAGGTAGTGGATCGATTGCTGTTGTTGGAATTGCTGCTGCGATCATTTACATGCGAGTCGGTGTTGTCCCTAGTGTTGTTATTAGACTGATTGGAGTTGCTGCCATACTTGTTGGTGTAGCATTGACCCCAGGTGTGATTGGTACCAGGGTGGATAGGACACGGTGAGTCATTTGAGATCCTAGTTGATCCTTTGTTGTTGTTGTTGCTTTGGCTGTTGCTGCGTTGGTTGTTGTTGTTGTTCCGTTGGTTACTGTTATTGTTGTTGTTGTTTCGGTTTCGATTGTTGCGATTGTTTCGGTTGTTGCGATTGTTGCCATTACGGTTGTTACGGTTGTTGTTGGCATTGTTGTTGCTGTTGTTGTTGTTTTGAGACTGGTTGTCTGATTTCTTGTTCTTTTTATTCTGTACAGATTGGAATCTTTCGAATCTTATCATCATTTCAGAGAGAGAATCTCTATGGGGAGAATGGTGTTGTTGATAGATGTCTTTCCAGTCCTCTGGCATCGATTCAAAGACTAGATTCTTGAAGTCGTTTTCGTTGATCTCTGCATCTTGTGGCGGGTGTCCCGGTAGTAATGGGAGAATAACATGGTTGTGGAAGTTGACTTGAGCTACGAATTGGTGTACAGTCATGGAGGTTGTCTTCTTAATATTGGTGAGGAATCTTTTATGGTTCTGGTAGGCATCGAGGTTGCTGTTGAACTTGAAGCTGATGAATGCTTCCACTGTCGTCTGGAAGTTGTCCACAGTTCTCTGTGGAACATTGGCTGTTACATAGCTGTTCCACCAGCTACAGTCGGTGTAGTCTCTGAGGAGGTCTACAAACTTGTCATAGATTCTTGGTCCTGTGGTTAGGTTGAGGGTCTTCTTAGATCTAATGAACGCATCGATGGTGAAAAGAATTTGTAATTTGGTTGATCCTGCAGTAATCAAAGGGATTTTGATCTTGGTCACTTCTTGTGAGCCGTTGACTTCTTGGGTAATCTTGTACTCAATTTTGTCAATAGTCTCTTGATCAAAGTCATACTTGAAGGGAATGACTGAGTAAGACATACTGGTCTTCTTATTGTTACTGGACAATCTTCGGATCGGTTGTTCGTTTGTTAGCTGTGTAGTAGTGGTAATTTGTTCGTGTAGTTGAAGTAGTCTTTACCGGTAGAAAGGGGTCGAAGCGGTTATTCGACTGTTTAAACAGTGTCGTACGCCTCTAAAATAAGGTACTAAAATAAGGTTTATGTATTGGTTAAAAACTAAGATTGTGAGCTAGTAGCTTTGTCAACTACTCCGAGGAGCCGTTGAGAAAGCTTGTAACAGTAAAAAGCCGTTGAATGGAAATTCAACGTACATTGCACATAGAGAAGCACATGGAGAATTTGGATATGTTCTTCATCCAGTCTTCAAGGTTGAACACCGGCTTGCGTGGCATTGCTTTTCAGATTTTCTTGAATCGTGGGTAATTTTCAATCGTGAGCGTTGGAATACCACAATGGTATGTATGTTGAAGACACTCAACGACACCACATATTATGAATACGTACCTACGGTATTCTACCGTACCGGAATGAGCCTTAGTAGCAAAGTCAGTAATTTACCGCTCGGTATGTACCGGTATCGTAATTACCGTTATGTACTCGTAAGATTACCGGAGACTGTGTGTACGTACCGTACCGTAATCGGAATATTGAAACAGAAACTGCACAGCGACCAACCGTCACGATCCGATCGAGCACAATTGATGGATGGATCTCACAGGCCCAGCTCTTCATAATAATAGTAAATACCGAGCTCTTAAACAAACCAAATGGGACGATAGAGAATCGGTTCTCGACTTCAATAAATCGCTCTGCGGGGCGAGGTCCACAATTTTGGTGGTACGATTTAACGTACTGAAACTTGGGACTGTATCTCGATGGATCGTTCACTAGATTATTCCATTAATTTCGGTAGGATTCTAATCATCCTTTGCACTATTTGACGACAAATATCGAAACATATAAAGCTTCCTCCCAGTTCTTGACATTATTTTCGGTGGGATTATTTTCAATGTGGATCGGGATTAAGAAAGAATTTGGACATCTCTTCGCTTCCATGAATGGTTCAACTTGAAGTTGTTTGGTTTCATCGAAACCGAAGGGTGCGATAGTTTTCAACCCGAACCACACATTTGTACGCGAGAAATAATGTGGAGCGCTAATCTTACTACCGGTACATACCGTAATACCGGGTACTTCTTTGTGACAGCTCAACACGAATTATTCGCAAGTACGGTACATACCGGTACCGTACGGTAATAAAACGAAGTACGAAAATAGTTCGTAATCAAACAGGCCCATGAGAATCGATTACACAGAGTACCATCTGTTCAGAGAGAGAGAGAGAGAGCACTACGTACTCGTACTCGTACTCGTATCCGAACCCAGCTGTAGCTGCCGTGACTTCGGACATCAACGCAAAGGGTTCATCCTAGTTCCTACTTGAACTTATAACCGCTCAAGTTCCGAAAAGAAGTACCATCCACACACGATCCTTATACGAGAGGACGATATGGCGATCCAACCGTGTCTCTGGAGAGAATCTGTAATCAATTAACAGTGCAGACATTCTTCTTATTTTAACACCGACGGAGATAGTTTTGGTTAGTGACGGGAACGATCTCGGTAGTACGATGGAACATTCCTGACTTCGAAGCCCCAACCAAAAGCACTGGGGGGATCCCCAAAGGAACCGGGCGCTTCGTACCGTACAAGGACGTTTCAGTAGGATCCTATTCAATGCATACCGGTACCGTACCGGTACGTACCGTAGGGGATCTCCAACGAAGATTTACAGGTGACTGGAAAACGGGGAGACGACTATTGTTTTCGGTTCCCAACACCAAAGAAAACTCCTCCAGCAACTTTATAATGCGGAATGCTCTCAAGGTAGTACCCGGTATGCCTAGCTCTCGAGACGAACTGTCGGGGTTATTATGAGCGGGGGGGGGACGGGTTGGGTTTTGGGTACAACAGAAAATCCGATCAAATTCGATCGATTAAGGCTATCGTGGTTTGCGAATAGTTTTTTTCATCAATAACGGCTGCTCTTTCGTCCTTAAACAGTCCTTAAACAACACAATAGTGTCATAGCTATTGGAATTATCGGGAGTTTGTTGTAGGCGTCTGGCACACAAAAACGCATACCAAAACTAATACTCCGTAATACAAATACAAAATAAGCAATAATAATACGGAAGTATTAATAATACACATCACCGATGTAATCTAACCGTACGAACACAAACGCACACTGCTTTGTGCTTGTGCTGTCTTCGAAACCGAGCCCATAACAGCAGAGCCGAGAAGAACACACACACACGCACACACACACACCACAATCGATCTGTCGGCATCCAAGATACGAGTACGTACAGATAGTACCGGTTCAGCACACAGGCTGTTGTCTTGATCATTTTTTACTTCAATCCACTTCTTCAACAAACCATACCCACAAATCTTTCTCACGCCAACCACTAACTACGTACCAAACTCACAACATCACATAACATAACATAACATAACATAACACCGCTGTAAGATGGACCAGACGGAAAGCACTCTGTTGTGTAAGTGTTGGCCATCCCTGAGGGAGTCCGTCAACACTCTGCAAGCAGCCGTGTCGGCCTACGATCGGGCGGACACGGACTACGTGAACCGCGCCCGTTCTCGTGCCCGTTCTCGTGCCGCCGATGCAATTGCAACTGCCACTGCAACTGCCACTGCCAGAACAACAACAACAACAGATGCTGAGGAATCACAAGCACGGCACGAACTGGAGACCGCCCGAAAGCTTGTCGAGGTGGCCTGCGAGCGATACTCGTCCTCGATTCACCGGTTGTTCGACGAATGCAACGCCCGGATCTACGAACTGACAACAGCAACAACAACTACTACTACAACAACAGCAGCAACAGCAGCAGCAGCAACGTGTACTGCTACTGTTCCTGTTCCTGTAACCCCGGGAACCACAACAGCAACAGCACACAGCAGCAACAGCAACGACATCCACAACCGAACGATGGAAGAACTGGAATCGCTGCTGGACGAACAGCGGAACTTCGTCTTTCGGGACATGGAACGCCACTACGAAGCCGCCATTGCACAGCACAAGATCCGCTGGGATCGAGCGAGGGGAGCAATCGAGAGACCTTCAACTACTACTACCTCTACGAGTATTTCAACGAGTGGTGGTGGTGATGCTGCGGCTTCTGCTGCGGCTGTGGCTGCTGCTAATGTCCGCGCCACGCTCCAGACCGCGCTGGACTCTTCGGAAAAGGTGGTCGACGCGATCGAATCTACAAAGATGAACATCAGCGTCGACTGGTGGACCTTTCGGGAAGCCATGAACCAATGGATCCAAACGACCCGGGACAACCACAGTCTCTCCCCCCGGAACCGCGTCTACATCGGCTTGTTCGACACACGAGCACATGCGCACACGCAAAACAGCAAGCTGGACGACAACGGCATCAACGGCAACGGCAGCGGCGGCGGCGGCAGCAGCAAATCCATCGATCACAACGGCATGGGCGGTGGGGACTTTGAACCGGACGGGTTCTGTGTTCCATCGATCGATTCCATATCGTTGTATTGGGATGAGATGAGACGGGATGAGATGAGATGAGATGAGATGATGACAGACGACACCGTCTCTCCAATCCCATCCGATTCGCGGCTTTACTGTATGTACAAAGTATTAGATTTATGGTATCGTATAGTTCTTGACAACTCTAGTAGAAGCAACCATGTAGAATACAGTCCATTAGTACTATCACGAAACCAAAACGACTGCATGCATCCCTCTCTGCGATATATATATATATATATATAACTAAGCATAGTACTCAGTATCAGGGCCAGTCAGGGTTGTACAGTACGAAACACACCAACAATCAATGGCACGGTGAGGTTGAAGACGATGGTGATGCATGCATACATGTACACACGCACACGCACACGCACACGCACACACATCCTGCATGATACGATTGCTCGGGGGTGTATGTTAACTGCCATGGATGGGGCTGATTGCACAGGCATCATTACACATGGTCCTGTCCATCAATCGTGACACTTCGAAGCGATGCACGGGGAAAACTAGCAAAACGAATAGGAGTACGAAGTAGTAGTACCATAATCTTACTTCTACGAAATACAAGTAAATAATACGAAGTATTTCGTAGTACAGCACGTACACGGTAAGATTTAAGATTACGAAGCAGTTCGTAATCTGACGGTAATTACGGTACGGTACGGTACGGTATTATATTACTTCTTGTAGTTCATTACTTCTACCGTACTTCGTGAAAACTACTTGTAGCTTTACCGTACTAGACTACAGGTGTCGAACGGCTACAATCCCTTTCTGGTAATATATATAATATATATATATTTATAATAATAATAACCACGTCAATACGTGAGCGAAGAGTCAATATTATTACTTTTACCGTACGATACTTGTACTTCGTATTCCATAGCGTCTGTGCATTATGCATATGCTGGCACGTAATCGCGCATCCCATACAATGAGACCAGACGAAGAAGAACTAGGAATGATACATACCGTATAAGTAGCGTATAATGCCATTCGAGAGGTGCTGTCAGGTCAGCCTGACACAGACATACAATACAGATATGAGTTAGTCAAAGAATTTCTGTAATCGAAGAAACAAGAATAGAATAATAAAGGTACGAACCGGTATCCCACCCTTTGCTACAGAGGTCTAATTTATTCGCACGGGTGCCGGTACGTATGGCATATGTAGAGGACATTCATCGGTAAGATCTTACCGGTATCGTACCGTAGCTTGAAGCAGAAGTACCGGTACCATACAGCGGAAATACCACAATTGTGGTATTTAGCCTGGCACTACTGTGGCACGTAAGTAGAAACCAGTACGCTTAATGATACATACCTCTAATGACTATTTCTACTGTTTTTCTCTGTAGAAATCATGTGGTACCCCTCAAAAAAAGAGGTACAGGGCGAATTTCCATACACAGTATTGTTGCATTTTTAGTGGTATAAGACTCCGTGTAACTCTTAAGGAAATACCACAAATACCACAAGTACTTTACATGACCGGTGTTCTTCAGTCTTTTCTTTCTAAGAAATATCCCCGGAGGTGCTTGTTTTTTTTTGCTCACTTTTTTTGCTCACTTTTTTGAAATGGTGACGGTGACGACCGATAAGATGACGACCAATAAGACAACAAGACAAGAACCAATAAGACGGCTAATAATCACCAATCCTCCCTTTTATTGCTGCTAAATCAGTCCCCTCTGAGTAAGCTACTAGTGTGCTGTATAATATTTTGGTACTGTATTCAAACTTAGTCTACTAGGTTTTCCTGCTGCTCGAAACGTCGCTCCAAAATGCCGCTCAAAACGCCGCTGCTGGCTGCTGGCTTCCTGCTGCTCCAAAACGCCGCTCCAAAACGCCGCTGCTGGCTTCCTGCTGGTCGAAACGCCACTGCTGGCTGCTGGCTGCTGGCTGCTTGCTTCCTGCTCCAAAACGCCGCTGCTGGCTGCTGGCTGCTTGCTTCCTGCTCCAAAACGCCGCTGCTGGCTGCTGGCTGCTGGCTTCTTCCTGCTGCTCCTCCAAAACGCCGCTCCAAAACGCCGCTCGAAGCGCCGCTGCTGGCTGCTGGCTTCCTGCTGCTCCAAAACGCCGCTTCAAACGCCGCTGCTGGCTTCCTGCTGCTCGAAATGCTGCTCGAAAGGGCGCTCAAAACGGCGTTTGATTGCCGTTCAAATACCCTTCCAGATCAAAAACCAAGTAGCGGAATGTGTAGGTATTTGAGTTGGTGTCATTTTGTACTATTTGTACAGTGTCGAACCTTCATGGTCTGTTCTATCGAAGGAGAAACAGAATGGTCGTCAAAACAGAAATGGTGCCCCCCATATCTTCTTTATTTTTCCATCCGATCCAATAGCCGTTTGATTGCCATTCCAAGTCGAAAAATCAGTAGAGGAACATGATGGTGTTCGAATGTGGTAGTATCTGTACATGTGAACCCTCATCTTCCCTTCTATTGGAGGGGAAATAGATGGGTTGGGGAAGGGCGCGTTGCCGGCTCGTTTTTTTGTACCGTCTTTGTCTCCCTTGTTTGCCATTGAATTGCCGTTCGAATACCCTTCCGGATCGAAAACCAAGTAGAGGAATGTGTAGGTATTTGAGTTGGTGTCATTTTGTACTACTTGTACAGTGGTGAACCTTCATGGTCTGTTCTATGGAAGGAGAAACAGATGGGTCGGAGAAGGGTGTGTTGTCGGCTCGATTTTTTGTATCTTCATCACTCGTGTTATTTGCCATTGAATTGCCGTTCGAATACCCTTCCGGATCGAAAACCAAGTAGCGGAATGTGTAGGTATTTGAGTTGGTGTCATTTTGTACTATTTGTATGGTGACGGACCTTCATAGTCTGTTCTATGGAAGGAGAAACAGAAGGGTCGATCATGGGCCGACATTCGTGATTTCAGTGATCGGACTTCCCATCAAAAAAATTGTCTTCGAGAGTTTTTTGGTGTGTTTTCAGGGTCTTTTGTCTTGTTCTTTTTTTGAAGGGACTTCAGTGTGCGGAGCACACATATGTTTATTTCCTGTAGACTTGTACATGGTTTTGGTACTGGGTATTTATTGTGGTATTTTTATCTTGTACACTCACCGTACGTGAATCTTTCTTTGGGATTTTCTCAGTATTGTATTGTAACAGGTAAGAGTACGTACCGGTATGTACGATATGTACCATACATCTCGTATCCCGTGTCTCGTGTCTCGTGTACGAAGGGATGAAAGTGTCGTACGTACGTGTTGGGTACCGTACGGTATGACCGACCCAACGGGAAAATTCAACGCTTCAAGATCGTGTGTAACCCCTATTGAGTGATTCCCACCAATGATAAAGTAATAAAAGTTTGCGACCAAACTAATAAATTTATTCACTTTCTACATAGATTTATTAACTATCGAATATAATTTGGCAGTCGAGGCTGCCTCGACTGACAGATTTCATTAACTGCATAAACACCGAATAAACTCCAACGGAATCTTAAAATCATACTAAAATCAAATATCTTTAGTTGTTGTTACTCTAAAAATCGACCGGATAGGTATAGGATAATTGAAATTTAAAGAGATGTGAGCTCAGAGAGACGCTCTTATTTTTACTGTGTATTTCACTGTATCGGGGCTCTCTGTATTTTACCTGGTAGAGATCTTTCCCGGTTATTTGGTCTTCATCGTACCAATACTGGTGCTGTTGCTGTATTAGTGCCGTGTCGGTCTTACTGTATCAGTCATTCGATGATATTGGTCATTTACGGGGTTAAGTGATTTATTCCATGGGGCGTATGCTTGTTCATGGTATATATGCTAGATATGAGGCCCATCTGGAATCGGTATTGATTTTCTTGATTGCAATAAGTAATTTCCTCACGGGATATCAAGTATATTCTTTCGAATATACTCAACAAGGGTTCCAAGTGTTCACTTATTGATCAGGTCTTTGGATATGTCTTGTTTCTAACCGATTATCCTCTTTTGTTTGTAGCCTTAGGTGATATTGTTTTTACCACTTAAGGATTCCCAAGTATTGGAGGTGCGTTTGATTCTAACGCTTGATCATCGGAATATGAGTATTTTCGTGTCCGCACCTGGGTCGTTGATTCGTTTCGTTTTTTCGGCTTTTCCAATCGAATTTGATGCCGACAAGAAGTCCTTATTTTTTTCGCCGACAACATTAGTCACCCAACGCACAAATCAATCGGATGCTTGCACCTCTTTTGCCGGGCATGCTTTTTTTGGTGATCATCGCTAATTGTGGCCAGCTGAAAATTTGCAAACCGAAAGTCAACAACAGTAGGACTTGTCTCTCCAGCACATTAGACAGGGCACCAATGTCCTCCTACACTACTGTTGCTGCGCGTGTCGCTCTTGCTATGTTATTAGTAGTAGGCGATTTGTCAGTAGAGGATGATTCATCGGATGATGAATTGATTCAATTCGGCTGCTCACATGAGAAATAAAAACCACCAGCAATACCATCGATCATAACAATCAACAACATGCCCTTGACTGGAGGCAGGAAACCTGGGATCGGGAACTGCACCAAGCCCGAGTTGGAGCACATGTTTGCTGCCATTAGAGCTATCATACCCGTCAGAGGAGAAGACTGGGACGATGTTGCAGACCTAAACCTACACGCTAAAAAATATCCTGGAAGGGATGGCGAATCCACCATTTGCAACAAATACAATCGATTGAACCGGAAGACGGCGCCAACTGGCAATCTGAACATGAGATGGGACATTATGGAGGCAAAGGAAATCAAGGAACTGATATGCCAGAAGGAAAGTATTGGAAATGGAGAAGATAGGTACAATATTGAAAGAAATGAGTTTACTCCTCCTCGTCCTCCTCCTGCTGCTGCTGTTACAACTCGGCGGTACCACTTCTACTTGATCAACCAACTCAACCAACACAACCCGAAGAAGTCACCCAGTTCGAAGCTACTATCCAGCAGTCAGAAGTAGCAGAGCTGACTCCCGCCAGGGCCATTACTAGTAGCAGAAGAGACCTTCCAATCACAAAGCCGACAACGAATTGAAGATGAGAAATGTGATTGCTTCAGTATTGAAAGAGGGAAGAAAGGATTGAAAACTTCAGCAGCAGGCATTGGATTTCCAGCAACGAAGACAGGACAGGGCAGATGAAGAGAGGAAGGTGTTGTTACAGGCACTCCTTGCTCAACTTACTACTAGTGGCGGCGGCCCTAGTGGCGCCGGTCGTGCTGTCGGTCGTGCCGTTGGTCATACTACATCTCCTCTTACTGCACAGGTTCCTACTCCCCAAGTTAGTTATGTTACTAATGCTGCTGAAGGGGGGAAGCTCAAAAGAAAAGTAAACAGTCTCCAGCAGCATCGCGACTACAGCAGTGACGACAGCAGTTGTGATAGCAGCAGTTGTGACGACTCCTTAGGAATCAATTAATTGATTAGTGAAGACGAATCGAATCGTTAGACGAATCAAATCTTTAGATTGATTAGTTAGTTAGTTAGTTAGTTAAAATAAACGAATCGATTACGAATTAGTTAAACTCAACAACACTACCAGCACCGTTTCTCCATACAGAAACTTAGACTACAAGAACGACCATAGAAAAACTATATTGTAATCCCTTAAAAGAGGGATCCAAAACTACTAGAGGTGCGCTGAAGCAAAATTATTTGGACGTATTGTCAACTCTAAATAATGCTAATTCATAATGCTAATTCATAACTACTATCAATTATCTAATTTGCTAATGTAATCAATCGACTTGTAATCGATCGACTTGTAATGGATCGACTAATCAATCAACTCGTCTCTAAAATACATCGTTTGTGGTTTCTGTTGGTACCAAATTGTAGGAGAAGAAACCTTCAGTCTGACTCGTGTAGGTGTTGAGTATGGTGTTGATTCCAACTCTAGCTGTCTGGAAATTGTACAACAACACGACAAGCTTCAGAATGATCCTCCTGTCTCCCGTTTCTTCCAGCAACATGTTATCTTTGAGTCAAGGGAACCCACCTGGGATCTGTGGCATTTCCCATTCAGAGAGCTGTCTAACGCTAGTTGCTTGTCTGTTCAGTGTAATAGCCTTGCAAAGGGCGTGTTTTTTCATTGTCGCAGCCTTTTCGTTAGGTGCACCCTCAGGTATTTCGACAGGAGCTATTAGAGAGTCATATTGACTACTTCTAATAAGGTTCAGACGTAGTTGTTTGTAGATAACTTAAACGCCGAATTGACAACAACCTTTACCTTATACAGCTCATACATGCGCTCCATCTTTTCATACAGCCCATAGTCGGCCTGAGTACTACCATGCCAAGACCCAGGAGAGTTCAAGACGCAAGCCCGGATCCTACCATCTGGGCAGAACAGAAAGACACTGGTGTTCACATAAGTACCTGCTGTCCATCCATTATAGTATTGGTTCTGTTTTGTCCAGTCACCAGACTGCTGGAGACGCAGTTTAAGCCTGTTGCAAGCACCCCACACTCTGTGTGGACCAAGCGCTGGATACTTAGCAGCAATAGCATTGACATATTGTTGAGTCTCTTCTTCATTTGGCAAGCAAACTTTTGCAGCAGGATGATCTTGTAACGCAGAAAGAAGGAGCTTGCGTCCAAATTCCAGCCATTTGTACATAGGAGAAGCTGTAATTCCAAATGCTATAGCAACTGCTCTTGCTGCTGATCCTCTGGTTCGGAACCAGAATAAGATAAGAACAAGACATCCGGTTGCATCAAACTCTCAACGAGTAATATAATTGTGTTTATTATATTCCTTAAACTTCTCAATCAATCCAGTGTTCTTATCAATAGTGTATGAATTGTAGACTGGCTCAAATATATCTAGAAGCTCCCTGAATACTACATGGTCGACTCCACAGCAATTGAGAGGGGCTTGATTATTGCCTGATCGATAGAGATACTTGAAAGCAGATTGACTGTATCTCTTAATTGAAATCCTAAGAGTTCTACAGTCCCTTCTTTTCTTATCTTCCTCCCCAAACAGTGGGTTGTTGTAATTGGGGGTTAAGTAGTTGGCATAGTAGTATCCGAGCAGCGCTAACTCCAGGGCCATGTTGATTGTTGATTGCCGATCATTGTCGGTTGAAAAAAGAAAGAGTTTTTGTTTTTCTTGCTGGAGAGCAACTTAAGTGTTTTAGCGAGGATAGTGAGGAATCAGCAAGCAAAGCAATATCAGCAGCAAATTGTACGGTACATGAAATTCTGAAATTTTCAACTGCCAACCTGCCGGCCAAAATAGGCGGGTAGGTGGTGTGGTTAGTGATTAAACAGACATTTACTGTTTTTTATTTAGAGATTCCAAATTCCAAATTTGCTCCGAGTGATAGTTAATAAAATATATTCATCCGTTGGATGCGCCAAAAATCTATTCAATCTATTCACTCGTGAATATATTTTTATTACTTTGGTCTTTTATTACTTTATCATTGATGGGAATCACTCATTAACCTATATATCGCTGGAAAGCTTATTTAAAGACAAATACGAATCTGATGTTTGTTTCTGTTTCTTTTGAAGTCTTAGTGACTTGATATAAAAAAAACTATACCTTCATTACTGAATATGTATATAAAAAATAATGAGGTATCTGATGTTCTACATGTTCTATTTTCTAAAATTTTAAGACTCCGCGCATTCACGCACGCCCGGTCACTCAACAGCCGTTAAGACCGATGCCTGGTGCCGTGCATTGTTCAGGTGGTTTGCTCAGTTGTTGTTGCGCTTTGGTGAAATTGATTTCAGTCATCCAGTTTTCCCAAAACTTCTTGGTGCAGCATATGTCAAAGAGAAGCCTCCCCTGTGTTATGATACTTCTCTCCTGACACCTCTGAAGCTTTCACAGGTTGTGTGGTTTGATGAGCTCCATAAGCAGTGCCATATAGGACAGTCAGGGAGCCGAGTGGGTCCAGGGAAACCAAGTGTGGCAATCAGTTTTAAAAGGAATGCTGATGGAAAGCTTGACCCGAATGACAATTATCCTGAGAAAGGCAAGACTGTTCTCCAGGTTAAGTATGAGCAACAGGCATGATTCAATTTTGGAGTCTATATGAGTAAAAATGGCAAGGGTCACAGAGTTCAGCAACCTTTTGAGTATATTGGAAAAAAGTTGATCACTACGTCACATAAACGATGCTCATGCTTTCGTAATATTCGTGCGATGTTTTAAAATATTCCGAAACATTTTGTTGCGCGCACAATAAATAATTCTCTACCTATTTTTGCACGCAACAATTTCAAGTAGGTCTATTTTCGCCACCGTTTTTTCCAGCCCCTTTTCATGCTTGCTTAAGAATCTTTTTATTCTACAATTTTGTTTCATGCTTACCCCGATAATATTTATTCGCCATTCAATTTTTGTTTTTTCCACACGAAACTCCTCATATTTTGTAATAATATCCTCTATGTACACTGATATTGTTGTAGCGTTGATACAAATTTCTTACCAAATATACAAGCTTCTTGATAACCAGCAATGTATTCTATTACGTTGCTTTCACAATACTCACACTACATTTATCGAATATCAAAATCCAACAACCATATTTTTGTACTCATAAGAAAGTATTTTATCCGCATTTGCAATACTCTCCGACATTTTACAATATTCACGCTACGCTTATCAAATACGGAAATACAACAAACATATTTTGTAACAAATACGAAAGTATTTTATCAGCCTTTTGAAATTATCTTGTTTATTGTATTATATTCGAACAGAAGACCTGGAACAATATTGTGCAAACCATAAAATAATAATGAACTAGCCGTTCTACTATTGCTGTTGATATCATCAATTACTCTTGTTCGTTTTTATTATATTCCATGAAAAATTTGTAGTCCTCATCATCTTCGCCTAGAATCTCAACCAAGGTACGTTTTCGCTTCCGTGTTTTTCCCTCTTTGTTCTCCTCCTTATCTTCTTGTTTACGATTGCCATTTTGCTTTTGGTACATTTTAAGTATTTCCGTCTCTAATTCTTTTGATTGTTGTTCCTTCCTTCGTTCTTCTAATTCACTTACTAGGTATTCGTAAAGATCTTGTCCCTCGTTACTCCACCCCTCCTTATTTCCAGACTTACCGTCAGTGAATTTTTTTCTCAACCTCGTGCCCTTTGTTGTGTTTATCCACGAGTCGTAGTCGTTGTAAAGGAAAAGCAATGCAAAAGCTTCATCGCTTGGGGTGAAAATGTTACTGATTGTCATTCTGACTGATTTTCTTTTGAAGTCTGTCTGTTTTGGTGACACCGCTCCCAGAATTCTTTTCATGAAGTATTTGAATTCTGGTGAATTTTTCCGCCGATAGTCTTCGTGCAATTGGTACCTATTTTCTGAGTTAACGTCTTGTGTGTCTGTGATTAGAACCGTTCCTGGGAAACTATCTGGTATCAGGTTGTTTCTTTTATCGTCTACGTGTCAGTGTTCATACGACCAAAATGTTAGAATGGCTTATGAACGATTGCATGCCGGCAAACATTTTCTTGTTGGTTGCGTACCTTTGTAGTTTTTCCTGGCAAGAGTTTGAGCATTGTGCCTACACGCAGTCACTGCACGGCAATAAATTCCACTCCACTTTTGGTCTTTTATATCGATCGTATTTGGTATTTCATTGTTATTTGCTTGTTTTACAATTTTGAATATCGTCGCCTTCACGAATGTAATCTCTGGCGGGAATTTAAATTTCCTGAATGCTTTTTCTTTGACGTGTTTGACAATGTTGTTTTCCAAGTTATCGTTATCGGATTCTTTTGTTGTCTGTAGAATATTTCTGTTGCTACTGTTGGTTGTTCTATATGTTTGGCTATCGTTTGTGTTTGTTCGGTCACTTCCCGATACACTGCTGTTTGGGCTGTTTGTGTTATTGGTCACAATGGTTCTACCTGTCACCGGACTGCAACTAGTACTCAGTTCTACCATTATTTTTTTGTTAACTCGTGCACCTCAACTTACCGTTTTTTCCTTTGATTGATTTGGCGCGCTATTTTTATGATAATAATGTTGTTTGTAGGAATCGTTTGGCATGTTTTTTTCATTCCTACTGTACACACTGTAATCTCTTGATATACTGTCTCCAAGGAATTGTTGCATTTCAACTAATTGTACTATCTGTGAGTGTTGTTCTTGTACTGTCGCCTGCCTATCTTATTTTCGAGCGTGCCGTGATATTCTGGAATGTGGAGTCCTCAAAATTTTGGCGCGGACCCGAACTTTTTTATCTTCCCTACCCTACCGTACTTACCCTACGGTACCGTATCATTCTGTATTTATTTATTTACTTATTGTTTTTCAATTTTCTGCAACGGCGTTGCAGTAAATTCTATATTTTGGGTGGTTGACACTCCCCCCTGAATCAATTATGGATTGGATCACAATTTGTAGGTTCAACGGAGGGAATTTTGTTGTTGTTGTTTTGTTGCTTTCTGATGAGTATTTTTTTTTTAATGTATCGACTTTTTAAGGTGATATTTTACATAATTTCCGTTCTAATTTTTGCACTTAATTTGTACCGGTGATACCTTTGATATTGTCCTGGTTTTTTTGTTGGAATGGAATCCTTACAGAGTTGCAGAGTTAGTGTTTCACGCGTCCCCATGCTCCACAAGGAACGGGATAGTTGTTATATTCCTCTAAATCTTCCGGCGAATTCCAACGTTTTTCGTAAAGACTTAGCCATTTCTCAATTTTCCACTCGTTTTCGTCTTGTTCGCTCTTTCCCCCCCTGTTTGTCACTTCTTTTACCTTCCGTTTTTTCTTTTTTGACTGTTTTCTTGCTTTGTTCATGAACGAATCCCACTTATGTTTGGTACATTTTTTTTCCGTGTTTTTGTTATTTATGTTCTCTTCTTTAATTGGCGGCAATATTTCTTGTGTTGAGTACCACTCGTTATCGTCTTTTGATCTGCAATACCATTCCAATCTGTCAGTTTCGATGATTGCCTCATTCGTCATTTTGCGCCAGTTGTTGAACCAAATGTACGTCATACAAGGACGGTTCCCAGGGTGGTAATGTATACATTCTTTTATGTGTTCTCTTGCCTCCGGTGTCAGATTACTCCATTTTTTTGCCGGGAAAGTACGACCGTCTTGTATCATTCTCTCTCGTTCTATTGATTTTACTTCCGGTCCAATACCCACGTTGTCGTAGCACTTAATGTCTTCCGATGTTTTCAATGCGGGATAACCACATGTAATGTATGCAAGAATGACTCCCATTGCCCATACATGGTCCATCCCGTCAGTGTTCCCTTCTTTGTAGTCGGGAAATACTTCCTCGGTTATGTACTTGAAGCATTGTTCCCAAATGTTCAAAGCTTCGTCCTCCTCGAAATGTCCTTTTTTGCTGTTGAGTCTTTGTCGCACTTCTTCTATCTTCTGGCATCCACTAAGGATTGTGTTAACCAAGTGTCCGTTTTTGGCACACAAGGCATCAAATCCTGTTTCGAAATGATATAGAAACGGGTTTCCGTCGTTGTTTACATCATCGTGGTTTAGCTCGTGCATCTGTTTGTTGTAATCCTTGGAGAAGACAGTACCCCGGGTTGGCACAACTGTTGTTCTGTGTGTCGGTTTCGGTGTTTTGCTTTTCATTTTCCTGTTATTTCCCATTTGTAATGCAGTCATGCACCTATTTGTACCACAGTACACCTAACGTTCGTACTCCCACGCCGCATCATAAAGTTGGTATTTGTTGTTTTCTCCAGGCGTTGTAACTTGCAGTTTTTGGTTGTGGCTGCTTTTTCCCGTTCACGCATAATTCTTACTATTTTTACGTACCCGTACCAACACTACGACGGTGCACGCAAATAGTCTGATTCAAAAACAGACAAGCTTCTTTAAGTAATGTAACTTTCCTCATCTGCATGCGATTGGTTCTTGATATATCGTTGAGATGAACGTGTCCGGTGGATCGATACCTCCATAGAGATGTGTACAAGATGTATTCTTCGTACTTCCTTGGTACTATTTTTTTAATATGGTATTGGTACGACGCACATAAATTGTCTGACTCATAAACAGACTAGCCTTAAGTAGTGTAACTTTTCCCCTTTGGATAAGATTGGTTCTTGATATACCGGTAGAGGTGAACGTGTCCATTGGATCGATTCCCCCGTAGACATATGTCCGAAGTGTGTCCTACGTATTACTTTTGTATAAATTTTTTATTATTGTAGATATTGGGACGGTGCACACCAATTATGTGGTTCAAAAACTGACTAGCTTTATGTAGTGTAACTTTTCCCGATCACGTATAATTTGTTGTTGATATAGTGGTGAACGTGTCCAGTGGATCGATTCCTCCGTTGAGATCTGGTGTACCAAGGGGAGTCTCCGTAAATTTTGGTTATTAGTTTTTTGATTTTTGTATGAACAAGTAACCAAATTAGTGTTTCTCATTTACTTTTTGAGTGTCAAATTGTGTTATTTTCTGAAATGTTTGGATGAATATTGCCCATACTATGGATTGGGGAGACTATGAAACCATATTGAGAAGTCACAGCCTTATATTTTAGTCATTATGAATTTTCTAATAATGTTTGTCCCTGGACATGCATGTACCAAAATACTGAGTCCTAGTACTTAGTTTTAGAGTGGAAATGTGTTGCATTGACTGCAATTTCAGGATGAATAGTGTTCATACTATGGATGGGGTACACTGTGCTGAAACAAACTGGCCATGAAGCAGGCTGATACTTTAGTCAGTATGAATTTTCGAATAATGTTTGTCCCTGGACATGCATGTACCAAAATACTGAGTCCTAGTCAGTTTTGAGTGTAAATGTGTAGCATTGACTGTAATTTCAGGATTAATATTGCTCATACTATGGATGGGGTAGACTATGAAACAAACTGGACAAGAAACAGGCTGATACTTTAGTCAGTATGAATTTTCCAATAATGTTTGTCCCTGGACATGCATGTACCAAAATATTGAGTCCTAGTCAGTTTTAGAGTGCAAATGAGTGGCATTGACTGCAATTTCAGGATGAATATTGCTCATACTATGGATGGGGTAGACTATGAAACAAACTGGACAAGAAACAGGTTGATACTTTAGTCAGTGTGAATTTTAGAATAATGTTCTTGTCCCTGGACATGCATGTACCAAAATACTGAGTCCTAGTCAGTTTTGAGTGCAAATGTGTGGCATTGACTGCAATTTCAGGATGAATATTGCTCATACTATGGATTGGGGAGACTATGAAACAAACCGGACAAGAAACAGGCTGATACTTTAGTCAGTATGAATTTTAGAATAATGTTTGGCCCTGGACATGCATGTACCAAAATACTGAGTCCTAGTCAGTTTTGAGTGCAAATGTGTGTCATTGACTTCAATTTCAGGATGAATATTGCTCATACTATGGATTGGGGAGACTATGAAACAAACCGGACAAGAAACAGCCTGATACTTTAGTCAGTATGAATTTTAGAATAATTTTTGTCCCTGGACATGCATGTACCAAAATACTGAGTCCTAGTCAGTTTTGAGTGCAAATGTGTGGCATTGACTGCAATTTCAGGATGAATATTGCTCGTACTATGGATTGGGGAGACTATGAAACAAACCGGACAAGAAACAGGCTGATACTTTAGTCAGTATGAATTTTAGAATAATGTTTGTCCCTGGACATGCATGTACCAAAATACTGAGTCCTAGTCAGTTTTGAGTGCAAATGTGTGTCATTGACTGCAATTTCAGGATGAATATTGCTCATACTATGGATTGGGGAGACTATGAAACAAACTGGAAAAGAAACAGGTTGATACTCTAGTCAGTGTGAATTTTAGAATAATGTTTGTCCCTGGACATGCATGTACCAAAATATTGAGTCCTAGTCAGTTTTAGAGTGCAAATGAGTGGCATTGACTGCAATTTCAGGATGAATATTGCTCATACTATGGATGGGGTAGACTATGAAACAAACTGGACAAGAAACAGGCTGATACTTTAGTCAGTATGAATTTTAGAATAATGGTTGTCCCTGGACATGCATGTACCAAAATAGTGAGTCCTAGGCTAGTCAGTTTAGAGTGCAAATGACTGGCATTGACTGCTATTTCAGGATGAATATTGCTCATACTATGGATGGGGTAGACTATGAAACAAACTGGACAAGAAACAGGTTGATACTTTAGTCAGTGTGAATTTTAGAATAATGTTGTCCCTGGACATGCATGTACCAAAATACTGAGTCCTAGTCAGTTTTGAGTGAAAATGTGTGGCATTGACTGCAATTTCAGGATGAGTATTGCTCATACTATGGATTGGGGAGACTATGAAACAAACCGGACAAGAAACAGGCTGATACTTTTGTCAGTATGAATTTTAGAATAATGTTTGTCACAGGACATGCATGTACCAAAATACTGAGTCCTAGTCAGTTTTGAGTGCAAATGAGTGGCATTGACTGCAATTTCAGGATGAATATTGCTCATACTATGGATTGGGGAGACTATGAAACAAACTGGACAAGAAACAGGCTGATACTTTAGTCAGTGTGAATTTTAGAATAATGTTTGTCCCTGGACATGCATGTACCAAAATAGTGAGTCCTAGGCTAGTCAGTTTAGAGTGCAAATGAGTGGCATTGACTGCAATTTCAGGATGAATAGTGTTCATACTATGGATGGGGTAGACTATGAAACAAACTGGACAAGAACCAGGCTGATACTTTAGTCAGTATGAATTTTAGAATAATGGTTGTCCCTGGACATGCATGTACCAAAATAGTGAGTCCTATGCTAGTCAGTTTAGAGTGCAAATGACTGGCATTGACTGCTATTTCAGGATGAATATTGCTCATACTATGGATGGGGTAGACTATGAAACAAACTGGACAAGAAACAGGTTGATACTTTAGTCAGTGTGAATTTTAGAATAATGTTGTCCCTGGACATGCATGTACCAAAATACTGAGTCCTAGTCAGTTTTGAGTGCAAATGTGTGGCATTGACTGCAATTTCAGGATGAATATTGCTCATACTATGGATTGGGGAGACTATGAAACAAACCGGACAAGAAACAGGCTGATACTTTTGTCAGTATGAATTTTAGAATAATGTTTGTCCCTGGACATGCATGTACCAAAATACTGAGTCCTAGTCAGTTTTGAGTGCAAATGTGTGGCATTGACTGCAATTTCAGGATCAATATTGCTCATACTATGGATTGGGGAGACTATGAAACAAACTGGACAAGAAACAGGTTGATACTCTAGTCAGTGTGAATTTTAGAATAATGTTTGTCCCTGGACATGCATGTACCAAAATATTGAGTCCTAGTCAGTTTTAGAGTGCAAATGAGTGGCATTGACTGCAATTTCAGGATGAATATTGCTCATACTATGGATGGGGTTGACTATGAAACAAACTGGACAAGAAACAGGCTGATACTTTAGTCAGTATGAGATTTAGAACAATTTTAGTCCCCTCTGGTAATGCTGCATGTACCCAAATAGTGATTCCTAGGCAGTTTTCGAGTGCAAATGTGTGGCATTGGCTGCATGAAACAGAATTGACCAGAAATCTTCTACTGTGTTGGTTCGGATTCAATAATTTTTGATACAAGGTAAACCCTCGTCAACAATGCAGTGAAACATGTTGTAACCTCAAGACTGAGGTTCCTCACAAACTCCTCTGTTCCATATGACTCACCCTTCAAAGCCTTTGTAAGGTTATTAATTACTGCCTGTCGATGATCTCTTTGATCGGTATCATGTTTGTCAAGACTATTGGTTGGTGGGTCTTTCAATCTACCCTTCTTACAACTTGTCGTTTTCTCATTTGAATTTGGGTTGGCACCGCGCTTGCGAGCACTATTAGTCGTAGGTGTCATTGGCAATGTAAAATGTTATCAGTATTTGAGACAATCTTTTTATTGTTTGAAAACATTGAGAATCACTGTTGTGTGAATCTAGTTTATCTGAGTTACGAGCAAACATTGAATGAAAGAAGGATAGTAGTACAACTTGAAACTTCTTTCACCAGATATCACCACTCACGTAGCGACGCGACGGTGGTAATCATGTCTCAAAAACCATTTCTCAAAAAATCGATTATGTAGAAGGTACCCGTAAACGTGTCCTTGTTCTCGTAAAGACGTTCTACCACTAACCTGAGAAATAGTTAAACAATATCGTCACAATAATTGGACAAATAAAACCTGCAACGACGAATGCAAGGGCGGGGATTTGTCTGTGAATCCGTTGGGATCAAAAAACCATTGTTTGTAACTGGAACCGCCGTTCCCGAAAAACGGAAAAAAGGGTTTTTTGGGTGGAATGAAAGGTGAGAAGAAGAAAAGATAAAAAGGAACATTTTCCAATTTGGAAAATGGCCCCATCGCTGAATTGTATCATTGTGTGTACAAAAGTACAGTCGTATGAACACCTAGTAGCGCTAAATAGGGAAAAGGGCATTGGTTGGTGTAACTCCGTTGCCAAAAAACAAATGATCCGATCGCTGAATTGGTGCAATTTGTGTAGAAACGTACAGTCGTATGAAACTTTTCACGCTAAATACTAAAAAGGGCTTTTGTTGCAACGCCGTTGTCAAAAAAAAAAAAATGGTCCGATCGATGATTTGGTGCATTTTGTGGGGTACAAAGGTACTTTGGTATGACCATTACTACTATCGTATGAACCATGACGCTAACTACGTATGAACCATATCACGCTAAATAACAAAAATACCATTTGTTGCAACGCCGTTGCAAAAAAAACAAAAAGTAAAATACTTAACGGACCAATGTAATTCTGACGTTCGAAGTTTGTTGTACTGTTGTATGATCCATATCACGCTAAATACCAAAAAGACCATTTGTTGCAACGCCGTTGCAAAAAAAAAAAAAACATAATACTTAACGAACCAATATCATTCTTACGTTCGAAGTTTGTTGTACTGTTGTATGATCCATATCTTGCTAAATACCAAAAAGACCATTTGTTGCAACGCCGTTGCAAAAAAAAAAAAGAACATAATACTTAACGAACCAATATCATTCTGACGTTCGAAGTTTGTTGTACTGTTGTAGTATGATCCATATCACGCTAAATACCAAAAAGACCATTTGTTGCAACGCCGTTGCAAAAAAAAAAAAGAACATAATACTTAACGGACCAATATCATTCTTACGTTCGAAGTTGTTTACTTAGCAGAAAATGTATGGAACTGGTGGTGTCATTCTTACGTTCGAATGTTGATACTTGATCTATCACACGAACCGATGTCGTCCTTACGTTCGAAGTTTGATACAACTACTTTGTACGGAGTAGTAGTTAGCTTACAATGAAAGTATGTTGCTCACTAACTTCGGTCACTTTTTTTCACTTTCCGACAAACATCAATTTCCAACTTATCTGAGTAGAGTGTTGTTTCTTTCCAACAACACTCCGTCCGAGAACGTGGGATCCGACCCTCTTCGTCACATGCCTTAGGGCGACGATGTCACGAGCACAACGATCCGTTCTCAGATATTTCAGTCCGATATAACAGCCTTGTACTGCAAAAGAAGTAGAAAGCATTCGATTAGGGATTAGTTGCTGGAAAGATATTCTTGTTTGGACGGCCGCCTTACATAAACATCTTGAAAGCACAAAATCTGCATCAATTGCCTATATATCAACAGGAACAAGTCCCTGTTTTTCGTGACATAGGAATTACTACAAGTCTGCAAATCAACAGCAGCAGAAAGAACAAAGCCGGCAACAAGGTATCGGTGGCATTGGTAAAACAAATCAGAACACGCAACGGTACGAATGAGAGAGATCAACAACAATGATAATACTTCCTCCTTCATGGCTGATAATGTATTTCCTTACTTCTCTTTTTCTTCTCATTATCATAGGACAGTATCGGAGCAACGAATTGGAAACAAGGGATTGGCAATCTTGAAAGCACAAAATCTGCATCAATTGCAAGGTATCGGTGGTATCGGTAAAACAAATCGGAACACGTAATGGTACGAATGAGAGAGATCAACAACAATGATAATACTTCCTCCTTCATTCATGATAATGTATTTCCTTACTTCTCTTTTTCTTCTCGTTGTCATAGGACCGTATCGGAGCAACGGATTGGAAACAAGGGATTGGCAACACCAAAAAAAAGGATACAACGAATCGACCGCGACACAGAATCGAAGTAAACACCTAATCGAAGGAAACAACGACGGCAACAACACAGCAACACCACCAATCAACAACAACAACAAAAGGAAGCAAAAGGTGTACGTTGGTAGCATGTAGATTATATTATTCTGTTGTTATTATTTACTGTACTACATCAATAGCTACATCAATAGATACTCACCCATTCTGTTCAATTATCATACCAAATATTCGAATATAATCTTTGACTACGTCAACAACTCGTTGGCAATTGGCAGCAGCAAGAGCAACAGCGACAATCGGCAGCCACAGCGGCAGCGGCAGCGCCAAGCAGCAGCGACAGACACAGCGGCAATCGGCAGCGACAGACACAGCGGCAGCGGCAAGCAATCGGCAGCGAGAGCAACAGCGGCAATCGGCAGCAACAGCCACAGCGGCAGCGCCAAGCAATCGGCAGCGACAGCCAAGAGCAACAGCGGCAATCGGCAGCGACAGACACAGCGGCAGCGGCAAGCAATCGGCAGCGAGAGCAACAGCGGCAATTGGCAGCGACAGACACAGCGGCAGCGGCAAGCAATCGGCAGCGACAGCCACAGCGCCAAGCAGCAGCGAGAGCAACAGAGCGGCAATCGGCAGCCACAGTGGCAGCGGCAGCGCCAAGCAGCAGCGAGAGCAACAGCGGCAAGCGGCAGCGACAGCCACAGCGCCAAGCAGCAGCGAGAGCGGCAATCGGCAGCCACAGTGGCAGCGGCAGCTCCAAGCAGCAGCGAGAGCAACAGCGGCAAGCGGCAGCGACAGCCACAGCGGCAGCGGCAGCGGCAAGCAGCAGCGAGAGAAACAGCGGCAATCGGCAGCGACAAAAAGCGGCAAGCGGAAAGCGGCGAATCATTGGCTTCGAATTGCTACACGTACTCCAACCATGACAAGAAATCAGTTCTCGGACCGGGCTATGAAGCAAAAAAGAGATAGGAAACATGAGAAAAGAAGAAAGCAGAGAATGTCATCGAACTTTCTTAGGATTGCAGCACCGGTGTCAACGAGCCATAAAACTTATACAAAGTTGTCCGACATAAAACCGATGAAGAACGAAAGGACAAATAGGCGTAGTGCTTGCAAAGATTGTGTCAGTACAATAGCGTTGAAAAACAAAGACAGAACAACTGTGGTCAAAGGAAAATACATGGAGACAAACTGGGGTGGCAAAATAGGAGGAAAGAAAAAGTATCAACCGGAACAGGCTTTGTTGATAGATAAATTCGATAGATTGGATAGTAGGAACGACGAGCATATTGTTGCGTTTGACGAGAATAATCCGTCGTTGCGCATTTTCGCAAAAGTTTCCAGAAAATTTGCCAAGCGACACCTTGCTACGAAGAATAATATCAAACTGTTAAGAAAGTTTGCTCCGGAAATTGTTGGATCCAAACCGACAGTTGCCAGAGGTCAGAAGCGCGGCAGTATCAACGATGATTATGCTATCATTGGAGTTAGACCAGAAAGATTGTCTTCCAACAATGGTGAGTACGTGTTCAAAAGTCATGTGAAACCAAACATGAAACTGGAGCTGGAACACACGACAGTGAGAATTGTGAAGCATATGCATCATAGTTTAACACACATCGAACCATTTGTTGAGGATGAAATGGATGTGTTGTCTCAGATTCTGACTCGTACGCAGCTCAATGACATTGGGAAACAGGCATTAGCTTTTTCGATTGGTCGAAATTACCATTCTCGATGCCATGTTGATGATGACATGTATTATACTCGTTTAACAGTCATAGCTCCGTCGGGAGTGCATGCTGACGAAGTGATTTATTATTTTGTCTTCCCAACGTACCGCATCAAAGTGCCGTTGCGTTCTGGGGATACTCTGCTCTTTAATCCGTTAGTGTTTCATAGCTGTTCGAATCCCAAATACGAAGGGTGTTATATTATGAGCGCCTATGTATCGCGCAAAACTATACTAAGAAGTAATCCATTATAATAATAACTTGATACTCATGACAAAAAATTTATGACTGTACCGTACTAGTACTATACCGTCGAAAATACAGGAAAAGGGCATTTTGTGCAACGCCGTTGCAGAATATAGAAAAACGCTAAATAAACATGAGAAGGGGGGTATGATTGTACCATACTAGTATACAATCCAAAAAACGGGAAAAGGGCATTTTGTGCAACGCCGTTGCAGAATATAGAAAAACGCTAAATAAACATGAGAAGGGGGGTATGATTGTACCATACTAGTATACAATCCAAAAAACGGGAAAAGGGCATTTTGTGCAACGCCGTTGCAGAATATAGAAAAACGCTAAATAAACATGAGAAGGGGGGTATGATTGTACCATACTAGTATACAATCCAAAAAACGGGAAAAGGGCATTTTGTGCAACGCCGTTGCAGAATATAGAAAAACGCTAAATAAACATGAGAAGGGGGGTATGATTGTACCATACTAGTATACAATCCAAAAAACGGGAAAAGGGCATTTTGTGCAACGCCGTTGCAGAATATAGAAAAACGCTAAATAAACATGAGAAGGGGGGTATGATTGTACCATACTAGTATACAATCCAAAAAACGGGAAAAGGGCATTTTGTGCAACGCAGTTGCAGAATATAGAAAAACGCTAAATAAACATGAGAAGGGGGGTATGATTGTACCATACTAGTATACAATCCAAAACACGGGAAAAGATAATAAACTTGTTCATTGAAGTCATGTGCTGTTTTCACCATCTCGTACTATTGATTGTAAATCCTTCTTTTCCAGTGAAGCCATTGTCTCGCGGAAATTAAACAACCATTGTTCACGATTACCCAGCACAAAATATTGGTCAGGACTACCATGGTTTCTAACAACGGCAGCTTCGGACTCAATGGCGTTGCAGTCGAACAAATACAATTTGTTCCGAAGCTCACCTAGCTTTACCAACGCATGATGGTGTTTTTTTCCTTTGTCCCTCTTGCTCGGTATGGGGTCTGCAGAAACAAAGCAACGAGCGACGGCATAATAACCATCGTGCACTAATTCGAAACCACTAACGGAGCTACCCACGGGGAAAGGACCTTCGAGGTAAAGCAGGCACAGAATCTGACATGGATAAACTTTCAGTCCACGTCCATCAAGGAGGTCGAGTTGAAAATTAGCCCAATCGTACCATACATTGGACAATTGTCCAGAATCAGACTTAAACGATGGGTGGGCACGAAACAATAATTTCATCTCGCGAGATTGGTCATACCTCTTGTGCTCCGTGGTTCCAAAAACCTTGCTGCTGCCCACAGCCGGTAGGACCACGTCACAACAAAATTTGAGAACATCAGATGGAAACCAGGGTAAACTTGAGTTTTTTTTTTCATCCCACTTCATGTAAGGGAGACCATTCATCACACCAATCCAAAACGAAGACCCACCTGACCAACCACCCTCCTTAGGATGATTTGGTCCGGTTACGGGTCTATGTTCGAACAAATCAAATTCACGGTCAAGTCGATCAATAGTTCGATACTCCATCACTCGGTTGCAAGTTTGCTTGATAAGTGTGGACTTGTTTCGTTGAGTTCTCTTAGCAGGAGCCTTCACTTCAGTTTTATGATTGCTCTCACTCGCGGCAGAGTCCCACCCAGTTGGAGGACCAAATAATCTCATGTACTGTGATAAATGAAAATACATGTGATTCTTCACAAGATTGTTACCCTCTCCCTTACTTCGTTGAAGATTGTTATTTATACAGTTAATGAAAAGAACAACCATTTTGTCCACATTCAAAACACCTTTCTTGTCTTGTTTGAAAACCTCGTCGAACGTTCCAGCATACTTTAGGAACTCTTCCATACCCAACAACAACTCAATGGCGTAAATACGTCGGTCAATTTCCTCTTCACACTTTCTGCTCTTGTTCTCGAGATTGGAAGGAGTCTTTCGAGACAACAACAATTGACGACCTCCAGCAGACAGAAGTGACAGCATCTGAATATAAAGCATTCCAATGTACTGGTTACCCTCCTTCTTCGCTGTATGTATTGATTCAGAAAAATTGGTTCGTGGGAAGTCACGATCGGATTGCCTCTGGACAGCACCACCGTAGTAACTGGCTAACCTTTCCATCTCACCAAGAAGCCGCTGGTTATTGCCTAAAAAGTCCTCGCGGAACGTCTCTGCTGCACGCTTTGCGCAACCAAGTTGGTGCATATGCAGTCTCTCTCCGGGAGACGCTAGATGAATATTATGTGGGTTTTCCCCAAAATCAAGATCATAAAAAGCATTGCCGTTATGTACACCATGGTGAGAAATGTTTTTGAAATACTGTTCAACATTCACTCCTTCGCCAACCATTGGAGCAGTAAAATCAGATTTATTCCAGAGCCGAATGGATTGGTACTCATCCCCATTTTGGTGCTTAGACACTTGCATGTTACCACTTTTAAGTGAAACAGGAACCTTCAAAACATTCACACGAGCGTTAATACCAAGTGCTCTGGGACAATTGCAATGCCTACAGATCATCTTTGAATTCGACGTTTGATAATGACCACAAAGTTGGTCGTGCTGGGGAGTATCACCTATGAAATAAGCAACCGCAAATTTCATTCGAACCGACCATTTCTTCTTGTTCCACGGCAAATTAGACCATTCAATACCATCCGTTAGGTTGCAGGCATCTTTCAAAGATGAAAGAGCCAAACGAAGGCCAGAGTGAAGATTGTTCACATTGTCAATTGATTCGGCACCTTTATCACCGGGACATGTTGGGTGATAGTATATAGCCTCCCACGCATCCGGCCGGGAGTTTCGAGTTAGGGTGTTGAATATGCCAAGAGTCATGTTCAGTGGGGTAAGAGTGGTTTGACAACTATTGTCAATTGCAATTCCATCCATGTAGAGAATAATAGGAACCAGAATTTCATTCGATCCAGATTTGCATCTCTTCTCCCAAGTGTTGATCCACCATTCACCGTGATGCAGTTCGTCAATATCAATATTCCCTTGAAGTTCTGGATAACGGACTGGTAAGGTGGGGTCTTCAGCATGGGGGAATGACAGATTATCTTCCTTCACCAAAGTCACATTTGTTAATAGGGAATGAAGTGCTTTTTGGAACGACCGGACGTAGATTTGTTTGCGACTGGAAACATCAGCATTCTGTGATTTCTTAGAACACCAGTCAATAAGATGAGGTTCAAACCCATCGCCTTTTATTTCAGGCACAGTTGCAGAAATCTCCTTCATGACACTTGCCCTGGTCTTTATGAGATTGCCTTTAGTCCATGAAAATAAATTAAGCCGCTCGGATTCAATAGCCCATTCATACAATTCCTTCTCGGCAACTAATGGTATGCTATGATTCCGCATGATTTTCATTAACTTGATCTTGACCTTCAATTCGTCAGATATGTTCCTCCCTACATTGGGTGTCGTAATTAATAGCGTGTTTGAAGCACGATGGGAATCGTCAACATCAATGTTGATGCCTTCTTCATCATTGACAATCGAAGAGTGGGGGGCCTCTATGCTCTCACTACCTTCTTCCTCATCGTCATCGTTAGGAAAGAAAAAATTGTCATCGGAGACAGATTCATTGTCATCCTCTATGTTGGTTAATTCCTGACCGATCAAGGCACGCCCAATCGGTTCGACAGAAGGGTCATACATAACTTGATTGTCGAGAACCTCTGGTAATGCGAAATCACTACTCTGCGGACCGTTACAGGTGTTCGTTAGACCTAATTGTTGACTAACATCCTCAAGCTTCTTCTTCGATTTTCTAATAAATAACGAAGATGCAAAATCATCTACCCCCAAACACCGGTTGTAATAAGAATAACATGTACCCGGATTATGTGCAATATGGGACAGAAGACCGGGAGAAACAATTACTCCTGTTTTCTTTCTTAGTCGCGCTGTAAACAAGGGGGGCCTCTTCTTCTTGATAACCTTTTTCTTTCCCCTACCTATAGTGATCAAAGGAGAGTCCCGGTAGCAACGTACACAATATACCTGATATTTGGGAGTGCGGACCATTGTTACTACTGAAGTCGTACACTAGCCGGTAATAACAATAAAAATGGGGAAACGATTGAGATTGAAAAATTGCGACCATGCACTGTTTGTTTCAGGCATAAAATTCAGTAACATGCCACTAATTCGGAAACAGATGCCAGTGGGGTAGGAAAATGAAATGTGCATAAAAATATTATGAGTTCGACATTAATTTTAATAAATAGGGTGAAATTACAAAGGGGGACCAGTGGAGTTCGACCCAAATATGCGCGTGATTCTGAAATAACCCTGAATCTCGTTTGTGTGACGTAGAGTTGAAAGAAATAAACTCAGGCTCCAGGCAATTGGTTATGTGTGATCCAATAAAGGTGAGATATCTATTGATTGCTACGTTTCATTGTGAATCTTGCAAGTGCTAATCAAATCCATTTCATTTTGTTTGTTATTGTTGTTTCTAATTATAGGCACTCCATCCAGAGTATGGGTTCAAGATGCATGCCCTGAAGGAGTTATTTATGAAAATGATTTGATTCAATGTATTCCTAAGCTTAAGGGGTAGACATTTGAAAAGTTGCAGCAGCATAATGTTTGCCGTGTTCATGATCTGAAAGCTATCAGGCAACACCAGTCAGATCAGAACTATTGCTGGTTCAATCTCTGGTATCTCATTTGAACGGCTGTCAGCTTTTGTTTGTGCAGCTTAAGCCTGTCTTGACGGCAGTCCTCCACCAGTTGTTGATCACCATCAAGCTAGCACCCCATATCTTAGCTTGTATGGAGAGGATTTGTGGGAAGAGCAATGCAACAAAGACTGCATGACTGGGAAGATGTGTGTAACTGAAATGATTGATTTCATGTTTGACCAAACTAAGGAGATCCTTGGTGAGAATGGCTTTGTGTACCACGATGCACTCATTCTGATGACATTGGCTGTGTTGACAGTGTTTTGTATATGAAGGAAAAGGGATATTACAAAAGCTGAATTCTACCTGAACTGGATCTGATGGAGGAATGCAGTGGTGTAGGAGGGGCTCTCAAAGCCTACTGGAACAGGCCTGTTGGAAATTGACCGGAGGCTAATCCACTTGACACTAGCCTTTTCAGTCAACTGAATCGTGCAGTTGATCAGTATGCCATTCTCACTCAGGATTTCACCGATGAAGACCAAAAAAAATCACTTACTACACCCGGTGCAATTTCAGGTTCCTACAAGCGGATTTTGACACTTCACCCAAAGTCTGAGACAATTCTTAAGGATATCAAGAAAGTGCTCCAATCTTTTCTGCAGGTGGTAGAGGCTGAAGGTGTTGCAATTGATGGGGTTGGTGGTCGGTCAGGAAAAAGGCATATTCCGAAGGATCAACATGGTGGAAAGAGATTTAGAAAACTCAAAGATGATTGTTATGATGAAGAAAGGATTCAATTGCACAAAGATGCAGAAGATGCTGGGAAACTCTACTAGCAAGCGCCCAACACCCGGTCCGTTGAATCGATAGATAGATTGATCGTCATGTGCCTTGTGTATAGATGGGGCCTGATACCTGCAGCATGTTCTAACTCACTCTGGAAGGAAAGTTATGGCCGTATCAAGATTTGCCATCCAATGATGTGGCATTTTTGAGTTCAAAATTCTTATATGGTACACACGAAACGTGGTAGCAAGCGCCTCCCTGATAGACGATTGAATCGATAGATAGCTCGATCGTCATCTACAATATATGTAGATGGGGCCTGATACTACCTCTAGAATGTTCTAACTCCCTCTAGAACCAAAGTATTGGCAGTATCAAGATTTGTCTCGTGACATTTTGTTGTTGAAAATTCTTACATAATGTACACGAATACTAGTACTAGCGAGCGCCCCCCAACAATCATTTTAATCGATAAATTGATCGATCGTCATCTAGTAGTACCATTCATGTAGATGGGGTATGATACCTCTAGAATGTTCTAACTCCCTCTGGAAGCAAAGTTATGGCCATATCAGCCAAGATATGTCTCGCCATTTCCACAAAATCCCTGACCAAAATGCACTCATTGCTTAGATGGTGACACACAAACCATCACAGATAACTCACTTCTATTTCATTCATCATTCATCTTATCCATTTCAGAAACAATATTCATGGACAAATCACAAAAAATATCTGATTTTGGAATTTTGTATTGCAAACTAGTGTGTATTTTTCCTCCAAATCCAGGACCCAAATGCATTCATTAGGTGGTGACACACAAACTATGACAGATAACTCACTTCTGTTTCTGTCATCATCCATCTTATCCATTCCTGAAACAATATTCATGGACAAATAAGAAAACATGTCTTATTTTCTAATTTCTAATTGCAAGTTGTTGTCCTTCTACAACTTCTTGGGGCTTAAACTTTCTTCGATTGAGGCGACGTTAAAGTATGGGTACAGACTGAGTAGTTTAGATCCACCTTCAGTGGTTAAAGTTACTTAAATACATATCTTATCATTATTCTATTTCTTTTGTGATTTGTCTTATCCATTCCAGAAACAATATTCATGGACAAATCACAAAAAAATATCTGATTTTGGAATTTCGTTTTGCAAATTAGTGTGTAGTATTTTTCCTCCAAATCCAGGACCCAAATGCATTCATTAGGTGGTGACACACAAAGTATCACAGATAACTCACTTTTGTCTCTTTCACAATTCATCTTATATTCCAGAAACAATATTCATGGACAAATCACAAAAAATATCTGATTTTCTAATTTCCAATTGCAAATTAGTGTGTATTTTCCCTCCAAATCCAGGGCCCAAATGCATTCATTAGGTGGTGACACACAAACTATGACAGATAACTTGCTTCTGTTTCTTTCATCATCCATCTTATCCATTCCTGAAACAATATTCGTTGAGAAATCAAAAAACATGTCTTACTTTCTAATTTTAAATTGCAAAGTATTGTGTAGTGTTGTTTTCCCCAATCCAGGCCCCCAAATGCACTCATTGTGTGGTGGCACACGACCAACTATCAAAGATAACTCACTTCTGTTTCTTTCACCATGATTTATCTTATCCATTCTAGAAACAATATTCATGGACAAATCACAAAAAATATCTGATTTTGGAATTTCGTATTGCAAATTACGAAGTCGTGTGTATTTTCCTCCAAATCCAGGACCCACCAAATGCACTCATTAGGTGGTGACACACAAACTATGACAGATAACTCACTTCTGTTTCTTTCATCATTCATCTTATCCATTTCAGAAACAATATTCATTGAGAAATCAAAAAATATGTCTTATTTTCTAATTTCTAATTGCAAATTCTTGTGTATTGTTGTTTTTCCCAATTTAGACCCCCAAATGCACTCATTGTGTGGTGGCACACGACCAACTATCAAAGATAAATCATTTCTGTTTCGTTCATCATTCATCTTATCCATTCCAGAAACAATATTCATGGACAAATCACAAAAAATATCTGATTTTGGAATTTCTACTTGCAAATTAGTGTGTATTTTCCTCCAAATCCAGGACCAAAATGCATTCATTAGGTGGTAACACACAAACTATGACAGATAACCCACTTTTGTTTCTTTCACAATTCATCTTATACATTCTAGAAACAATATTCATGGACAAATCACAAAAAATATCTGATTTTGGAATTTCCAATTGCAAATCAGTGTGTATTTTTCCTCCAAACCCAGAGCTCAAATGCACTCATTAGGTGGTGACACACAAACCATGACAGATAACTCACTTCTGTTTCTTTCATGATTCATCTTATCCATAACAGGAACAATATTCATGGTTCAATCACACAAAATATCTGATTTTGGAATTTTTAATTGCAAATTAGTGTGTATTTTTCCTGTAAATCCAGGACCCAAATGCACTAATTAGGTGGTGACACACAAACCACGACAGATAACTCACTTCTGTTTCTTTCATGATTCATCTCATCTATAACAGGAACAATTTTCAGATTTTTTTTGGGATATCCGGTTGCTGAGATTGATCTATCAGAAGTTGGGCAGGTGCAAACCTGTATAATCAAAGGCAAACGTAGGTATGCTTCTAGCAAAGTAGTAATACAAGGTGTAGGTATGTATGGATTAAAAGTGAACTAAAACTAAGATTGTGAGCAAGAAGGTGGCGATCAGAGCCAGTTCTGTGTCGCGAACGTGCTTGTATCATCACCTTCCAGATAATCCTGTATAACTATTAGAAGTAGAAAATCCACTCTCTACTCTATGCCCATGATGAAAGACAGAGGTGTTTGTTTCTGAATGTAAATCGGGGTTATACAGGATTATGAGTACTATTGCTACCTTGTACTATGTGTGGGCGCTTGATACCTCCTGTACTATGTCTTATCACCAGTAGAGGTACAAGCTGAGGTGCGGCGCTGACACGTCACTGACACCTTGAGGTTTGCACGCTGGCACCGTACGGCTTTTACTATCTTACTAACAGATAGATACTAGTTATCATGCTATGGTGTTGACTAAGTTTACAATAGTAGATTTTAGTAACAAAGTGGATGGTGTTTAGTTGCACGCATGGTTATTGTAATGGGAATGCTTTTACTCCTATTATCCACTCGCCTATATTAATTTCCTTCTGAAAGTGGCTGTCGAGCTGACTTGGTCTGAATAATCTAAAAGTATAAGATAAAGCGTGTTATCTTGCTGGAGAGCAAGGTAGCGCTTTTAAAGACTGTGCTGCTGCTAGTAGTACAGCACGATACTATGATTATTTTGTACGGTGAAAGACTGTGCTGCCGCTAAGACAGCACAGTAGAATCACTTACTAAGTTAACTCAGCAGAAAACAGGTCCGTGAGCAAATACTCAAACCTCTGCTGTCTTTTCTTGAAAACAGCACACTTAATAAAAGACTGCATGTGCGAACCTCTAGTGTGTGTTCTTCTTCAATCACTGAGTGTCAAACTTCACTATCTTTGACCGTAAGAATGACGATCCTCGCACCTTTGGTTTGATCGCGTCTCCAGTTCGATAGATAGACACGAAAGGAATTTAATACCCTACGTCCGATAACTGTCACGCAACCCAATGCGACCCCTCCCAAGCCCTATTTTGAGAAAATCAACCCTGCTTTTGTTATGCGCAAGGGCAATATTTTAAATTCACAATTTTTTGTGGTAAAGAGTTTCAACCCCCCTCAGGTTGCGACCAAAACTCTCCCCGAGGACTCAAAATGTCCCTTGATTTCTCAATTTTGACTAAATTGATTTTAAAAATCTATTTCTCGCTACCAAACTTCGTAACCTTAACCCAAGATATGATATAAAATTATTTTCAGAAGTGTTTGTTTGCTCCTTTGCCGCGTTCCACACTGTGTACAAAATACCACAATAAATACACAGTACAAAAACCATGTACAAGTCTACAGGTAATGAACATGTGTGTGCTCCGTACACTGAAATCTCTTCAAAAAAAGAACAAGTGAAAAGACCCTGCAAACACAGCAGAAAAACCCTCAAAGACATGATTTATTTTTGACAGGAATTCCGATCATCGAAATCACCGATGTCATTAACTTCCATTTTGACGACCCTGCAACAACCCTTCTGTTTCTCCTTCACTAGAACAGACCATGAAGGTTCACCACCATACAAATAGTACAAAATGACACCAACTTAAATACCTACACGTTACTCTACTTCATTTTTGATCGGGAATGGTATTCAAACAGCAAAGACAATGACAACTACGGGCCCTACTCCGACCCATCTCTTTCCCCTTGGATAAAGGAGAGAATGGAGGCAGACATGTACAAATCCTACCAGGTTTGAACACCAGCATGTTACTCTACTGATTTGCTGACCAGGAATGACAATCAAAGGGCAATTGAACAGCAAATTAGGAAGATCCAAACACCATTTCCATTTTGACGACCAGTCTATTTCTCCTACTGTAGAACAGATCATGAGGGCTCACCACCATACAACTAGCACAAAATGACACCAACTTGAATACCTACACGTTACTCTACTTCGATTTTGATTGGGAAGGGTATTGAAACGGCAATCAAGCGGTGTTTTGGAGCGGCGCTTCGAGCAGCGTTTCGAGCAGCAGGAAGCCAGCAGTGAGCAGCAGCGTTTTGGAGCAGCAGGAAGTCAGCAGCGAGCAGTGGCGTTTCAAGTGGTGTTTGGAGCAGCAGGAAGCCAGCAGCCAGCAGCAGTGTTTCAAGCAGCGTTTTGGAGGAGCAGCAGGAAGCCAGCAGGAAGCCAGTAGAAAGCCAGCAGCCAACAGCCAGCAGCGTGTTGGAGCGGCGTTCTGAGCGGCATTTCGAGTGGCGTTTCGAGCAGCAGGAAGCCAGCAGCGAGCAGCGGCGTTTTGGAGCAGCAGGAAGCCAGCAGCGTTTTGAAGTAGCAGGAAGCCAGCAGCAAGCAGCGGTGATAGCGTCTAGCGATAGCGAGAGCAGCAGCGAATAGCGAGAGCAACAGCAACAGCAACAGCAACAGCGACTAGCAAGAGCAACACCAACAGCAACAGAAGCAGCCACAGCAACAGCAACAGCAACAGCGACTAGCGAGAGCAACAGCAAGAGCGGCTAGCAAGAGCAACAGCAACAGTGACTAGCAAGCGCAACAGCAACAGCGACTAGCAAGAGCAACAGCAACAGTGACTAGCGGAGTGGCGTTTTGGAGGAGCAGCAGGAAGCCAGCAGCAAGCATCGGCGTTTGGAGCAGAGCAGCAGGAAGCCAGCAGCGGCGTTTTGGGCGGCGTTTCAAGCAGCAGGATGCCAGCAGCCAGCAGCGGTGTTTTGCGGTTGGATCGCTGTTGTTGATTTGTTGCCATTGATTCATCCTGTGGATTCCTTTTGATCGTTGTTGCTGTTGCGGATCTATAACAATATATGATAATTTAACAAAATGGGGTGAGTATCTATTGATGTAGAGAAAATAATAACAACAGAATAATATAATTTACATGCTAACCTACCCCGTTGCCGTGTTGCGGGTCACCTGTGTTGCCGTCTGCTCCTGTTGTTGATGCCGTTGATTCGTTGATACGGTCGATTCATTGATACGGTCAATTCGTTGAGGGTACCGTCGATTCGTTGATGCCGAAAATTGGTTGATATCCGTTGTTCCTGTTCCGGCCCTATGAAAATAAGAAGAAAAACAGAATTTAGGAATACATCATCGGCAATGTAGGATGTAGGCATCATTCTCTCTCTCTCTCTCTCTCTCTCTCTCTCATTCGTACCATTTGCCACAGATTCGTTGTTGTCATTTACCAATGATTCGTTGTTGCCGATCGGCGCACCAGGGAAGAAATTATTGTTGTTGCTGCTGCCGTTGATTTGAAGAAATCTTACTCTTATATCACAAAAAACTGGGTCTTGATCCTGTTGATATAAATACGCAAGGGATGCAGATTTATTGCTTTCAAGATGTATATGTTTGCGGGCCCTCAAACAATATCTATCCAGCAATTTCTCTCTCGTCCTGGTCTCTATTGTCTTTTTTCAGCCAAGGCAGTTATTTTGGACGAAAATACCTCAAGCCTGAATTCCCTGCCTAGTGATCATTGCTGATCAGTTCAGTGGGATTCAACGTTCTTGGACAGAGTGCCAATCGTACAAGTACTACGGTAAAGCAGCTCTGCTCAAGATAAGTTCGGTAAGATTATGAAGGGAAACAGTATTTTTTGCCTCAAAGAGAAAACAAATCACACTGTAAAACCACACTGTAAAATCACACTGTAAAATCACACTGTAAAATTACTGTAAAATTACACTGTAAAATCACTTTTCTTTTTGTCGGTGTGTGTGTATGTGTGTGTGTGTGGTGTGTGTTCGAAAAAAATTACTTTTCGCTGTGTGTGTGTGTTCGAAGAAAAAAAATCGATACTTAACCTGTGAGATCTAATTCACTAAATATAGAACAATGAAGAATAATTTGATTTTCTTAATTAAAATAAGAAGGTTAAGTAAATAAATCGCGCATCGCGCGCATTTTGAATATGGAATGATAAACGTTCTCAACTTGTGATACAGTGAGATCTTTCATGTACCGGTGGTACGTACCACAGCAACATGTGTGAAGGGGTTTTTACCAGTATTGAATTTGCGTAGCATTCTACAGCAGTAGCTTTCTACACGATTTTCGTAGTAGATAATTTCTGGTAATACATTTGCGTAGCATTCTACAGCAGTAGCTTTCTACACCATTTTTGTACTAGATAATTTCTGGTAACGCATTTGTGTAGCATCCTACTACACTAGCTTTCTGCACAATTTTCGTGCTAGATAATTTCTGGTATTGAATTTGCGTATCTTTGTACTACAGTAGCTTTCTACACCATTTTCGTACTAGATAATTTCTGGTAACGCATTTGTGTAGCATCCTACTACAGTAGCTTTCTACACAATGTTCATACTAGATAATTTCTGGTATTGAATTTGCGTATCTTTCTACGACAGCAGCTTTCTACACAATTTTTGTACTAGATAATTTCTGGTAACGCATTTGCCTAGGATTCTACGACAGTAGCTTTCTACACAATTTTTGTACTAGATAATTTCTGGTAACAAATTTGCGTAGATATCTACAGTAGTAGATGCCTACACAATTTTTGTACTAGATAATTTCTGGTAACGAATTTGCCTAAAAATCTACAGCAGTAGCTTTCTACACTGTTTTCGTACTAGATAATTTCTGGTAAAGAATTTGCCTAGAAATCTACAGCACTATCTTCCTACATGATTTCACCACCATTATCCCTTTTTTCCCTTTTTTGGAATGGCGTTCCAAAAAATGCTCTTTTCGTAGATATGTGTCCGGATGTATTATGGTAGTAGTAGTAGTAATGTAAGTATGATAGTAATCACTTCTGTTGGGGTGGTAAAACGTTTTTTTGTACAATTCATGTCAACAATCATGGAACGGCATTTCAGAATTCTCTAACCAGAACGGCGTTGCAGGCTTTGTGTTCGAAGCATGTTTAAATTTGAAATCTCAAAATGAATGTTACTGGGTGTTAAAGAAGTGGCTGGAAAATCTCAAATTTGAAATTAAAACTTAGAAAATAACATAATTTTAGTGATTAGTCCATGAATATTGTTCCTGTTATGGATAAGATGAATCATGAAAGAAACAGAAGTGAGTTATCTGTGATAGTTAGTGTGTCACCACCTTATGAGTGCATTTGGGTACTGGATTTGGAGGAAAAATACACACTTATTTGCAATTAAAAATTAGAAAATCAGATATTTTGGGTGATTAGTAAATGAATAGTATTGTTCCTGTAATGGATAAGATGAATCATGAAAGAAACAGAAGTGAGTTATCTGTGATAGTTTGTGCGTCACAAACTAATGAGTGCATTTGGGTACTGGATTTGGAGGAAAAATACACACTAATTTGCAATTAAAAATTAGAAAATCAGATATTATAGGTGATCAGTTCATGAATATTGTTCCTGTAAGAATGGATAAGATGAATCATGAAAGAAACAGAAGTGGGTTATCTTTGATACTTTGTGTGTCACCACCTAATGAGTGCATTTGGGTACTGGATTTGGAGGAAAAATACACACTAATTTGCAATTAAAAATTAGAAAATCAGATATTTTTTGTGATTTCTCAATGAATATTGTTCCTGTAATGGATAAGATGAATCATGAAAGAAACAGAAGTGAGTTATCTTTGATGTTTGGTATGTCACAAACTAATGAGTGCATTTGGGTACTGGATTTGGAGGAAAAATACACACTAATTTGCAATCAGAAATTAGAAAATCAGATATTTTGGGTGATAAGTCCATGAATATTGTTCCTGTATTGGATAAGATGAATCATGAAAGAAACAGAAGTGAGTTATCTGTGATAGTTTGTGTGTCACCACCTTATGAGTGCATTTGGGTACTGGATTTGGAGGAAAAATACACACTAATTTGCAATCAGAAATTAGAAAATCAGATATTTTTTGTGATTTCTCAATGAATATTGTTCCTGTAATGGATAAGATGAATCATGAAAGAAACAGAAGTGAGTTATCTTTGATGTTTGGTATGTCACAAACTAATGAGTGCATTTGGGTACTGGATTTGGAGGAGAAATACACACCAATTTGCAATTAGAAATTAGAAAATCTGATATTTTGGGTGATTAGTTAATGGATATTGTTCCTGTTATGGATAAGATGAATCATGAAAGAAACAGAAGTGAGTTATCTGTGATAGTTTGTGTGTCAGCACCTTATGAGTGCATTTGGGTACTGGATTTGGAGGAAAAATACACACTAATTTGCAATCAGAAATTAGAAAATCAGATATTTTGGGTGATTACTAGTTAATGAATATTGTTCCTGTATTTGATAAGATGAATCATGAAAGAAACAGAGGTGAGTTATCTGTGATAGTTTGTGTGTCACAAACTAATGAGTGCATTTCGGTATTGGATTTGGAGGAGAAATACACACTTATTTGCAATTAGAAATTAGAAAATCAGATATTTTGGGTGATAAGTCCATGAATATTGTTCCTGTAATGGATAAGATGAATCATGAAAGAAACAGAAGTGAGTTATCTGTGATAGTTTGTGTGTCACCACCTTATGAGTGCATTTGGGTACTGGATTTGGAGGAAAAATACACACTTATTTGCAATTAAAAATTCCAAAATCAGATATTTTTTGTGATTTGTCCATGAATATTGTTTCTGGAATGGATAAGATGAATCATGAAAAAAACAGAAGTGAGTTATCTGTGGTAGTTTGTGTGTCACAAACTAATGAGTGCATTTGGGTACTGGATTTGGAGGAGAAATACACACTTATTTGCAATTAGAAATTAGAAAATCAGATATTTTGGGTGACAAGTCCATGAATATTGTTCCTGTACTGGATAAGATGAATGATGAAAAAAACAGAAGTGAGTTATCTGTGATAGTTTGTATGTCACCACCTTATGAGGAGTGCATTTGGGTACTGGATTTGGAGGAAAAATACACACTAATTTGCAATTAAAAATTAGAAAATCAGATATTTTTTGTGATTTCTCAATGAATATTGTTCCTGTTATGGATAAGATGAAGGATGAAAGGAACAGAAGTGAGTTATATGTGATGGTTGTTGTGACACAAACTAATGAGTGCATTTGGGTACTGGATTTGGAGTAAAAATATTGTGTAATGACTCTGAAAGTTTTTGGTGCCATGCATGAATATGTTACTCACGACTCATCTGATGCATATTGGGAACAACATTGCCACACATAATGCTGAAAATGTTGTGGTTTGTGTCCCCAAATGACACACAAGAGGGTGTTTTTGTTGCAAATCCAGGGCACAAACTGACTTTTTGGGTAATGACTTACAAAGTATCTGGTCCAGGCCATGAATAATTTGTTTATGTCTCCTATGATGCATATTGGTAACAATATTGCCCCACAGATTGCTGAAACTGTTGTGGTTTGTCTCTCCAAATGGCACAAAAGAGAATATTATTGGTGCAAATCCAGGGCACAAAATGACTTATTGGGTAATGACAGGCAAAGTATGACGTCAAGTCCATAATAGGAAGAACATTTACTTTGTATAATCCAATCACCAAAAACGTACTTTAATGAGTGTCAAATGAAAATAATTCATAAGTTGTTGAATTGAAATGGAGGTGCTGTTTTTTAATTATTCTCAGACAAAAAAAGGGTGGGGATATTACCAGTACTACTAGTTGTAGCTAATATTGCATGCAAAAAGGTACATAGTTGGGTACTGTGCAAAAAGTGTACGTAGGTAGGTACCATACTGACCCAAGGGAGTTTTGAGTCACTGACTGGCTACCAGATTCTACAGATGGGCTGGGGATTTAGATACATAACCTTTGTGTAATCACAATTTCCTTTTTGAAAAAATTATGGCGCGGGAGGGGTGGCGTGCACTCGTACATGCTTTACTTATATAGAAAATAAAGGCCGTGCACAAGCCAGGCACATGGAAGAAGTCAGGGTGCATAGCACACACAACACACAGAAAACCACACACACATGAAAAACTCACCTATTTTTGGCTTGTATTCAGGCTCCAGAATGAATTAAAAATTCATGACGCCTAAGCCATCAGTGACTTTCACACAATTTCTCTTTCATCATCCATCTCATCCACAGTATGAAGAGTATTGGCACTTGAATATCAAACTGTGTATCACTTTTGTTTAACTGAAAAATGCATACTACTGCGTTTTTTTGGTCCAAATCCAGGACCCCAATCCACCTGTTAGGTGTTGACTTACAACATATCTGCTTGAGTTGTTTCTTGTCATTCTGTTTTCATAGTTCATTCTGTATACTACGGAGAAAAATTGCAAACAAATATCAGATTATGCATCACTTTTTAACTCAAAAATAAATTCTAGTCCTTATTTTTGGTCCAAATCCAGAACCCAAATTCACTGATTCAGTGTCAAAAAAGCATAGTATCTGTAGATTGTATGTAGGTATGTAGCTTGGATTCATTACAGCCATTCTTTTTCCATAGTCCATCCCATCACTGATATGTCAAATCATCTAGCTTTTTTTCACTAAAAAATCCATACTGGTGCTTATTGGTTCAAATCCAGAACCTAAATCCACTGATTCTGTGTGGACTTGCAAAGTATCAATTTGTTTCTTGTCATTTTTTCCTCATTGTCTATCCCATCTATACTATGACGAGTAATTGCATTGAGACATCAAGTTATGTAGCACTTTTGAACTAAAAAATTCATCCTATTCCTTATTTTTGGTCCAAATCTAGAACCTAAATCCACTGATTAGGTGTTGGGCCGAGTGATGATGAGGTACTAGATATTTTGGAAGAATAAGAATAAGAAAACAATGAGGACAGTAATGGTGGTGACGGCAATGAAGAAGAAGAAGAATAGGGGGAGGAGGAGGAAGAAGAGGAGGAGGAAGATTATCAAACATGTTGGTATTGTTTAGAAACAATTTAACTTCTAATAATTTCACACATATGTTATTAAAAATTGCTTGACTTCAAAGAATTTTGAAAATAAATAATTTATTTCACATACCTCTGTAAGAAATGTGTGTGATATTAGAAGTTAAACTGGTTTACCTGCATTTGATAACAGTTGAATCTGTCATTTGCTCAAATGTTCCTCTGATGGTGTGACAGCAACTTGTTGCCTTCTTGCACATTGGTCAGAAAAGGGTTTCAAAAAATAGCATGCTGTATTTTTCAATCTCATTGTAGATCCTCTTCCCTTTTTGAATGGAAAAGGTGACAAGGACAGCTTCATCATTGAGGTAATGAATACATATTCTTTTTCTCTGACAGCATCTTGAGAGAGATTTAGGATGCCCCCTTTCACTTGAAAAATGTGCAAAATCGATTTTTTAAAGATTACCAGGAATGTTTTTTTTTTCATATCTTTTGTTAATTTCCTTCTGAAGAAGGTGGCTGTTAAGCTGAATCAATCCAAAGGCAAAGAAGAGCAACATGAGCTGTAGCTGCAGGCCGGTTGAGGTGCCGGTCTGTTTGTTCTAATATTTCTCTGATATCCACTACGATTGAGCTTGTAGGCTCAACCGGATCTATTCTAACTACCGGGGGCACAGCCAGTTAGATATTAAGCTTGTAGTTCTACAGTAGGACGCAGGGCGTCCGATGCAAGGTTTAAGGTTGAATAATCAAATAATATAAAGTATAAGCGCATCGACTTGCTACAGAAGGAGGGCAAGCCGCCGCTTTAAAGATAGATAGTGCTGCCGCTATACGCTTTGAACCTCTGCTGTCTTTTCCTGAAAACAGCACACTTAATAAAAGATTGCATATGCGAACCTCTAGTGTGTGTTCTTTCTTCGATCACAAAGTATCGAACTTCGATCGCATGAGTGACGATCGATTCTCCATCATTTGTTAAGTATCGAATCTCGATCGTAAGAATGAGTCATTCGATCGTAAAATGGGTCATCTGGTCGTAAGGATGAGCCTCGTATCATACGTATGAATAATACATAACCTGTTGAGGTCTCATTATTCCCGATTCGTACCTCAACTACCTCAATATGCCAGACACGAAAGGAATTTAATATCTTTCCTTTAGGAATGAAAAAGGTTGTAATATAGTAGAGTGCAATCCAAATTATTAGTAGCTAGGGTAGGGTAGGGCACAGACCTGTGCTGTGTTGGATGTGTTGGCAAACTGTCATCCTTCATGGACAAGAAATGCTGCAACAAGAGAGTATTCTTGAATCATAACAAACACTGTTTACAAGATACAAAATCAAGGAAACTATATTTTTCCTTTTCACTGGAAACAAGCAGTCATGACAAGGCAGCAGTAGATCTTTTTGGGAACACCATTGAATTCTTTAGAGGATTGTTGATACATGTGAGCTCTCCATCTAATGTAATATAACAAAAATGATAACCTGTAGATAAACATAAACTGAAAGATATGGATAGAAAAATAGAAATATCACCATTCTGAATGTTATTGAAGATCTTGAACAATTTATTTGCAATATCTGGAAAGCAAAAAAAAGAAATGACTAGATAACAATATAATTAAGCATTCTATCAAATCAAGCCTATGGAGTGTATTACAGAGTGACAACAATAACAATTCAAATATCAGCACCTGCATCCCCAACCACCACGAAGTGTTATTAAAACTAAACATTGAAGGAAATATTGATATCCTTGGACAGGATTGGCACAATGTTGGGTGGTTCTGTTTCAGAAAGGGGATAAATAGAAAGTATGAGATTCAATACTATGATATTTTTAAATGAAGTTACAAAATAGATGCAAAGGAGAAGACGACAACCAGTTTCAATGCTTGGATGAAAGTTGTTCTAGTGAAAGGAATAGATTCTATCTTTTTACCTTGAATCAGGATGAACAGGGGTGAGGCAGTTTTATCCACGGGAAAATAAATTGGAAAACCCTGCAAGGAATGGCAATACTGGGTGATTCCTGAAATGCCTAAATCCTAATCCTAAACCTAAACCCAAAAAAGGGCTAAAAAGGCATTTTTTTAGGTCCTCTTCAACCTAAATCCTGGTTCACCCCCCCCTCCCCCCATTGAGAACCAAAATTTAGGTTTTTGACCTAGATTTGTACGGTAGGACTTTTTGATTTTTTGTTTCACACACGCGCCTGCTTATTTGCTTATTACTTCTATTACTTTCTTATTTATTGATATTATTTTTAATTAAAGTGCGGATTAATTCCTTATTCCAAAAATGAGACTTAAGGCACAAAATTTGATTGTTGGAATGCAAATTTAGGTTTTCAAGACCTAATATTAGGTTTAGGATTTAGGCATTTTGGGAATCACCCATTAAGATCAAAATGATCTTCTAGTAAGCGGATAAGAATAAAGTGCATATATAATTTTAGAGGAAGATATTGAAATATTAAATCATCACTCAAACAATGATGCCCATCCCCCCAAAAATGACATTTGGTTCAGAGAAGATATATTGTGGATCATACATTCAAGAGACAGCACATTTACAAAATTGTAAGAAAGCATGGACCCTTGTCATTACTTGCTAATAACTCTCCAGTAAACTCCAAACAATTACAAACAAACATCATAGTAGTGGCTTTGAATTTCTGATTGGGTGGGAGGGACTGCATGATGTAGTTGCTGCTTTACAAATAAGGCGCAAAGTGCATACCTAGTCCTTCTTGTTAATAATAGCTAGTCTATTGGTCAGCACAGCTATGCACTAATTATTTCTCCACAGCAATTCATATTCCCATCCACGGCGCTCTTTTGAGGAAAAGTTGCAATGGGAGGTCCTCTCCGCTTGCTGCTTATGAATATGAATATGAATATGAATATCAATGTCAATGTCAATGTCAATATGAATTGAAGTTGTACGGTACCACACATGATTACAAGGCAATTGAAGTCTTTTGCAATAGGATAATATGCTAGCAACAGAGGGAGTAGGCAACAAGGGAAACCTGGTTGGGGTGCTGGATACCCGTGTGAAACCAATGTCCACTATGGCTAAGGAATCATACTTAACCAGCAGATCCAAGAGAACTATTGGGAATACAGCACATACATTCATATGGGTCTTAGGCTTGTAGTAGCTCTACAGTGATTGCTGTCAGCAAGGGGTGTAAGCAAGGATTAAGACATGTTGTATCAGTTAGGGTGTTGAGATGCAAAATGAGTCAAGACAAGATGTGAGGAGCTTGAGTTTGTTGGGAAGCAAGATTGCTTTGTTGTTGTTGTTGTTGTTGTTGTTGGTGTTGCTGCCGCTGCTGCTGCTGCTAAGTTTGCGCACACAGCAGGCTGTGATGTGATTTTGGATACAATTTCCTTGGGTGCTGAATTGTGTGACTGGATTAACATAACCAAGTCACATAAGATAGTTAATGCAAGAAGAACTACCAGAGCTATCTATCTTGTATGTGCTGTGGCTGCTTGACAAGGTATGGGGAGATATTGTAGTTGTAGTTGTAGTTGTAGTTGTGCCAGCTCTGCCAAGAAGGGTACACATTGACTTTTTCCAGAATAGATTCAAAAATCATATTGGATATATGGACCCATATGCCCAGTTGAAAACAAGTACAGTGCAAGCATAGATTCTCCAAACAACAACAACAACAACAACAACAAAGAGCAAAAAAAAAATCACAATAGTGCCAATCAAATCAAGAGACTGTGAAGTTCCTACTCCACTATGGTGATGGTAGAAGGAGAGCAGGAAATCATCATGATCAATCCGAGTCATATCAAGAACCAAGCAAGAAGATGCACCAGCAGCAGTCCTCAAGGTGACTGACTCTGCAGGAGATGTACTTGGGACACGAGAGCTCGGGATCAAGGCTGTGTAACCCCTAGAGCAAGTGTACCGGTGCTAGTAGCCCGCCTATTATGTATGGCAAGAAAAGTTAAGCCACCCAGCAGGCAGTGCGGCATATATGGACCCAGCGCCCCAAATTGCCACACTCCCTGGGGTTTACCTGAACTTGTACTAGCTAGCCATGCCTGATTATTGATGCTGCAAGAACCCTGGTTTGGAGAGGCAGTATTCTAGAAAATAATGGTTTAACCTGAAAACCTTCTTTTAATACTCCTACATGCATCACAGATTAATTATTAATTATTTTTTCATAATATTTTTTACATACTGTACGGTATGTAATAACTACGAAGTATTATTGTACTGACTAAAACTGGACGTGTATTTGTATTGTAGTGTATTGTATTGGGCGATTCCCGAAAACACAGAATATCTGTGTAATTTAGGTCGTGCACGATTGTGTGTCATCTGTTACTCAGTTTTCGTCTTTTTTACTCACATTACTGTTTTTAAGTGTTTACGAGACCCCCTCCTAAACACTGATTTACACACAATTCTGTGTCCCCATTTGGAATCCATGAATGCACCTTTTTCATTCCCTTGTTAGTAATTACTCCGTATGTGTTATGTGTCCATCATGTGTGCCGTACCGATCCTTGCTGTGGTCCTTTTACGAGGTTAAGTAATAGTATCAATGGGCCTTTTGCTTGAACGTGTTATATGGAATAAATGAGGCCCAATACGAGCCAGTATGGATTTTCATGATTGCAATAAGTAATTTACTCACAGGGTGTTAAATGCATTCATTTGAATGCATATAAGGGATCCAAGTGTTTACTTATTGATCTCGGTACATATCTCCTAACCTGTTTATTTGTGGTGTTAAGTGGAATAGTTTTTACCACTTAAAATTTTTGATGTAGTGGAGGTGCGTTTGATTCTAAGACACGATCATCGAAATATTCGTATCTCTGTTACTTCGTGTTAGTGTTAATATTTCGCACCTCGGTCCTCAAATTTTGGCCAAATTCCTTATTCCAAAGATGAACATAAATATGGGAAGAGTTTTTAGCACACAGATATCTGTGTCAATGGTTTTCATTCCTGAATACACACATCCATGCCATGTGACACACATATTCTGTGTTTTCGGGAATCGCCCATTGCCTTAGTTGATGAAGAACAACAAGAATAACCAACATTACACTCCTTATTTTTTGTTGGGGCAATACATATCGAGGCATATTGCTGTTGCACGATTCATTTTTTAGACGACGTACAATGAACACAACTCGGATGCGGCTCTGAATTCTATCATTGCTTCGTATTTTTTCGGTTATGGCTTCTGCAAGATCAACAGAGTTTTCTAATTCAACGAAGCTACGTCGCAATTTAGACGAGGTTTTTACTTAACATCCTGACAAACTAGTTCGATGTTCGTAGTAATTTATATTAGCCTCTGCCCGAGCAGAAAACAGTTTGACATTTAATTAAGGACTCTAGAAAGAGAGTAAGCGTAAGTGTGGGAAGTAAGTACAGTATCGGTTTTCATAGGTTATGTATTACGCATGTATTACGGTAGGACTCCAGTTGCCGTTCGACGTTATATTATGTGGCTTATGTACTGGGATGGACGACTGAATTTTGCTTATTTCCTTCCTTCCGATTTGGGGTGCACCCGGATTAGGAGAGACGAAAACCTTTTGTCACAAACTGGCACACCCCGATTTTTTGTCGAACGGAAAGTGTCGTCACCGAGTCATTTCTGGGAAGGCACGGATCCAGATTCTTTTCAGATACTATGACTCTGGTGTTTGGTGGATAGTGTTTGGTAAGTCTTTGATTTCTTACGGTTGGTATTTTTATCGATTTGTAGTATATCTAGGGTGTAAAAACCCTTTCGCGACCACAATGCGGTCATAATGGGACAGGCACTTATATACGAACCAATTCGTTATGTCGTGCCATAGTCCTTTCTGTTTCCCGGCTTAGATCATCACGCATGATCCGGAATGACTACTTCCCGAAACCCGTCGAATTCACTAACGGCGGATGGAACGCGTCTGGATGGCTTGTTTTTAATGGTCCGTGTTTCGATCCGGGGGAATAACGGCACATACCTCAGCAACTTCGTTCGAAACCCGTCGACAATTTCAATTCTGTTTTCGGGCGATTCTGGAATTGGGTCCGATAGGCTTAACTAGGGGGCGTTGAGAATTTTCCCTAATGCACATGTTTCAATCGGGCCGTGTCTGATTTCCACCCCAGACCCGCCGATACCACCGAGAGATATTCTATTCTCCCTCGAACAGCGGGAGCTCCCCTTTTCCAGTTAAGTGAATCATGCCGCGATGCAAGATCGATCCGATCGAATCGAGGAAATGACGTGCACACTTACCGGTCCAGGAGAGTTCGGGGCTTCTTCTTCCACTAGAGATATATCATCTGTATCTCACCGGGAAATGTCATCACGAATCCAGTCCGATGTCTCAAACGAGAAAGGATCAGCTCACAAAAAAAAGATCCAACAAATTCGAACAACGACAACGACAACGACAACGACAGTTCCTATTATAAACCAGGCAAACGACGAGGAAGACGACGAAAACGACGACGATTATTTTCATTCCCATTATTTTTTACAGTCAACAACAACGAAAATCATTGCGAGCGATTCAATACAACGAATCCAGCGCAATTCAAATCCAGATTCAATTATTACACAACAACAACAACAACAACAGCAACATCGGCGACAGCAGCAACAGCAGCATCGCCCAATGCACAGACCGATGAACCTCTCACCACCCCTGAACTTAAATCGACGATCTCCTATCGGTATGGCACATTCCCTCTGTTCCTCGCAAGAAGAAGCCCGGCAGCAGCAACACCGCGAAGACGAACACCTCAACGTAAATCTAAACATTACAGCTGGTGTTGCTGCAAACAGCACAAATTCGAATTCAAATTCAAATTCGAATTCGAATTCGAATTCGAACAGCACAACAACGGACATGGATGGATTTCTCGAACACCTCCACCAATTGCTCGACGAGCACAGCATCGGCAGCTGCGGCCAGCGCATCGTTTCGTGGAACTCGGACGGTCTCTCCTTCCAGATTCACGATCCACAAAAATTCGAGCGCCTCCTGGTCCCCCTGTATTTTTCCAACCTCGACACACACGGCAGCAACAGCAACGAGAGTAACAGCTACCGCTATCCCTCCGCCACAGCAACAGCAACAGCAACAGCAACAGCATCATCATCAACAACAACAACAAGGGGTTGCTACAACTACGACGACTTTTTGAAGCGGCTCCGATTTTACGGATTCCACCGCATCGAAAACGAGGGAATCTACAAGGATACATTCAGCCACCCGCTCTTTGTGAGGGGAAAACCCAAGCTGGCGTTGCGCATGAGCGGCATCACCAATGCAAATACCTTGCTGAGGCGGAACAGCTGGCCGATGCCCCCGCTCAAACTGGCACCGGGATTCTACCAAAATGCCGTCAATAACAGCAACAGCAACAGCAACAGCAACATGAACATGAACATTAACATGAACAGCAACGTCATGAACATGAACATGAACATGAACACGAACATGATCATGAACAGCAGCAACAGCAACATCCCGCAACGCCGAGCGTCGCACAACAACGTGCTGGGCCAGAAAAACCTCTCGCGCCTCCAACAAAAAATCAACGCCCTCCACAATCACCACGGCGGAAAAACCGGCAGCAAGGGAGCTGCAGCCGCTGCCGCTGCGACCCGAAAAGCGTCCAGAGCGTCGCCGACCATCGACAAACCTTTTTTGTTTCGCCAGGCGCTCCAGCGCCGAAAACGACCAACGATGTTATTTTCCGAAAAAAGCCACAGCCTCGGCAGCAGCCTCGGCAGCAGCATCGGTAGCAGCATCGGTTGTAGCATCGGTAACAACAGCATCGGCAGCATTGCGATCGGCAACAACAGCCTCGGAAGTTTCGGACGTGGCAATATCAACAGCGATAGCAATATCAATATCAACAGCAACAGCAACAGCAACAACAACAGCACGGGGAACGACAACAACAACGGGGTTGGTGCCGTCAACCGCAACAACAGCATCGGCAGCACCAACAATACAAATACCGCGGGACAATACAACAACAACATGAACATTCTCATTGATCTATCCAACGACGACCAGCAACAGCAACAGCAACAGCAACAACAGCACCTCGGCAGCCACATCGGTCTCCACCAATCCAACAACGACGACAGCGACGATCGTGCTAGGATGGCCGCCTTCAATTCTTTGAACGACGACGAACTGGAACGCGAGCTCCACCCGACGATACGAACCATCGACGTCGACCCCTTCGATCTGTACTTTAATGCTACCGAAGAGGACGGTCTGCTAGAGGACGACGAATTGGCGGACGTGATGAGCGAGTTGCAACGGAACGGAACGGAAGGAATGTAGATACCATACTAGTAGTAAAACTGTGTAAATTAATTATTAAAAACAACAACAACAGCAACAACAAACGACAAACAACAAACGACAGAACAATGCTACAACAATAACAACTATTCTACATAAAAAAATCCCGATAATACGATAGATATTGCTACGGTACTACTAAGGCTAGTGACAACTCGTACGGTAAAATTACTCCACCATCGTCCAACAAAGAAAGCAACGCAACGCAACACACCGCAACACACCGCAACAAACCGCAACACACCGCAACGCAAAGCAAAGCAAACCGAACGAAACCAAACCATCAAGATGCGGTGCGGCTGCACTTTCGAGTTGACAGGCAGCACTGTACTGTCACCAAGCTCACGGTAAGATGACGGGTGCTGTTCTGCCATAATAGTCGAATGCCATACTTATTCGAATATATTATTATGGCACCACCTATGGCACCCGATCGTGATGAAGCTTTTTACTTAACCTGTTCCAGACACGCCACGACGCCAAACAACTCTTCCCGAGACGAGCTGCTAGTCGTTTGGGTTTCCCCGCGGCTCGTGTTGTTTAGAAGTATTTATTTACTTGAGGTAGGTGGTGGCGCGGAGTGCGGATATTCGCGTACGAGTACGGTACTTATGGTATGTACTTGTAGGTACCCTGTAGAAGTAATTATGAGCGTACGTACCTTAGATACTCAATACGGTAAAGTAGGTTGCGAGTACCAGTACGTACGTATGGGTACGTGGAATGTCGCATGTGGTAGGTCTTATTTGGTACGGTACCGGTACAAGTACCGGTATGTCCCGTACTCGTACGTTGTACTTCGTACAACATACCGAGTAATCTTACTGAGTACGAGTGTTACGCACAGAATGCACGTACCGGTAGCACACATCATAGTAGTAGTAATACTAGTAGCTAGTAGTAGTAGTACTACAATCACCAAGAACCCATCATTGTCAACCAACCACGCCACAACAACAACAGTTTGTTGAAAGTATGCTTTTAAAGAGGTTAATTCTTCGAAGAGTGAGCTGATGGGTAAAATCGCTAAAGAGGCAACTGCTAAGCTAGTACTATACAGCAATACAGCAACACCCCCCCCCCCCCCCACACACACACACCACACAAACGCAACACAAAGATACTTTACATAGTAGTACACCACCAGTAATCTCCCTCCCATAGCTACAACTCGCTAGTAGCTAGTATTAACACATCCCGTGCACACAAAGCCACCACCACATAGGCCTTGTTGAGGGGGGGAGTGGTAGGACAGGCAAGGGGCTTGGACCGAGGCCTTGGCCTTGTGGGGTTGGGGAAGGGGTTTGGGTTGATCCCCAATGGGATGGGGGGCGTTTCCTTGGAACCTGTAGAATTTTTGGAAGGCACATACAAGCCGAGATGGTTACATGCGCGCGCGTGCTGTTTGTGCTTACCTAATTCATGTGTGATGCGTAATGGAGGATTAGAATACTGATTAGGTGATGGATTGTTACTTATGGTCCCCCCAAGGCCAATGTGGGGTGGGGAGGGCTCCGCGCCAGAGTGAGGGCGCATGCCGACCGGTCAGGCGTATGCCTCTTGGCACCATTGCCAGAGTTGATCTTGCTTGGTGGGAGTGATGGCCACGTGGTCATATATGTGCTTGCAGCTACTGAAGCAGGCACCTTTGATGTGCCAAGAGTGGCATCTCTCTTGGCCATCTGGTCTGGAGAGGGGGCCTTTTCCTTTGTCTCTCATAGCTTGGGTGGCTTCCCTCATTTTTGCGGACTCCACTTTCTTAACAATGGGGTGAGTGCTGTTGCAGAGGCGGGAGTCCCGGTGTGGGTTGGTGAGTCGTGTCTGTGCCGTGGTCGTCGCGTTGCGGACTTCCGGGTTGCTGGGTGGAACCTTGCTGTTGCTTGTTGCTGTTGCCGGGCCCATTGGCGGCAGCTTTGGTGGGTGAAGGGGGCGGATCTGGTCTTCGAAGGAGTCTCAGGGCCGCCGCATTGGAGACATTGGGGAGCCAGTTGAGGTTCTGGCTCATCCTGAACGTATGGAAGTCCACCCCAAAGTCATGGGAGGGAAGGGTGGAGGCTGCTTCCCACTGCTCCTCAAGCCACCCCCCCCCCCTGACCCAGATTTGGAAGTAGTAGACGACAATGACAGGGGTGAGGAACTCTCCCACCTCATCTGCAATTGCTCATCGGAGGGGCATCTGCTGTATCTTGAGCCTGCGGAGGCCTTGTTGGTAGCTGGTTACGACATCATGGTTGAGTCCTAGGATGGTGGCTAGGACAGCCAGGTAGCTCTCCAGCTGGGTGGTGGTGGCTTCAGTCCAGTCGACAGGGATGTATGCTTTTGTCTTCTGAAGTTCTATCGAGTCCTTCAAGGTGAGGGAGTTGCCCTTGGTGGAGATCATTGTGTCGTAGGCTGCCACAGTGGCTGCTGCCTCCTGTTCCCTTTTCAGGGTGGCAGCAGAAGAACCCCCAGGGGGGGTGAAGGCCATGGGGATTATCCCATCGGCCACATCAAAGGGGTCCGTCCCATGGAAGTTGCCATCCTGGAAGCGTTTGAGGGCCGTAGTAGTGATCAAGGGGGCTTGGATGCCCAACTTGGCGGCTCGGGCGGCCACTTGGCTTTGGAAGATCATGTGGGTCCTTTCGTGCTTGCTCTTTTGAGCCCATGCCTGGTAGATGGGGGGGGAGGTTGGCTTCCTCCTGTTTACCACAGAGCCGAAGCAATCATCGCTGGGTGTACAAAGGGCCCCAAGTTGCTCTCACTGACTGCGACCTCTTGTGATCGAGATTCTCACTGAGCTTCAGTTGGTGCTGGTCTGTGAGGGCAGTGACTGCTGCTGTGAGTGCCGGGTCTCCAGGTGAGTCCCAAGGCCTATCTACTTCAGGAAGGTCCCGGTACATCACCTTGTGCTTCATGTAGTTGGTGAGGCCTGTCTCACTTTGGAAGGAGGGGCCCGGCTGTGGGAGCTTGGGATTTCCCCCGGGGTCTGTAGCTGTAGTCCCGGCCAACCAGAGAGTGTTGAACAGGGGGGTGCAGGATTCCATTAGCCCCACCCTGTTAAGCTGAGGATGATGGAGGACCCCCATGGCTTGGCTCGGAGAGAGCCCCTTGCCCAGGAGGAAATGCACCAACTCAAAGGGGATGAAGAACCCCTTGTGGGCCCGGATCAACTCTGAATGGCCCGTCCCTTCTGGTATTACCGGGATGGACAGCCTCCCTGGGTGCGCATCCAACTCTGCCAAATGATGATCCAGGGTTAGCACGCGCGAGGCTGTGGTCGGGGACGACAGCATGGCAGAATCAACTAGGACCACCAGTTCACCGGCCTCCCCTTCAATGTTATCCAAATACCCAAAGGCCTTGTTTTTGTTGGGGCTGTGTTGAGCCAAGGGACCCGGGTACTTGCAAAGCCCATGCACCAATCGGAGGCAGGGCAAGCCTTGGGGGTTGGCTACAAAGATCCCCAGCGCGCCCACAGCCTCCGCCTCAAAGAGGTTGAGTAGATGTTCCAAGAGGACCTGGGGGGGGGGGGGGGAGGCCAGAGTGAAGTAGCTAAAGATGGTGGCGTAGGCCTTGTTGCGCTCTGCCGAGCTCCCAAACGGGCTTGGGGTAGCGGGAAAGTACTCCGAGTAGGTCAACATCCCGCCGCTTGGTCAGACCGTCTGAGAATCGATGATAGATCTCGCGTAAGGAACGAGGTGGCGAAGGCTATCAAACCGCGTAGTAGGCTAGGTGCTGGGTGTGGGACGCGATTGTCGCTTTGTCAATCGATAGTAGCTTCTTTGGCGCTTGTTGCCTTGGTCGGTAGTGAGAATCCATGATAGATCTCGTGTAAGGAACAAGATGGTGCAAGGCGATTGAGCCGCAGGCTAGGTGCTGGGTGTGGGATGCGATTGTCGTTCGTCGGTCGATAGTGCTCTTTTTTTAATTACCATACCGTAGGTACGTACGAGTACGGTACGAGTACTACTCGTACTCATTGATTGTTTTGTTTTGGTTCGATTCGATTCATTCGAACTTAAAACAGAAACCGTCACCTACCTACCGTACCTACCGTACAGGTTCGTACAGGTACGAGTACTCATACCGGTACGAGTACACAACAAACAATCAATCATCGTTCGGTTCGGAAGCGGTTCCTGTCCCACAACCAATGAATGATTGTGGATCGTTGATCGTTGATCGTTGATCTGTTGATGAATGCAACGGGAATCTGGAATCTCGATCGATTGCGATTGCCATTGCGATTGCCATTGCCATTGCCATTGCCATTACCGTCATAGTACCACAAAAAAATAATAATACATTCCAAAGCCCACACTTTGTGTTTGAGGCAAAGCAAACTACGAGTACTCGTACTCTAGCTGCTGCAGCAACAACAAACAACAACAACAACAACAACAACAACAATACTACTAATACTACCACTACCACTACTAATAATAATGAGCAAAAAGCACAAGAAAAAGGCCCGCGCCACCCGACCCAAGGCCCACACGAGAACCGAGGCCCAGCACCGCAAGCGCCTCCGCGATACCATCAAGGCGAACCGACTCCGGAGCAAGGAGCTAGCAGTGTCGGCATATGCATCAACCACCGCCGCCGCCGCTGCTGCTACTGCTGCTGCTGCTGCGGTAACTGTTACGGCTGCTGCTACGGCTACCGCGAAAGCGAAAGAAAAAGCAACGAAACCGAAACCGAAACCGAAAAAACAAACACAAACACAAAAACTACAACCGCAGCAGCGGTAGCAGAAGCAGAAGCAGCAAACGCAACAGCTGATAAAACAGCAAAGGAAACAGCAACGGATCCAACTCCAAAGGACGAAACAGAAACAGAAACAGAAACCACCTGCTAGAAAGCTAGCTAGCTAGCTACCTACCTAGCTACTACACTGGCAACAACAACAACAACAACAACAACCACTACTACCGGGCCACAACGCAACACAACACAACACAGCGCAACGCACCGCACACTACTACAACAAGTGCGTGTCACTGGTTCGAGGGAAGAGCGTTGTTTGGTTGTTTGGTTGCTTGGTTGCTTGGTTGCTTGTTTGGTTGCGGGAATGGAATGACCCCGAGTAGAGCCCCAACCAACGATCCCTGTTCGGCGTGTGGCGTGGGTGTGTGGTGTGGGTGTGGTTTGCTATGCATTCCTTAGCAACACCCGACGTGCGTTCGCGACTGGGTGGTTTGGTTTGGTTTGATTTGGTTTGATTTGATTTGGGTTGGTTTGATTTGGTTTGGTTTGATTTGGTTCGGTTCGGTTGGGTTCGGCTCTATATTCTGGACAATTTGGTTCGTTGCATTGTCATTGTCATTGCCATTGACATTGACATTGACATTGACATTGCGTGCTCTGTTCGGTCGGAATGCGGTATAGTTAGTATACGGTGCCATCCATTCATCCATCCATCCATTCATCCATTCATTCATTCATCTATCTATCGGTTGTTGTTGTTGTTGTTGTTGTTGTTTTGGCACTTCCGTTCGGCAACCGCAGCACAGTGCACCGCACCGCAGCACAGTGCACCGCACCGCACCGCAGCACAGTGCACCACACCGCAGTGCACCCCGTCTCTCTCTCCCTCGGAAAAAAATACTAATACTAATGAAACAAAACAAAAATCACCACGGAACGGTCGCCGTGTCCACTTAGACGACATACACAGGCAGACAGGTACACAGACAGGCACACAGGCACTGCGAAGAAGCGTGTGAGTGACCGAACAAGCAAGCAATCAAGCAAGCAATCAAGCAATCAAGCAATCAAGCAATCCAGCAAGCAATCAAGCAACCGCAGAAGAGGCGGACATGGCAGACAGGACATTCACATCACATCTCATCACATCACATCTCATCACATCACATCTCATTGCATCACATCTCATTGCATCGCATGCGTTTCGAATGCAAGCAATACTTCTTTTAGGACACGAAAGGGACCTGCACTACACCACAACCACACCACACCATACTATACTATACTATACTACAATGCACTACCTACTCGTACACTGAACACGCGTGATATATTCACACACGGTGCGAGTACGAGTTACGAGTTACGAGTACGCGTGTGAAGAAATCATTGAGGTGACAGTACGTACTATATACTACTAGATGGTACTTCGTATTTCGCAGGTATTACTATTCATTAAAGTTACAACCCAGTAGGTAGTGAGTCAACAAAACTCAATTAGGAATGCGAAGTAAAGTTATACTCCCTAATTACTTCGTAAATAATATTACAAGTACTTCGTACGAAGTAATAGTTGGAATACAGTGCGTACAGTACCGTAGGTTTTTGATTACAGCATTCTTCTGGGTTTACCGTTATTATTATTACGAAGTACGGTATGAGTACGATACTCGTACGACGTAATTACTTAATACTGTATGACCAATCACAGCTCTAACTAACTAACTAACTAACTAACTAACGCTCGGCTATGTGTTGTGTTGTGTTGTGTACCGGACTATACCCGTGGTGTACTGTATCATATCCAACCGTCGTGGATCGTCGTCTTCGAACTTCAACAGTTGGCAAACCAACCATACTGTATGTAGTATGAATACTGTAGTATGATAGAGACGACAAGAAAGTTAGTCTGACTCGTTGTTTTAGGTCATATTTGTAGGTCATATTTTGTTTATGATATTATGATACACAACAGACAAACATCTTCGGGACACGAGGTGAAGCGAAGCGAGGTTCGAGGTGTGAACAAACAATGCTGTCCCGTGTCCACACACACACACACACACACACAAACACACACAAACACAAACACAAACACACACAAACACGCACACGTTTTGGTTATAAAATAATAATAATAATAACAATAATACTCCTTCGTACGTAATAAACAAGAAGCTAAATTTGCTCGGTTGTTGAAGAACAAGAAGAAACGAGCGAACACTGCTGCTAACAACTAGTACTGTACTACCGTAGTAGGGTACCGGTAGTCTTACGTACTCTATGAAAATCCACGCCATGGCACACCACCAGACGCTTTTTGTATAATACGATCCATCCAGCAGACCAGCCCCTGTGACGCTGCCTTAGATGGCTATGAGTGAGCGAATTCACACACTCCATTCATTACGGACTCTGCCTAGTAGTAGTTATGGGGATACTAATCGAATGGTTTGATGGTGGTGACAGGTGACCTTCTTCTTGTTGCTCTCACTATGTAAGTACTACTAGTAGGTAAGTAAGCCAAAAGATGATGCAATGTGTCATTCCTTCCTGTCTTGCTGGTGGCTTCACCAACACAAATGGGTGGCTCCTGCTCAAACATACTACTAGTAGTAGTAGTAGTAGCACTTTGAAGCCTCGTTGTCAATCTGAGTGGTGGTATGATGAATGGACCGGTGATGACGATGATCCAAGCAAGTGCTGCAAGGGTTTTAATCACAAGGGAAACATTGATGAATGACGAGCTCACACACTTAACTCCACTATTAAAGGACTCTGCCTAGTAGTTATGGGGATACTAATTGAACGGGTTGATGGTGGTGATGACAGGCGACCTTCTTGTTGCTCTCACTATGTAAGTCAGTAGGCCGAAAGATGATGCAATGTGTCATTCCTTCCTGTCTTGGCTTCAACACAAACACAAATAATGGGTACTACTAGTACTATACCTCAAGCAAGTACGAGCAGTATACTTTGAAGCCTCGTCAATCCGAGTGGTGGTATGATGAATGGACCGATGATGATGATGATGGTGATGATGATGATCCAAACAAGAAGGGTTTGAATCTACTATCGAAAATTTTGATCTAGATGTTATGATGAGTTTACACTCCATTCAAAGCAGCAAGACTCTAGTAGTAGTAGCTAGAGGAAATCTCGGTGGTTGTCCCTGGATGGTGGCGACTCCGTGTACACGTGTACGTGTGTAGTCAATTCAATTCAATTTAATTCAATTCAATTAAGTTGAATCAATAGGTCTGTCACTTGCACTTGCGGCACAAAGTACTAGTAACGCAGAATGATATCCATCCATCCATCCATCCTTCCATCCGACGGGACGAATCGAATCGAATGGAATGGAATGGAATGGAATGGAATCGAATGGAATCGAATCCAGTAAGAGTAAATCCTAACAGTACCGGTATGGCAATGCAAATCAATCGAACCTAAAAAGAAAGTACCGGTTTGCATGCATGCATGCATGCATGTAATATGTATATATGTACAAGTCTATTATTAAAATTGTTATGGCTTTGGGTTTGTGTTCATACATCATTCATTGTATAATTCATTGTATAATTCATCGTCATCAATACATCGTCATCAATACATCCTATCGTCATTTATCATAAAAATCGTCTATTAGTCACATAACATAACATAACATCACATCACATCACATAACATCACGCCAGGCCAGGCCAGGCCAGGCCATATCATGTCATGTCATGTCATGTCATGTCACGTCACCTCAGATCCTGGCAGCTGGCCCAGTACTGGGACTCGAAGTCGTCTTGTTGTTCGTCTTCGTCGTCCCCGGCAAAGAGGAATGCGGAAAACTGGCTATTGTTGTTGTTGTTGTTTTCGTTTTTGTTAATGGCCGGTGCCGTTCCATCGAAAATGTCAAAGGTGTTGTATCGATCGTCGTCGTCGTCGTCGTCGTTGTTGTCGTTGTTGGAATTGGGTTTTGTTGTTGTTGTTGTTGTTATTTGCTCGGGGGAGGATGACAGGGATGGTTGTTTGTTGGACCGGCCACTCTCGGCGCTCCGCAGGTTCTGGTCGTCGTTGTCGCCATCCTCGCTCTGCTGTATTTCGTCTCCACTGTTAGTAGTATTAGTATAAGTGGCTGTTGGATTGTTGTTGTTGTTGTTGTTGCTGCTGCTGCTGCGCTGACCTCCAACAACAAAGACGTCTTCAACGGTCATCGAGAGAGTGCTCTCGTACTCGTTGTCGTTGTTGTCACGTTGCGCATTCCTATCATTACCATTACCATTCCTACCAGCACCATCACCGATTACAGTTGTTGTGACGACTTGTTGTTGTTGTTGTTGTTGTTGTTGTTGAACCTGCATCCCGGAGGTTGAAAAATAGTTGTAGACCAGAGCGAACCATATCCCCGCCGATCCGGTAATGGTGCTGGCGAGTACCGACAAGACAAATGATTGTTTGTCGTTGCCGTTGCTGTTGCTGTTGCCGTTGCCGCCTTCGCCCTTTTCTCCTCCTCCAAAGACCCCAACAACACCGAGTCCGTTGTGCAGGTGGTGTAGCAGACCGGGAACGTAGATGAAATACGGAACGGCGAGATAGATGCAAGACTGCCGGACGATGTACCTCGATGTGATGCCCCGGCGGGAGAGATTGGCAAATAGATTGTTGTTATCGTTGTTATCGTTGTTGTCGTTGTTGTTATCATCGCGATCGTCGTCGGCGGTGGTGGTGGGATCGGTCTGTTCGCTGTGTTTCGGGACCTCGTGGTGGTGGTGATCGCCGTCGAGTCGTCGTCGTTGCCGTTGCTCGTTGTGGTACACACAGAGAGCGAGTCCCGCCAATACGAACGTGGGTACCACCAGAATCAACACGACCGGAATGCCGACAACGACGGCCAGAACGACCGAAATGTTTTGCGGTCCCCGCTCGCACTCGACAACAACAACAAAGTCGTCGTAGTCGTAGTCGTCTTGTTGTTGTTGTTGGTATTGGTCGCCGCATCCATAGGGAATCGATGCGATCCAACAGATCGATCCCGACTGGTTGTACGCCTCGATGGACAACAAATACAATGCCGATCCGATCGCGTATCCATTCGCCAAAACGTGAATGGATTTCTCGATCCATTGGTAGTGGTTGTAGTGATAGTGATAGTGATTGCCATTGTTGTTTTCATTGTTGCCATCGAAATTTCCATTTCCATCGTCAAAATTGTTGTTGGTGTTGGTGTTGTTGTCGTTGCCGTTGTTGCCGCCGGATACAGTTGCGACGACGAGGACGACCCACGAATAAACGACCAAACCGACGTAGTAAAAGGGAATCGCTATACCGAGCTGTGCAAAGAATCCCTGGGCGGTGCAGGTAGCGGTCGTTCCGTGGGCACCCCATACAACAACAGCGTCGGGGGTACCGCCCTCCGGAATGGCGGCGGCACCGTAGGCCATCCACGGTTGGGTCACAACGAGGTACACCGAGAGGGCTGGTGCGTGCGTGTGCGTGTGTATATATATGTGTGTATATGTGTGTGTGTGTATATGTGTGATTGTTTGATTGTATATGTGTGATGGTGTGATTGTGTATGTGTGATTGTTTGTTTGTTTGTTGTGCGACAATAATAATATAGTGAAGTGTAGTACAGTACAGTATTGCAAGAAAGGGGGTTGGTGGGGGGTGATCCAATTACATCGCATCACATCGCATCACATCAATTCAAAACCAATTCAAAACCAATTCAAACCATCTATCTCTTGCATTTCCATTTCCATTTCCATTTCTATTTCATTTTCAATTGCTTACCTAGCATGAGCCGGTGATAGACGTGTTGTTGCTTCCGCCTCCAGGCCCAGTAAAATATATAAATGCCACCAAAGAAAGAACCGATGGAGCAGATCCGGCCCACCCACGCCAGAGCGATTTCTTGGGACTGTGTAAAGTGGCTGTTGTTGCTGTTGTTGCTGCTGCTTCCGTCCGACAGGAATCGGTGATATTGTTGGTCATAGTATTGGTATTGTTGGTAGATCTGCGTTTGCGTTTGCGTTTGCGTTTGCGTTTGGATCGGGAACATCATCATCGTGTTGCTGCTTGCCGATTCTCCGGAAGAGGAGTCGGAGTCGGGGTAGAAATAATGATAATCTAGGTAATCTGTGTTTGTGTTTGTGTTCGTGTTTGTGTTCGAGTCGTGCTGTGTCATGGTTGTGTTTCGTTTCGTTTCGTTTCGTTTCGTTGTGTTGTGTTTTATTCAGACCCAAATACTGTGTTGCTTCTATCAACTATCGGTTCAAGTACCGTACTAACTGATAACAGTACCGTACGATAACTTACCCGTGCAGCGAATTGAATTGAATTGGATTGAATTGAATTGGATTGGATTGAATTGGATTGGATTGAATTGAATTGAATTGTGTTGTGTTGTGGTGTTATTTCGAACGGAGGCAACAATCTTTGATTCGCGTTGTTGTTCATCCATGCACAACACAACACTCGATGGTAGCGATAGTAAAATATACGATACTTCCTCGATGGGAATTGGTGATATATTCAAGTACTACTACATACTACGGTGTACCTAGATTCTAAAATACTTCGTAGTGAGCATTAGTAGTAGGTTTCGGTGATATCCAGATCCCCCCACCTCTACCGATAGCACCTCCCTATTTACGCCCGTTGACATACGTAGAAACGAATGGTACCGTACCGGTATAAATAATAAGAGATTATTTATACTAAGTCAGAGATCAGTCAGACCTCGGTCTGTAGGATTGTGCGCACGGTTAACGGCAATTTCTTCTGACTTGGTCGAATAACCACTTTTCGCAATTCTAACCAATCAAATTCAACCATGTCAGAAATTTCAACCAATCAAATTCAATCATTTCAGAAATTCCAACCAATGAGATGAACACATACTAATAGGAAAACGAACACATGAAAGCGAACATGTGACACGAACATAGAACAAGTCTTTGCCCCCGGCCGGCACCAACCCACAAAAACATCAGAAGGCTAAGCCGAACCAACAAACACAGCAAACACATACACTTTGATTCTGACAAACAAACGAAACATAAAGACACAAAAAAGTCGAAAACGACGAAAACATCGAAACGTCGAAGCAACCAAAACAAGGACGAAACAGCCAAAACACTTGCAATTTCCACCCAAAATAACACCACTATCCTCAACAAAACACTCCCCTTGGTCTCCAGCAAGCAAAATGTCTTACACAAGCGGAATATTTGCCAGAGCAGCCCGACTTCCAATGAATACTCAACTTGCCTACGGTCGAAAAGGGGAGGAATTCCTTCAGTATTGCACCAGCGTATTTTCTTCCTTTGGTTACTCTACTCAAATAGTGACTGAAGAAAAAGTCTTTGGCTTCCTCTTCTATCAGGCCTACCGGACGCGAAGGACAAGAGGCCGGCGTAAGAAGGGGCAATCACGAACGCAAATTTTCGACCCCGTCGACTACCACTCCGTGATGGCCAAATACAACACCAATCATGCCGGCGCTTCTTGCGAGTCGATGCTGGAGACAGAGACAGACCCTGTAGGTTATGATACAGTGAATCAGTACTTTTGTTCCATCCTCAAAATATTGCGACATCAGAGAAGTCAGAATGCCAACACTCTTACAAAGGAACACCTTCGAAGTGACAGGGTTACACAGTTGCTCCGCGTTGTCCAAGTAAGAAAGAAAAGGATCAAGCTGATTCGACACGACGAGAAAATCGATCATGCGTTGTCCCCCTACATGACCGTGTCAAGCATCGAGCGAATCGAGGCCTTCTTGTTCTACAAGCATTGTACCAAACACAACTACCACATCGCTGCCTTGAGGGACCGGTTCTGTTTCCTTATGACCCATTGCGGTGTTCTCCGGGGGGAGTCCTTGTTCAAATGCACGTTGTCCGATCTGTGCAGCATCATCAAAGCTGACGAAGGCGTACACTCCTGCCTGATCTTTATCATGCAAATCATTACAGGGAAAACAAACGGTCAGCGAACTTTGTACGGTCGTGTCATCAGGCACCGCAACGTCAACATGTGTCCCATTGGCGCTTTGGGCTTCTACTTAATGGCGCGATTCTATGCAACCGGAGAACTTGCGTGGTATGACTTTGCAGAGAACGCGTCATGGTTCGAAGTCAAATTACTCACCGATTGTAATCACTCGCAGAACCACCGTCCGATAACAGACCAAGCGTATGCAAAAACGATGCGGAAAGCATGCACGGCTTTGGGCGTCGCATCGAAGCATTTTGTTCACTTCGGCCGCGGATCAGGTGCAGTTGCGTTGGAGATGCAAGAAGTGGATCCCCAATACATCAAGATGATCGGAAATTGGAACCTTGATGTCCGAGAAGATCGGTACTCCTCAAAACTCCCACTGAAGGCGATGCGGGTCTTGGCTGGACACGCACAAGAGAAAGGCAGCTTCTTCTTACCCCGTGGTACCATCGACCCACCTCCAGAGCTCCGTCGTCAAGTATTCCTGTTCCTTGACAAGGCAATGGACACGATTGCGAATCGTTCCACCCCCGACAAGCCGACTGCTCAAGCATTCTTTGAGCTCCTCTTGAATTTGCAATGTGTCGTACTGCAGGATGCCGCGGTCTTGATACACAACGGGAGACCGAATTGCCTCTTCTCCTTGCCTGTTTTCAACTCGGAATTGTTCCAGGCTTATCAAGCACAAGTCATCGAAAAGGTTATGGGAGCAGGACTTGACGAGGAGAGAGGAGGCAGTACTACCGCAATCCAACGAAGTATGGACGTGGCACTTCCGGGGTTTCGTGACCGACTTCACAATATTCATACGGAAGTCCATAATGTTTCAAAGGATGTTACACGGGTAGACGATAAGGTTAGCAAATTTGAACAGAAACAAGATGCGATCAACAGACAAATACACCATTACCTGCAGCACATGGCGGCCTTTCGTCTCCCAACAGAAGCAGACGGAACAACAACAACCGCCGGGGCACGAGGTACTAACCTTATTCCCCAAAAAAACTTGATTCGACAGCATTCCGCGGTGTCGTCGATGTGGAAGGAGTGGTTCGGACTTGAGGACTTCAAAGAAGATGACTTCCCTGGAGGGATTGAAGAGCTTGAAAAGACATTCGGCAATCGTTGGAGGAAGCATTATAGCGCGGCCAAGCAGAAGCAGTTCTCGCGACTCAAGTGTATTATAGAGTTCATCAAGGATAGAGTTCATTCTGGTGAATCCTTAGAGGTACTTCTGGAGGAAGGTGATGCCTTAATGAAGGTAAAGACCACGCTGACGTCACTCCACAACCATGTCCGGAAGGCTAAGTCGTTTCGACTTGTTATTCCAGCATCCCAATCGATAATCGATCCCGCTTTGCGAACGGTTTGATAGATCGACTTGTAGATTGTTGATTGATTGGACTCGATCGATCGATTTGATTGGAGAGAGCAGGGAGAGCCGATTCGATTGGAGAGGACTCGATCGACTTGTAGATTGTTGATTGATTGGACTCGATCAATCGATTCAATTGGAGAGAGGGAGAGCCGCGGATTGGAGAGGAGGAGACTCGATCGATTCGATTGGGGGAGAGCCGCGGATTGGAGAGGAGAGGAGAGTCGATTGGAGAGGAGGAGACTCCATTGTTGATTGGTGGAGAGGGAGAGAGCCGCGGATTGGAGAGGAGAGTTGATTGTTGATTGGAGAGGAGAGGAGAGTCGATTGTTGATTGGAGATGGGGAGAGGTCGCGGATTGGAGAGGGGGAGAGCCGCGGATTGGAGAGGAGGAGGAGGAGAGCCGAATCGATTGTTGATTGGAGAGAAGAGCAAGTCGATTGTTGATTGGAGAGGAGAGTTGATTGTTGATTGGAGAGAAGAGCAAGTCGATTGTTGATTGGTGGAGGAGGAATCCCATGGTCGATTCGATTCCAAGATTGTTTTGCTCAGCATCAGTTTAGGATGAATCCCATGGTCGATTCCTTTCAAAGATGATTCCGCTTAGCCAAGTTTAGCAGAGCCAAAAAAGATGCAGAGTTTAGTTCCAAATTTGAAATTATGAGCTCTTTGTTGCAAAAGTAGAAATTATGAAGTGGAATCACTTGTTATCTAGTAATATCGCGTGTACGTAGTAGAATCACGTGCAAAATGCAAGAAATTAGAATTTCTTCCTTTTGCAAATCACTCCAACCAATCTCAACCGATCGTGGAATCGTTCCCATTTCCTTGAGTATTGAACAACGCGGTGAGTATCGAAGAACTGAAATAATTTGCGATAATGTTTTGGGATTCACCTCGGCCGGTGAGTTAAAAACTAAAGTGGAGAACTAAAGTGGAGAACTAAAGTGGAGAACACTCTTCCCTTTCGAGTTCGGGTTTCGTCCGTTGGATAGAAGAGGTGCAGTACTAGTCTACTAAAATAAGTGGTGTCTCGCGGTACTAAAATAAGAGTCCAGTACTAAACCTACGCTGACTTCTGTAAAATAACTCGTGTTATTTTACCGGTACAGTATTAATAAGTCAGTTATTATATACTCAAGTCAAAAATTGCGCGCGCGCAAGTCAGTCAGGGAGTCTGACTTGGAGTCGATTCTGGTAAAAATAATAATTATGAGTACTACTACTATCTTGTATGTGTGGGCGCTTGATACCTATCTGTGTTATCACCAGTAGAGGTATACAAGCTGAGGTGCGGCGCTGTTGATTCCGCTTCCGCTTCCGATACGACGCTGACACCCCTTGAGGTGCAAGCAATGACGTCACTGACAGGCGCGCGCATTGCGCGCGCACTTCTTGAGGTGCGAAATCATCTCGCTGGCACTCGAGGTGCGAACTTACGTTCGTACGCGTTTTACACTTCGAACACATTCGCACAACCTACGGTCAGCGCCCCCGGTGTGTCTTGATGTGCCCCCCCTTTATTGGTATGTAGATGGTACAAAATGGTCTGTTGCCGCTGAATCCAGGGCCCCCCATATCCGGGTGAGGCCCTGATATGGAACGCAACGTCTTGTGCAAAGGTCACGGAACGTGGTGGCCGAGGTAGTTTATCACGCGAGGGATCACGTAGGATACTGAGTAATTGTGAATCATGATTATTAGGTTCGTTATGTATGCTACTGTTGTGTTCCCTCCCACACCGTCAAGATTGCAAGGGCGTATCAATCTCATGGTCCGGCCGTTCCTGTTGGGATTGGGACCATTCCACTTCAACCACCGGTCTGTGTTCCTGGTGGCTCCACCCATTTGATTGTCGAACGTGGCGCCTTCCTGGTGATCGTCCTTGTTGCGTGCGTCGCTTGTAACAACTCCGGCCATCGTGGGTGAGATTCACACCGCACGAGTGGGCGGCAGTAATAGTTGTATTGCTTCCACTCCTGAAGCATAGGTTGGCGTGTGTCGTTGTGTTTTGCGTCGGCCGATTTGAGGCGGTTTACATCGGCTTGGAGGGCAGCCATTGCCGATTCCCATTGGTTGGTCATTGTCATAGTTGATGCTGCTGTTGCTGTTTCAGTGACTTGGGAGTATATTTTGTGACATACATTGGCTAGATCTCGTTGTTTGTTTTCGAGCTCGGTGAAGCGTTGATCCGCCTGAATATCCGCTAGGTTTGCCGTAGCCGAATTGCTGTGGTAGCTGCTGTACAGCTCCTTCAGGCGTTGTCCCCAGAACTTTTTGTATTGGGTGAATCCACTCTTACCCATTGTGTCCCGGTATTTCTTCCAGTCCTCGTCTACTCGGTGTAGTGTGATGGGGTTGTGTTTACTGCGTGCGAATGCCTCTCGTGAGTAATCGATCATCTGTGCTTCGGTCACGTTTGCAGTCTCTGGAAGCAAGTTGATTTGATGTTGATATTTAGTGAGCTGTCGGAAGTACTCCTTGGGCCCAATTGGGCTTGGTGAGTATGTTAATGTATTCATCTTCTTGGTGAGCTCACGTGTGAGCTGATGCTGTGCGTCGGTCGTACATAGGTCTTCCTCCATGGCTTGGAAGGCTGCGAGCACAGTAGTTCCTCGGGGGAAGGCATCTGAGCCCGGGTCCTTCAGATCCCCAAGCATGCTGGGGAATTTCCTGTCGGTAATTAGTAGGGCCTCCCTGTTGTACTTGTTCCATTCTACATATAGGGCCCGGCTCCGCTTCCACAGTTTGTATGTGTCTGACGTGAGTTTGATTGTACTATCGAGTTCTTGTGGTTCCCTCGGTGCCGTAGGGAATGGCGCTTGGGGGTCCCTCGTGTGGTATTGCGCTTCTCTTTCCAGTAGGAAGGCGTAACCCCCTCCTTGAATGTACTTAATGGAGGGTACTTCGGCTAATGCATTTGCTAGTGCTTTCTTGAACTCGTATACGTCTATGCTCGTTGGTACAGTGACTGGCTTTATTTGTGTCTCATCCAAGAAGTGGTCCTTGAGAGTCGCGTAGTCCTTCTTCTTGGTCATCTTGTCGTCGGTATCACTGTCCTCACTGTCCTTGGTATAGTCGTATAGCAATTGGTTCTGCGTCTGTAATTGGGTGTTTTGTTCTTCGGAGTACTCGAGTAAATCCCGGTTGTACTGTTCGAGCTCTTCCAGTTGGTCTCTCAGATCACGAATTGTGGTGGAGCCTGTGTTTCTGGAATGGTCGATGCTGGTGTCAGGGGTAACTCCTCTTGTTGTGGGGCTGTGGATTCCTTCGGTTCGTGTTCCCTCTGGCATTGGGGTGCGTTGTAATCTTATCGATAACTAATAAAACCAAAGCTGTAAAGCGACGTTTGGTTAATTTGGTTACTTTTAGTATTTACTTTATTTTGCTCTTTTTACGGTGTTGGAAAGAGTTATCGATAAGATTATGATCGGATTGTTTCTGGAGCATATTGATCTCCCATTTACTAATTTGTCGTTTCTTTGTGTGGAGATACGCGTATTGTATCGAGAGTTCGATTCCCATATTGTGTACCTCTGTTCAGTGCTTTAAGTATCGCTTGACACTCACCAGCACTTATGTATAATTTACTTATGGTACTCATCACATTGGTGGCGTCTCACTTTTACTTATCGCGCTCATCTTGGATTCTCTTGGAATCGTACGTTACGTATCACGTATCTTACGTATCACGTATACGTAAATTGTACGTTTCGTATCTCGTATCACCTAACACGTATGTTAAGATGATTTTGCGCGTACGTAAATTCACGTAAATTCACGCTTGATTTAGTATTCCAATAATGAGAAATGTATGCCACGGACTTCATTCCAGCTGACAGCGGGTTCTGGCATGATGTGTTGTCCGGGACGTTTTTCAGGAAGCAGGTGTCTGAGGGGCTTGGTGTACGCCGTGGAGCGATTTACGTGTGCTGTTTACAGATTGCTGTGTGGATTGGTGCGTCGACGCCAGTGTTATATGTTCGTCGATGGTAAGACAGGGAAATATGGATGTATCGGCGGCAAAAGGAATTACAGAAAGGCCAGCGCTAGAGATAAAGAGCCGGCAAAGAGATAACTGATTAGCGGAGAAGCAATCGGAGTAGATCAGAGGCGAAGAATTAACCGGAAAGACCGTCGGAATGATCCGCAAAGGTGCGGTGTTTGTGGGGTTCTCAGGTCGGAGCGGATCGAAGAGAAATTGGTAGTGAGGCGCTCAACAGCAGGCTCACAACAATCTGGGGGGGATCTGAGGAATTAATTAATCCGTGGTCTTGGAATGTCCGGACTGGGATCAATGTTGTAGGCCGTGGAGGTAAAAGGGATAGAGATTGTTGTTTGGATTGCTGGGCGTTGCGCCGGGCAATTGTTGGAGTTATCAAAATATCAAGATATTGACCGAGCGAAGGTGCGGTGGCCGTGTCGAAGTTGTAGGCCGTGGAGGTGAACGGGATATTGCAATATCGAATAATCGGGTGGAGTGATTGAAGCAACGATCGTAAGATGAGTTGCAGTCTGTTATGGTTTGAAGTGGTGCTTGGCACAATCAAACAGGCGTCGATGGTCCTTTATGTGGATGATGGACGCGGAAGAAAAAGATGGAGTATTGCAATCGGCGTGTCCGGTGCAATGGGCTTCTATTAAAGACGGTGATGGTCTTTATCTTGTATAAATGTAATCGTAATTGTTCGATCGTCGTCCTGAGATGTGTATTACAGAAGGAGATTCTTGGTAGAATGATCTGTAGATACACCCCTTGATACGTATGCTTGGTCGTGTATTACAGAAGAAGATTCTTGGTAGAAGGATTGGTATACATCCCTTGATACGCGAGCAAGGAGGAGAAAAGGAGAGAAAGAAGGGGAGGTCTATTGATACAGCCCATCGCCGGGTCCCGTACCAAGTATCCTCTGGCGGTAACTGAACAGTTGAGTTGCTGAACGGGCGGAGATAGGTAGCTTAAGGTAAACACTAGTGCTCTTGTGGGCCACTAGTGCAAGTTATAAGGGCTCTATAACCTGTTGTAACTCTAAAAATCGACCGAAAGGTATAGGATAATTGAAATTTAAAGAGATGTGAGCTCAGAGAGACGCTCTTATTTTTACTATGTATTTTACACTGTATCGGGGCTCTCTGCTGTATTTTACATGGTAGAGATCTTCCCCGGTTATTTGTTACCTTCATCATACCAATACTGTTGCTGTGTTAGTGTCGTGTCGTTCTTACTGTGACGGTCATTTGACAGTATCGGTCTTTCAGGAGGTTAAGTAGTTCATTCGATGGGCCTTGTACTTGATCGAGATATATGGAGTAAATGAGAAGAAATGAGGCCCATTTGGATTCAGTATTGCTTTTCATGATTGCAATAAATAATTTTGTCATGGGGTGTTAAATGTATTTGTTTTGAATGCACATAAGGAATCCAGGCGTTTACTTATCGATCCGGTCTTTAAAGGTGTCTTGTTTCGAACCGGTTAGCCTGTTTTGTTTGTAGTCATAAGTGGAATTGTTTTTACCACTTAAGGATTTCCAAGTAGTGGAGGTGCGCTTGATTCAAAGCAAGATTTGACCTCGTTCGTACCTTTGCTTCGTTTACTGTAGCGTTTCCACGGTGTATCTGTTGCCGTATTTTTTCAACCGACAACACCTCCTCAGATGGAATTTTTTCATGTCCGAATTTGACATCACCCTCACGCACGGTAGAAGTCTCCACTGACTCCAAAACCGTTATGCAAACTGTTATTAGTGCTTTGCAGGGGCCCTGTGGAGTTGTTGAGTACGTAGTTATTGTATGTATTGTAAGTATGTGTCTGTTGTTACTCTAAAAATCGACCGGATAGGTATAACGAATTGTTTAAATTTAAAGAGAAGTGAGCTCAGAGAGACGCTCTTATTTTTACTGTGTATTTCGTACTGTATTGGGGCTCTCTGTATTTTACATGGTAGAGATCTTCCCCGGTTAGTTGTTACCATTCTCATAACAATACCGTTGCTGCTGTTGCTGTATTAGTGTCGTGTCGGTCTTACTGTATCGGTCATTCGATGGTATTGGTCATTTAAGGGTTAAGTGTTTTATCTGATGGGGCGTATGCTTGTTCGTGGTATTTGAGATAGATGAGGCCCATTCAGAATCGGTATTGATTTACTTGATTGCAATAAGTAATTTCCTCATGGGATATCAAGTAGATTCTTCTGAATTTACTTAAGCGTTCCAAGTGTTTACTTATCGATTGAGTCTTTGGATGTGTCTTGTTTCTAACCGATTAACCCCTTTTGTTTGTAGTCCTAATTGATATCGTTTTACCACTTAGGGATTTCATGTAATGGAGGTGCGTTTGATTCTAAGCTTCGGTCTTTGGAATATTCGTATCTCGTATCGTCTTCCCGCACCTCGGTCGTTTCGTTTTGTCGGCTTTTCCGATCGAATTTGATGCCGACAACAGTCCGTATTTTTTGCCGACAACACACCCCTTGATCCAATACTCTACTTGTGTTGTATTCGATTACTGTCGGAGTATATCATGTTGAATCGTATTGATAGACAAATCGAACGTTCGGATCAAGTCAAATCAAAGAATCGACTTGAGCAATTTTGATTGAATCAAGATCGATTGGAGGTGGTCATTGAATGGCCTAATCCGGTTGTCAATCAAAGTAATCGAGTGGAATGATTTAACCTGGGTAGTGTCCCATGATGTATCTTGCATGACGGGCGTGCAAGATCCATCCCAATGGTTTGGTTAGATCATCAGCCGGGTTGATAACTCCAGGAATGTGAATCATCTTGATTTCACCATTTTCTTTCCATGCTTGAATGGCAAAGAACCTGATTTCAGTATGCCTGGTTCTTTCAGTTGGCTTCTGAGCATTGATGATCTCAATTGCTGATGCATTGTCTTCATAGATCGGAGTTGGACCAACTTGGGGGAATCCTAATTCCTTGAGTATAGACCTGAGATATCTGGCTGTTTTGGCTGCTGTGACAGCAGCAATGAGCTCAGCTTCCGTAGAACTCTGTGCAGTAAGTGACTGAGCTTTGGATCGGTAAACAATGGCTCCACCAGCATAAGTGAAAACATATCCTGTTGTGGACCTACGATGTTTTGGATCATTGCCATACGCGGCATCAACAAAACACATCAGTTTGGCTTGCTTGATATCTTCAGGGAATTTTGGGAGTGATGCATCTTGGACTACGTCGGTGTAGGGTTCTCCTGATGGTAAAGATGGCTCAGCATTTGGTCTGTAGAATCTAATACCCCAAGATCTGGTTGTTCTAAGGTATCGAGTTATGTTCTTCAGACTGGAATAGTGGAAAGCAGTGGGATTGGAACTGTATTTTGACATTAGAGTCACTGCATAGCCTATGTCTGGCCGGCAACTCACATATGCAAACATCATTTCACCTAAGAGCGTCCTGTAGGAGAAACCAGACGTGGATTGTAATTCAGCATGTTCCTTGGTGCCTTCTAATGGTCCATCAGTATGTGATTGTAGTTGGCTCAGTACTTCAGTTGATAATGGCGCTGATGGCTTAGAATGAGGTTTCATCTTAGAATCAGTTTCCCAACCATGGGATGTCATAATTCTGTCAATGTAATTTGCACAGGACAGTTCAATGTAGTCAGCTGTCTGTTTGACATCAATTCCATTGAAGTCTTCAAGCAATCCCATTTTTGTGAAGGGGATTATATCTTCTTTAGGTAGCTTCAGTTTTGCTCCAACAATGTCATAGATCTTGTCAGATATGGATTCTGATGTGCAAGCTAGTGCAAAATCATCAACCTGCATCAGCATGTAGACCGTCTCACCTTCAAAGACTGTCGTATAGATTGTTCTGTCATGAGTGGTGGTCTTGAAGTTGAGATCAGGACCTTTCAAGATCTTGTTGATGTGCGTCTCCCATAGTCTACCTGATTCTGGGTGGCCTTGAAGTGCTCGAAGAACCGGGAGCACCATCCTTCTGTCTATGTCTTTGCCGTGTTTGTGTCTGTACCAGTCTGCATATGCATCATCTACAGTCATGAAGGTTGGAATTTCAGGTCCAGGACTGTGTCCAAAAGCATCTTGGGCATCTGCTCCGTAGACTTTGAGATTGAGGCTAGCGGCAATGGCAAAGAACAATCTTTGGATAGGATGTTCAACACATGAAGAGTATGACATGGCAATAGCATGCAGGGTTGGAGCTGCATATTTGCTTCCATTACAACACTGTCTTGCGCGGCGGACACCATTCCTCTTGACACTGTACTGCCAATGGGGTCTGAGAATAATGGCATCTGGGTCCTTAGGATATGGGATGGGGGATCCAAACATTTCCAAATCTTCAAATTGATCAAGTTGTTTTTGCTCCCCAGCTTCCCATTCAGGCCATGTAGATAAAGGCTTGAGATTCCTTCGAGTAAAGTGTCCGAGTGCTTGTTCTTCAGACGTAGTAGCCTTGGAATTGATGACCTTGATTAAAAGTTCAATTTCTTCAGTTGGCAGTGAATCTGCATCTAGGGGTAGTTCATGGTTGCCTGGTTTGTGAAGCTTAGTGATAGCTCTGAGTGATGCAATGTCAATGGTGGGAATGACAACCTCCATGTCATCTTCGATTGGAGCCAAGTGTTTTTGGATGGATGCATGGAGTGTTTCAGTGCTATCAACCTGGTTGATTTTTGATTGTATAAGCTGTTTGTATTTGGTACCAAGGCACTTGATGGTTTGAATGGAGGAAAGTCGGTCCAAGAATGGTGGGTCTTCTTCATCAGCGGGTTCCTTCCAGGAGGTATTGGGAGCAAATAAACCATATTCATTGCAGTGTTTCCTGACCTCCTTCATAGATAATTTTGCTTCAAGGGCAAAGGTAATGGGTGTATCTGTCAAATCCCTCACCCCTCAATTGTGGGATTCATGCAAGGCTGTGGTAACATCTGTAGCAGAAAACACACGATTGTGATTGATAGATACAATATAAGCGCCGCGGAGCTTGGAGAGAGTCTTCTTATGGGAGGAGAAAAGCTTGGAGGCAGGACTTTTGGGAAGGATATCTGTGATGTAAGTGTTGTCGGCGAAAAAAAAATACGGACTTTGTCGGCATCAAATTCAATCGAAAAAGCCGACAAAACGAACGAAACGACGACCGAGGTGCGGGAAGACGATACTACATACGAATATTCCAAAGACCGAAGCTTAGAATCAAACGCACCTCCACTACTTGGAAATCCCTAAGTGGTAAAAATGATATCACTTAGGACTACAAACAAAAGACAGTAATCGGTTAGAAACAAGACATATCCAAAGACCTGACCAATAAGTGAACACTTGGAATCCATAAGTACATTCAAAAGAATTTACTTGATATCCCGTGAGGAAATTACTTATTGCAATCAAGAAAATCAACACCGATTCCCGATAGGCCTCATATCTAGCATATATACCACGAACAAGCATACGCCCTATCAAACAGATTACTTAACAACATGAATGACCGATACCACCAAATGATCGATACAGTAAGACCAACACGACGTTAATACAGCAACAGCAACAGCAGTATCGGTACGAAGAACATAACAGATAACCGGGGAAGATCTCTACCATGTAAAATACAGAGAGCCCCGATACAGTGAAATACACAGTAAAATAAGAGCGTCTCTCTGAGCTCACATCTCTTTAAATTTCAATTATCCAATACCTTACGGTCGATTTTTAGAGTAACAACAGGTTATAGAGCCCTTATAACTCACACAATTGCTGCCCATCCGTAGGATTGTGTATACCTTAAGCTATCTATCTCCGGCCGTTCAGCACCTCCACTGTCGGTTAAATCCAGAGGAAATTTGTAGTGACACCCATCCGTGTGCTACACTTCGGCCTCCCCCATCTCTTTCTTCTCCTCACTCGCGTATCAAGGGGTGTATACAGATCTTTCTACCAAGCATCTTCTTCTGTAGTACACGACCAAGCATCCGAAATACATCATCGGTTAATTATCTCGACGACGCCGCCGCCGACGACAATTAATCACCAACGATTCGTCTCGACGATCGAACGATTCTACCACCAAGCTACAAGAACGCCGACGCCGCCGCCGACACACCGCAACCACGATTGTTTCGCTTCGAACGAACATTACGATCAAACGATTCGAATCCACATCTGAGGATCAGACCGATCGTTTATTCTACCATCGCCGATCAACGCCGACACGATTCTTTTCCCGACGCCACGAAGATAGTAACAACGACGACGACGAGATACCGATTCGACACCTACCATGGTTCCTCCACCAGACGCATACGATTGGTCCAATGTATATGGGATTGCATTCAAATTCCAAAGTGACAACAACCCCCAAGAAGTCCTCTCCCTCAATGGCACCTATGCAGAAAGCATCCCACTTACAGCACCGGAAATATCAACTCTCTTCACATCAGACGCTAATGACGAAGGCCCAAGAACCCTTGGTCCTGCCCCAGTCACTGCACTAAGAGAAGCCTTCTGCAACAGCATCACCTCTGAAATGACGAACATCGATGAACTAGCAAAGGGACACATAGCCCAGCTCCTTGATTCATGCCCCGTACGATTTCTTAAACCTGGTTTCCCAAACCAAAGGATCAGAAACCCACAGGAGTTTGACTCTGCAGGAAGAGAGGCTGTCAGACAAGCTGAAGCAACCAATAACCCAGAACCACTCGCCACAGTAATCTTCAACATCAATCAATGGAAGTTCAGAAGAAACTGGAAGACCAATAACCCCGGCAACTACTTCAATGGAATTTACACAGGTGAAGTTCAACCCGACGTTGAGGATGAAACTGCCACAGCTCCAAACCCAACGCCCACCGCAACGGGCACCGACATGCAAGAATTGACCACCCTACTCCAACAATTGGTCAACAACGGCAACAACAACAATAACAACACCAACAACAACAACGCTGGTGCCAACCATCAAGCGACCCTTGACCTTCCATAGAATCCAGCCACATTACCACCTCCAGTGAAGGATCGGTACTACAGGAAAGATGAGTTCCTCACCAGAGATGAAATGAAAGACTTCCCAATCACCTACACCGACTCATCGGGAAATGAAACTATTGTCAGGCAAAACTACTACCTACACAACCTAGGCAGTGGGAGAAATGACCAGCGTCTGATCACCAGAAGTGGTGACTGTTTCGATCTAACCAGAGCTTCTGACAAGTCCAAGGAAGCAGCTAGGGACAAACTTTTCCTCTCGGGGTTCCCACAGCTTAAGGATGACAGCCACCCTCAGGTCAGAAAGTGGTACAGAGAGATCACTGCACACGCACAGCAGCATCATATTTACATTCACCCTTACTATCTCTACAGACGCGAAGCTGACCATCTTAGAGGATTTACCATTGGTGATGAACTACCACACAACCTACCTGCAAGATACGAATTGGCAATTCACGAATGGGGTAATCTCATCTACACTGCACTCAGAACCGATAAGATCATCCCTGACTCATGTGTTAGAATGAAGTCCACAATTCAAAGCTTTGAAGGAGGACAAGGTTATGAAGCTTTGTACACCGTAATTGCTCAGACACATCCCAACTCAAAGAGAGAATCCAACGCAGCCAGAATGGTCAGGAATCCTCCCAACCAAGATGCAAATGAATCCCTTGAAGAATACTACTTCAGATACAAGGATTACTTGCGACTTAGAGTTTTCCTCCAAAACCAACCTAGCACATTGAGTTCAACAGAGGAAGTCAGCAATTTGATTGCAGGGACCACTCTCAGTCACGAACTATTTGAGAAAACTGAAGATGAACGCGACTCAGATGATCAATTCAAACGGGACAAGTACAAAGCAGGTAGGCTTCTCCAAACCCTACAAACATATGAGCAAGAGATCCAGGCTGAACAAAAGTACAAGAGGAACACCTCCAAACTGATCCAGTCCAAGCAACTGCCTGTCTCAGGCACTAGACCAGGTTCCCGCCGCAATGACAGGTTTCCAAAGCGCGCTAGCAACAGTACTGTTAGAACACCCTCTACTTTGACCTCTCACTCAATCAGCCTGGTTGAATCACTTGGCTTCCCGGAGATGGATGAAGAATCTGACGATCCCTTCCTTCACCAAGCATATTGTAATGCTATCACGGCATTCGATAAGCAACCTAGTCTTTTTGACACATCCAGAAAATGCATTGTTTGCCACATGTCCGGTCATAATTTTGATAATTGTCCTGCATTGCAGGATGTTGAGTCCCTGAAGAAACATAGGATTGCTGCAGCTGTTTTTCTGAACAAATCCAATAAACAGACCCAACAACTCTTAGATTCCACCCAACAAATCTCTCAGATCAACATTGGCAATGAAGATCAAGACGAGGTTTCACCTGACGATGCAGTAGAAGAACAAAATTTTTGCGATGGCCAAGAATAGAAAGTCTTTCTTGGAGCCATTCTCTGACATCACCTCAAGCTGATCCCCAAGGATTTGACAACGTCACAGCGCCCCAAGTGAACAGCTTATGCCCCTCCTTGGACTCCAGCAGTGTCAGCTCCTACGAATCTGTCAAAATTGGTGCCGTCAACCTCCTTCCCAAGGACAGCCTCCAGTCATCAATCCCAATTGATGTCTACTGTGATATGGAATCGCTTGGGACTACGACCCCTACATTGGAATCACACCTGAAGACCAATGAGGATCCCAATTTTGATAGGGACAACCCTGCACCAGTTGATACATACAATGTACAATCTCTAGTCCCACGAGACCCTATTGCAGCTACGGCCTACTTCCAACATGGTGTCAGGGCTCAGATTGACACCGGTGCAAAAGTTTCCTGCACCAATCTCAAACACATCCTGCACGGCTACAAACCTTACACCAGGATAAGGAAATGTCCTGTCAGGCTTACAGCAGCAATAGGAGGAAAAGCAGCTACCTGCATCCCTGAAGGCTCAGGATATTTGCACATCCCAGCACCCAATCACATAGGGTATCTTAGAGTCTTCTTCTATTATTCTCCCTCCCTGTCAACGACATTACTAAGTGAGAATGATCTCTGTGGAATGACATCTCGCATGCGATGTCAATTTAGTGGGCAGTCAATCCATAAATCATTCATTGAGAACTATGACTCATCTGCCCCACGAAACGGCAACCTCACAATCATCTGTCATCACAAGCAGAACACTGCCAACAGCATTGTCCTCCATGGAAGCATCATTGATGGTCAATGCTATACACACCCAGTACTGATCCCAGACGTTGATATTGCATCTCCATATGCTAATTGTGCATCATCGTCAGCCTATGCTTTGGCGACTGACATGCAGTTCAAAGAAGCTTGTGAAATGGCCTCCAAAGAAGCCATTAGCACCTACAGGTATGACATCTACACCAATCTTGTCAATCTGCAAAAATGTACTGAAGCAGTGAAAGCTCAGTCTGATACTAGTGACACGCCAAGATTTGATGCCAAACTGTTTTTCACCAAGATTGTGGACAAAAATACCCCCATCCAAGCCATCAAAACCAGAACATCGAAACTTCTGTGGCACCAAAGGTTGGGACACCCATGCGATGATTTTCTGTATCAAGCTCATAAACACATCCTTGGAGTACCAAAATTCCAACGACAAACCAGTATTCTTGATCAATGCCCAACTTGTCTTCAATGTAAGCAAACTAAATCACCCGCAGGCTCACATTCCACCAGAAAGGCTACACAACCATTTCAAGGATTATCAGTTGACTTTGCATTCTCTGGCACCAGATCCTCCAACAGCAAACGCAAGCGCGACTATGAAGGCATTCATGGAGAAACAGCTTGGATTCTTATCACAGACCACTATACTGGTATGAAATATGGTGATACACGAATATCCAAGGCAGCACCACTGCATTGGTTGGAACATTTCTTCGCCCAACACAACCCAACTTGTGCAAACAAGTATGTTTCGGTTGATCAAGGTGGAGAACTCTATCACAATCCTGATATCAGAAACCTCTTCTCTGCGTTTGGATATTCAATTTTTCCAACCGGTGCTGACGCTTCTCACCAGAATGGTACAGTTGAAAGAGCCCACCGGACCCTCGCTAACTCAATGAGGACCATGCTCAGTGGTGCGAATTTGCCCATAAAATTCTGGCCCTTTGCCTTTTATCATGCCCTTCGGTTGTCCAATGCTTTTCCAGAAAACAATCAACAACATTCACCATTAGAATTAGCAACTGGCCATAAGGAAAATCTTGCTGACTTCCGCACTTTTGGGTGCAGAGTTTGGGTGCGACCCCCAGGCAAGCGCTCAATCAAGCTCAAACCTAATGCCCGCAAAGGCATCTTCCTAGGTTTTGTCCCCTACACTACCAGAAACATCCTTTGGTATGATACAGAGACACACCACGTCAAAATAGCCACCCATGTCAGGTTTGATGAAGGAATGAATGATCTCCCACTTGCAGATCTCCCCACTAATGTCAAGCACCTGCTCCGGACTGATGACAACACTCCGCTTCCTGCGGAACCCAATGAGGTATCATCTAGTGATTTCCAATTCTCCATTTCCCCCTTTGCAGACCTCACCAATCTCCGACTCACTGTCTCTCCATCTTGTGCTGATCCAGCGTTTGGCCTTCGATATGCCAATGACTCACTGATTGGCAGAGCTTACATCACTGATATCCTTCCAAACAGTCCTGCCTCCAAGCTTTTCTCCTCCCGTAAGACGACTCTCTCCAAGCTCCGAGGCGCTTATATTGTCTCTATCAATCACAATCGTGTATTTACTGCAGCTGATGTTACCACCGCCCTGCAGACCTCCCACGATCGAGGGGTGCGGGATTCTTCAATAGATACACCAATCACCTTTGCACTTGAAGAGAAATTGTCTATGAAGGAGGTCAGGAAACACTCGAATGAATATGGTCTATTTGCTCCCAACACCTCATGGAAGGAATCCACTGATGAAGAAGATCCACCATTCTTGGACCGGATTTCATCCATCAAGGCTATCCAGCGCATTGGTACCAAATACAAGCAGCTGATACAATCAAGAATCAACCAGGTTGATAGCACTGAGGCACTCCATGCCTCCATCCAAAAACACTTGGCCCCAATCGAAGATGACATGGAGGTCGTCATTCCCACCATAGACATTGCCTCGCTCAGAGCTATCACTAAGCTTCATAAACCAGGTAATCATGCATTACCTCTAGATGCAGATTCACTCCCAACTGAAGAAATTGAACTCTTAATCAAAGCCATCAATTCCAAGGCAACTACACCTGAAGAACAAGCACTAGGGCACTTCACTCGAAGGAATCTCAAGTCATTATCCACATGGGCAGAATGGCAAGCTGGTGAGCGAAAACAGCTTGATCAGTTTGAAGATTTGGAAATGTTTGGATCACCAATTCAATACCCTAAGGACCCAGACGCTATCATTCTCAGACCTCACTGGCAATACAGTGTGAAAAGAAATGGTGTCAGAAGAGCCAGGCAATGTTGCAATGGAAGCAAATATGCAGCCCCAACCCTGCATGCCATAGCAATGTCATACTCATCATGTGTTGAACATCCCATTCAAAGGTTATTCTTTGCTATTGCTGCAAGCCTCAACCTCAAAGTGTACGGGGGGGATGCTGCAGACGCCTACGCGCATAGTCCAGGACCCAACATTCCTACATACATGACTATTGATGATGCATATGCAGAATGGTACAGACACAAGCATGGCAAGGACATAGACAGAAGATTGGTGCTCCCAGTCCTTCGAGCACTTCAAGGCCATCCAGAATCTGGAAGACTTTGGGAAACACACATCAACAAAATATTGAAAGGCCCTGATCTCAACTTCAAAACCACCACACATGACAGGACGATCTACACGACAGTTTTCGAAGGTGAAACGGTCTACATGCTGAGACAAGTTGACGATTTTGCACTGGCTTGCACATCAGAATCCATATCTGACAAGATCTATGACATAATTGGCGCAAAGCTGAAGCTTCCTAAAGAAGATGTTGTCCCCTTCACAAAAATGGGATTGCTTGAAGACTTCAATGGAATTGATGTCAAACAGACAGCTGACTACATTGAACTGTCCTGTGCGAACTACATTGACAGAATCATGAGATCTCATGGATGGGACACTGATTCTAAGATGAAACCACATTCCAAGCCATCTGCGCCACTATCAACCGAAGTACTGAGCCAACTACAATCACATACTGATGGCCCATTAGAAGGCACCAAGGAACATGCTGAATTACAATCCACATCTGGTTTCTCCTACAGGACCCTGTTAGGTGAAATGATGTTTGCATACGTGAGTTGCCGGCCAGACATAGGCTATGCAGTGACTCTGATGTCAAAGTACAGTTCCAATCCCACTGCCTTCCACTATTCCAGCCTGAAGAATATAGCCCGCTATCTCAGAACAACCAGATCTTGGGGTATTAGGTTCTACAGACCAAATGCCGAGCCATCTTTGCCATCTGGAGAACCATACACCGACGTAGCCCAAGATGCATCACTCCAAAAATTCCCTGAAGATATCAAGCAAGCCAAACTGATGTGTTTTGTGGACGCCGCATATGGAAATGATCCAAAACACCGGAGGTCCACCACAGGATACGTCTTCACTTATGCTGGTGGAGCAATTGTTTACAGATCCAAAGCTCAGTCACTTACTGCACAGAGTTCTACCGAAGCTGAGTTCATTGCTGCTGTCACAGCAGCCAAAACAGCCAGATATCTCAGGTCTATACTCAAGGAATTAGGTTTCGCCCAAGTTGGCCCGACTCCGATCTACGAAGACAATGCATCAGCAATTGAGATCATCAATGCTCAGAAGCCAACTGAAAGAACCAGGCACATTGAAATCAGGTTCTTTGCAATTCAAGCATGGAAAGAAAATGGTGAAATTAATATGATTCATATTCCTGGAGTTATCAATCCGGCGGATGACCTAACCAAACCATTGGGATGGATCTTGCACGCCCGACATGCAAGATATATCATGGGACATTACCCAGGTTAAACCAGTCGGCAGTGCGCGCTTCGACAGTATTAATAGGAGAAGCGATCAAACAATTCCGATTCGATATGAATGTTTGATCCATCAATCGGTTGATCCAAACGTTTGATCTCAATCGGTCATCGAGCGCTGGATCTCATATTACAATCACGTTGATTTGATTTGATCACTCGCACTCGGGTTCGATCCGATTGATCATACGGATGCAGACGAATCGACCCAAGGTCAAACATACTCCGACAGTAATCCAATACAAAAGTATTGGATCAAGGGGTGTGTTGTCGGCGAAAAAAAATACGGACTTTGTCGGCATCAAATTCGATCGAAAAAGCCGACGAAACGAACGAAACGACGACCGAGGTGCGGGAAGACGATACTACATACGAATATTCCAAAGACCGAAGCTTAGAATCAAACGCACCTCCACTACTTGGAAATCCCTAAGTGGTAAAAATGATATCACTTAGGACTACAAACAAAAGACAGTAATCGGTTAGAAACAAGACATATCCAAAGACCTGACCAATAAGTGAACACTTGGAATCCATAAGTACATTCAAAAGAATTTACTTGATATCCCGTGAGGAAATTACTTATTGCAATCAAGAAAATCAACACCGATTCCCGATAGGCCTCATATCTAGCATATATACCACGAACAAGCATACGCCCTATCAAACAGATTACTTAACAACATGAATGACCGATACCACCAAATGACCGATACAGTAAGACCAACACGACGTTAATACAGCAACAGCAACAGCAGTATCGGTACGAAGAACATAACAGATAACCGGGGAAGATCTCTACCATGTAAAATACAGAGAGCCCCGATACAGTGAAATACACAGTAAAATAAGAGCGTCTCTCTGAGCTCACATCTCTTTAAATTTCAATTATCCAATACCTTACGGTCGATTTTTAGAGTAACAACAGTAAGCTCTGCCAAGCAGTGAATCATTGGCATACCTGAGACCAAATGCTGGATCAGTACAGGAACTGGAAACAGGGAGCCTGAGATTGGTTAGGTCGGCAAACGGGGTGATGGAAAACTGGAAATCACTGGATGAGACCTCAGTAGGCTCTGGCGGCAGTTGAATGTTGTCATCAGTCCTGAGCAGGTGTTTGACATTAGTGGGGAGGTCTGCAAGTGGGAGATCATGCATGCCTTTGTCAAACCGGACATGGGTGGCTATCTTGACTCTGTGCGTCTCAGTATCATACCAAAGGATGTTTCTGGTAGTATATGGGACAAAACCCAGGAATATTCCCTTGTGTGCATTTGGTTTGAGCTTGATGGATCGCTTGCCTGGAGGTCTAACCCAAACTCTGCAACCAAAGGTTCGGAAATCAGCAAGGTTTTCCTTATGGCCAGTTGCCAATTCCAATGGTGAATGTGGCTGGTTGCCTTCAGGGAATGCATTGGACAACCTCAGGGCATGGTAAAAAGCAAAAGGCCAGAACTTTATGGGCAAATTGGCACCAGATAGCATGGTTTGCATGGAATTAGCCAAAGTTCGATGTGCTCTTTCAACTGTACCATTCTGGTGTGAGGCATCTGCACCAGTGGGGAAAATTGAGTATCCAAAAGCAGAGAAGAGGTTTCTGATATCAGGATTGTGATAGAGTTCTCCACCTTGGTCAACTGAAACATACTTGTTGGCACAAGTTGGGTTGTACTGAGAGAAGAAATGTTCCAACCAATGAAGGGGTGCTGCTTTGGATATTCGGGTATCACCATATTTCATACCAGTATAGTGGTCTGTGATCAGAATCCAAGCTGTTTCGCCATGAATGCCTTCATAGTCACGCTTGCGTTTACTGTTGGAGGAGGTATCCACTTGTTAGTGGAAGGTATAAGGGCTCTATAACCTGTTGTTACTCTAAAAATTGACCGGATAGGTATAACGAATTGTTTAAATTTAAAGAGAAGTGAGCTCAGAGAGACGCTCTTATTTTTACTGTGTATTTCGTACTGTATTGGGGCTCTCTGTATTTTACATGGTAGAGATCTTCCCCGTTAGTTGTTACCATTCTCATAACAATACCGTTGCTGCTGTTGCTGTATTAGTGTCGTGTCGGTCTTACTGTATCGGTCATTCGATGGTATTGGTCATTTAAGGGTTAAGTGTTTTATCTGATGGGGCGTATGCTTGTTCGTGGTATTTGAGATAGATGAGGCCCATTCAGAATCGGTATTGATTTACTTGATTGCAATAAGTAATTTCCTCATGGGATATCAAGTAGATTCTTCTGAATTTACTTAAGCGTTCCAAGTGTTTACTTATCGATTGAGTCTTTGGATGTGTCTTGTTTCTAACCGATTAACCCCTTTTGTTTGTAGTCCTAATTGATATCGTTTTACCACTTAGGGATTTCATGTAATGGAGGTGCGTTTGATTCTAAGCTTCGGTCTTTGGAATATTCGTATCTCGTATCGTCTTCCCGCACCTCGGTCGTTTCGTTTTGTCGGCTTTTCCGATCGAATTTGATGCCGACAACAGTCCGTATTTTTTGCCGACAACAGTGTCAGTAAAGTTTTGGTAAGAAGTACTCATACAATATCGCGTACAATTTCCACTAGTACTAGTGTGCATCAAGTCAGATCAGAATTACCAAAGGTGTTCTAATCTGTACCAATTCTTACCAGTTCCAATTCTACCATTAGCCAACCAACCAAATTCATGTGTAAGCTATCAGCAAGGTATCTACACTCATGGGGTTGGGGTTAAATTTGAACAAGCCAGCTGTACAAGCTACCGGTAATTACGAGCTATCAGATCTACAAGCAAGCAACCTACCTTCATACCGATCATACCAATCGATTTATATTACTATTGAAGTGTCGTCATTCGCGCAAGCTCTTTTTTAAATTCAAACAAGCAAGCTGTACGAGCTACCGGAAATTACGAGGTACCAGATCTACAAGCAAGGTACCTACCTTCATATTGATCATACCAATTGATCTATACTACCAATGAAGTGAGTCATTCGCGTGAGTTTTATTTTAAATTGGAGCAAGCAAGCTGTACGAGCATCAGGTAATTACGAGCTACCAGATCTATAAGCAGATTTGAACGCAGTGCAAATCTTTCCAGTCCGCAACCAAAATATAATTCAATCATCAACACAAAAACCCACCAGATTTGAGCATAGTGCAAATCCTGCCAGTCCCCGACCAAAATATAATTCAATCGTCAACCCAAAAACCCACCTGATTTGAAGACAGTGCAAATCCTGCTGATCCCCGACCAAAATATAACTCAGTCATCAACCAAAAAACCCACCAGATTTGAACAAAGTGCAAATCTTTCCAGTCGCTAACCAAAATATAATTCAATCGTCAACCCAAAAACCAACCAGATTTGAAGACAGTGCAAATCCTGCCGATCCCCCACCAAAATATAACTCAGTCATCAACCCAAAAACCTATTATTTTCCTTCTGAATCCGATTCGTTGAGAGTCTGATTCAAAGGCTTCTGAAGAACAGCAACGGTGCGTTAGTGTGTTAGTAGACGAACGATTGTACTCTACGCGTGACAATTGTGTTGGATACTTTCGGCAACGGATAATTGGACTACAGGCGAAGCTAGTGAAACGCCAGATCTCTTCTTGCTGTGACTTATTCAGATTGCAGCGAGACAGACCTAAGTATGTAGATTACAAGTAGTTGGTAGCAACTAGTGTGAATTTTGGGATATAAATCAGTTGAATGTTAAAAGTACGAGATAAAGTGAAATCTTGCCGAAACGCAAGATATCTCTTTTATTGAGATGAATACGTTGCAACTGCTGTTGCGTAGTGATGAGATTACTCGCTGATTATTTCCGTACATGTATTGGTCGTTGACCATATATATCTGTATGCATGTATATGTATTGTGTGAGAATCACACGCCAACGGTTTTCTTCCCTTGTTCCGTTAGGAAGACTCCATGGATAGTTTATCATTAAGGTCAGGAATTGCTCCCGTAGCTCGTGTGATATTTTATGAAGTCAGAGTTTGCTCACCGAAGAACAATGGCAATACTGTAAAATAGGGATTGCTCACTGTTGATGCGCGATGGGAATCGATGCGCCGTGGGAATCGATATGCCGTGGGAATCGATTACTTTGATTGATACGGGACTCATGGATTCGTACGAATAAGGTATCTACCATCTGGTAGCTTTGGTACTTCTGGTCACGAAAGGAATTTAATACTCCCCATGTCTCCTTGTGAAAGGTCATCACGCTCTACATGATGCTTCCGTCATCTTGGAGGAGGTCGCCGGTATTACCACGGAAGTGGAAGATGGGCCTGAGCAGTGGATACACAACTGAGTGTCCCCAATGCTTGGTGAGAATGTCTGCACAGTTATCCTTACCTGGGATGTGCATCATTAAAATGAAACCTCTTGCTATCATGCTTTGTACGTAGTGAAACGATAGAATGTTATGACGCTTGTGCAACCTTGCGTAAGGGAAGGTTGACGTTTGGATCATCTTTTTGTTGTCACCCCAAGAGTAGGAGATATCATGGACTCGTGTTCCTAGGTATCGGAATGAGTGGCGTAGATCAACGATCTGTTCGATGCAAGTTCTTCCTGCAACAAATTCAGCTCCAAAGGTGGCTGTTTCCATAGTAGACTGTTTCTTCGAGAACCACATCATGGGAGTCTTGTTCGCGAGGTGAAGGATGCCGGTTACAGCCTTACCACTAAGAATATCATGCATGAGGTTGGCATCATAGAAATGTGTCAACACTACTGTCTTCCCAAGTGGTGCAGGAGCGTCGTTGGGTAGCTCTTCAGAATGCTCCCCATAGACGGTGTTGGACCAATCGATGGTGTCGGGTTTAGTCAATATGAAGTCTGGGGGTTCCACGCGGAATCTGATTTTAAAGTGTCTAAACTTGGAGATTTATCCATAGATACGTTTTGCACGTTCGAGATGCCCATCTCGTGGTTGAGCTCTGAAACTGCGTCCGAGAACTGTTTCGCGGGGTTCGAATTTACTTCTCGCGCACAAATTTTGTGCGTGATTTTAACACGGCAATATTTCTGGACACCCTGAAATTCGCGCCGATTGTATAAGGGTATATGTAAACTCAGCACTATTTCTGTGCGCGTGATGCACATTACTCTACTCTCAAATAAAAATAATTTATTTCAGTCTCTAGCAGAACCGATTTATTATTCTGTACGAACAACACTTACTTCTATTCACGAATAAAAAAGAAATCTTGAGTCAGTATTAATTCCAAAATATTAATCTACCAAACAACAATTCGATTCTGCTCCCCTAGTTGTGAATTATATTTCTTGACTACAATATTCCCTTTTTAAAATGTAGATTCTATTATGCTTGATTTATTCCTATTGCAACGTATTACGAATCCTCCATTATTTCTAATATTCTCAAAATTAAGTTCAAGATTAGTAGTAGTTTTGTATTATGTATGTACTGTTATTTTCTACATTAGTTCACCCATAGATAAACTTTCATTCATCAATGCTGTTATTGCCGGATCAATATAGACGTTTCTTTTCTTTTTCTTTTTTGGTCCACTACAATTAGTGGAGCTGGTACTAGTAATTTTTGCATCGCCCTGCTTATTGTTGGTGTAATTTGTCGAACTTTCGTTCCTAAATCTCTCCCTCATCATTTCTTCCAATTTCCTTCCTGTTTCTGGGTGTTTTCGCATCTCGCCAATTTTGTCGCACAAGTCACTGAACAACTCGCGACCTTCCTCCATCCATCCATTTCTGCTTCCACTGTCTGAATCGCAGAATTTTTTTTTTTGTCGCGGAATCGTGGCATCACCCTTTCGCCGCTGCTGGTTCACCCATACATGATGCTCATTGTAGATCAGTACCAATGCAAATGCTTCATCTGCTATAGTAAATATATCACTCAGCAAGTGCCTCTCCTTCCGTTGTTTGAAATTGGAATTTGTCGGATTGATTGCCGACATGATTCTTGTAACAAAATAATAAAAATCTTCATCTTCCGCGTCTTTGTATGTTCTGTATTGAGGGTTTAAAATACCTGTGTTTTCATATTCTGTGTCTTGAATAACTGCAACAGTACCAGGGAATGTGATAGGGACTCGACCTTTTCTGTAATCGTCTGTACGGAAGTATCATAAGTATCAACGTGCAGCATGTTAGTGTTGTCGGACCAAAAATAGATTCTCAAAATCCTAATTTCAACAACCAATTCTCCCACCTGTATTTACCTATCCAGTTTTTTCTCGCTAATGTTTGTGAGTTGTGCCTCAATGCGGTCAGTACTGTCCCTACTCGTTTCCTGTAAAAGGAACAGAATGCCGCAAGTGGAATATTTTGTGGCTTCATAACCGCACTTTCTCCAACAGCTTTATTTATTACAAGCGCCGTTACCTTGTCATTGATAGGGAACTTCATGTTGGGGTACCAATGTTTTTTGACGTAATCCCTTAGCTGCTTCTCCACTCTTTCACTCATATCACTCAAAGCCTTAAGCATATCGTTGTCTATTATAAGTCCATATTCGTCTGTAATTGTACTTACTGCTCGTTCTCTTGTGTCGCCGGCATTGTAACTCCCCTCTCCCTGCATGGTTGCCTCCGTTTGTTTAGGTACCATTACTACCTTTCCCACCCCTATATGTGGTTCCCTCTCTTGTTTCCGTAAGCGTTTTGCCACTTCCTCTGCCAATTTGTCATATTGGATATTTTTCATGACATGTTCGGCAATATACTCTAAATTGTAGCATTCTCCGTTAGATGTTTTCTCTACCACATTGGTTTTTGTTCCTTCTTTCTGTTGGTTCGTTACTGTAGTGGTGGTTGTGTTGGTAATGGTCAGCGCTGGTTCGTTACTCTGGTTGATGGTGTTTTGTTCTTCCGGGTTTGTAGTAGTAGAAATTGTGTTGTCGGAACCATTTTTTTTACTGTTGCCCTTTGATGCGTTCATAGTTGTGGTATTACTGTTACACACTTTGTTAGTAATTGCGGTGTTTGTTTTAACTCTTCTTTTCTTACCGTTGTTGTCCCCTGTATTTTGATGATCACCGGGCCGGATGGTTTTGTTGTTTCGAAGGGTCTTCCCCTCGGATTTTTTGCTTCGTCGTGTCTTTCCGATAGCATTCATATTTTTTTATTTTATTTTCTGAATACGGTGTCGATCAAGAATCATGTGTTTCTTTTTGTGTGGTTTTGTGTGTGTACTAATAATTTGTCGGGTTGTGTACGGTGTTTTGTGTTGTGTGTGTTGTGTGTGTCGTGTGTGTGTGTGTGTGTGTACGGTGTTTCGTGTAGTATGTGTACGATGTTTTGTGTGTAGAATTTTTCCGTGGGTTCTGTACTATGTTGTTTGCCCGAACATCTTCTGTGTGTTGTCTGGTTTTGGGCGCGCTGTTATATTTGTAGCAGTAGAGCACGTACCTGTGCAAGCCACCCCTCCCGCGCCATAATTTTTTCAGAAGGGAAACATTTGATCACACTAAGGTTATGTATTTCAATCCTCTAGTCACATGTAGAATCTCGTAGACTGCTGCACCTAACATACCGTACTGTCTTGTGTGCCATTTGTATCTACAAACCACATCATTGTCTGTACTGTGTGTGTCAAAGTTGTTCCCAATATGCATTTAAAAGTTGTTCCCAACATGCATTTCGTAAGTCATGTGATATGCATTCATGGCCTGGTACAAAAACTTTGGTAGTCATTACCAAATGAGACTGTTTGTGCCCTGGAATTGCACCAAAAATACCCTCATCATGTTTGCCATTTTGAGAGTAAAACCACAACATTTTGGGCATTCTGAGTGGCAAAGTTGTTCCCAATATGCATTTGATGAGTCATGATAAATGTATTCATAGTTTTGACCGGATACTTTTGGAGTCATTACCCAATCAGTTAGTTTGTGCCCTAGAATTGCACCAAAAATACCCTCATGTTTGCCATTTCGAGAGTCAAACCACAACATTTACAGCATTCTGTGTGACAAAGTTGTTCCCAATATGTATTTGATGAGTCATGAGGAATGTATTCATTGCTTGGACCAGATACTTTTTGAGTCATTACCCAATAAGTTAGTTTGTGCCCTGCAATTGCACCAAAAATACCCTCATGTTTGTCAGTTGGAGAGTGAAACCTTAAGATTTTGGGCATTCTATGTGTCATAGTTGTTTCCAATATGCATTGGATGAGTCATGATGAATGCATTCATGGCTTGGACCCGATACTATTTGAGTCATTACCCAATCAGTTAGTTTTTGCCCTAGAATTGCACCAAAAATACCCCCATGTTTGCCATTTGTAGAGTCAAACCTTAAGATTTTGGTCATTCTATGTGCCACAGTTGTTCCCAATATGCATTGGATGAGTCATGATGAATGTATTCATGGCTTGGACCAGATACTTTTTGAGTCATTACCGAATAAGTTAGTTTGTGCCCTGGAATTGCACCAAAAATACACCCATGTTTGCCATTTGGAGAGTCAAACCACAACATTTACAGCATTCTGTGTGACAAAGTTGTTCCCAATATGTATTTGATGAGTCATGAGGAATGTATTCATTGCTTGGACCGGATACTTTTTGAGTCATTACCCAATAAGTTAGTTTGTGCCCTGCAATTGCACCAAAAATACCCTCATGTTTGTCAGTTGGAGAGTCAAACCTTAAGATTTTGGGCATTCTATGTGACAAAGTTGTTCGCACTATGCATTTGATGAGTCATGATGAATGTATTCATGGCTTGGACCCGATACTTTTTGAGTCATTACCCAATAAGAAGTTAGTTTGTGCCCTGGAATTGAACCAAAAATACCCACATGTTTGCCATTTGGAGACTCAAACCTTAAGATTTTGGGCATTCTATGTGACAAAGTTGTTTCCAATATGCATTGGAAGAGTCGTGATGAATATATTCATGGCTTGGACCAGATACTTTTTGAGTCATTACCGAATAAGTTAGTTTGTGCCCTGGAATTGCACCAAAAATACACCCATGTTTGCCATTTGTAGAGTCAAACCACAACATTTTGGGCATTCTATGTAACAAAGTGGTTTCCAATATGCATTTGATGAGTCATGAGGAATGTATTCATTGCTTGGACCACATACTTTTTGAGTCATTACCCAATAAGTTAGTTTGTGCTGCCCTGGAATTGCACCAAAAATACCCCCATGATTGCCATTTGTAGAGTCAAACCTTAAGATTTTGGGCATTCTGTGTGACAATGTTGTTCTCAATATGCATTTGATGAGTCATGATGAATGTATTCATGGCTGGGACCGGATACTTTTTGAGTCATTACCCAATAAGTTAGTTTGTGCTGCCCTGGAATTGCACCAAAAATACCCCCATGTTTTCCATTTGTAGAGTCAAACCACAACATTTTGGGCATTGTATGTGAAAAAAGTGTTTCCAATCTGCATTTGATGAGTCATGAGGAATGTATTCATTGCTTGGACCGGATACTTTTTGAGTCATTACCCAATAAGTTAGTTTGTGCTGCCCTGGAATTGCACCAAAAATACCCCCATGTTTGCCATTTGTAGAGTCAAACCACAACATTTTGGGCATTGTATGTGAAAAAGTTGTTTCCAATCTGCATTTGATGAGTCATGAGGAATGTATTCATGGCGTGGACCCGATACTTTTTGAGTCATTACCCAATAAGTTAGTTTGTGCCCTAGAATTGCACCAAAAATACCCCCATGTTTGCCATTTGTAGAGTCAAACCACAACATTTTGGGCATTCTGTGTGACAAAGTTGTTTCCAATATGCATTGGGTGAGTCATGAGGAATGTATTCATTGCTTGGACCGGATACTTTTTGAGTCATTACCCAATCAGCAGTTTGTTTGTGCCCTGCAATTGCACCCAAAATACCCTCATGTTTGTCAGTTGGAGAGTCAAACCTTAAGATTTTGGGCATTCTATGTGACAAAGTTGTTTCCAATATGCATTGGATGAGTCATGATGAATGCATTCATGGCTTGGACCCGATACTATTTGAGTCATTACCCAATCAGTTAGTTTGTGCCCTAGAATTGCACCAAAAATACACCCATGTTTGCCATTTGGACAGTCAAACCTTAAGATTTTGGGCATTCTATGTGACAAAGTTGTTCCCAGTATGCACTGGATGTGTCATGATGAATATATTAATGGCTTGGACCCGATACTATGTGAGTCATTACCCAATAAGTTAGTTTGTGCCCTAGAATTGCACCAAAAATACACCCATGTTTGCCATTTGGAGAGTTAAACCACCAAATTTTGGGCATAATGTGTGACAAAGTTGTTCCCAATATGCATTTGATGAGTCATTATGAATGTATTCATGGCTTGGACCAGATATTTTTTGAGTCATTACCCAATTAATTATATTGTGCTGCCCTGGAATTACACCAAAAATACCCCCATGTTTGCCATTTGTAGTGTCAAACCTTAAGATTTTGGGCTTTCTATGTGACAAAGTTGTTTCCAATATGAATTTGATGAGTCATGATGAATATATTCATGGCTTGGACCCGATACTATTTGAGTCATTACCCAATAAGTTAGTTTGTGCCCTAGAATTGCACCAAAAATACCCCCATGATTGCCATTTGGAGAGTCAAACCACAACATTTTGGGCATTCTGTGTGACAAAGTTGTTCCCAATATGCATTTGATGAGTCATGATGAATGTATTCATTGCTTGGACCGGATATTTTTTGAGTCATTACCCAATAAGTTAGTTTGTGCCCTGGAATTGCACCAAAAATACACCCATGTTTGCCATTTCGAGAGTTAAACCACCAAATTTTGGGCATTCTGTGTGACAAAGTTGTTCCCAATATGCATTTGATGAGTCATGATGAATGTATTCATGGCTTGGACCCGATACTTTTTGAGTCATTACCCAATAAGTTAGTTTGTGCCCTGGAATTGCACCAAAAATACACCCATGTTTGCCATTTCGAGAGCTAAACCACCAAATTTTGGGCATTGTATGTGACAAAGTTGATCCCAATATGCAATTTATTAGTCATGAGGAATGTATTCATTGCTTGGACCAGATACTTTTGGACTCATTACCCAATAAGTTAGTTTGTGCCCTGGAATTGCACCAAAAATACCCTCATGTTTGCCATTTGGAGAGTCAAACCACAATATTTTGGGCATACTGTGTGACAAAGTTGTTCCCATTATGCATTTGATGAGTCATGATGAATGTATTCATGGCTTGGACCCGACACTATTTGAGTCATTACCCAATAAGTTAGTTTGTGCCCTGGAATTGCACCAAAAATACCAGTCATTACCCAATAAGTTCTACTACTTAAGTACGTATGAAGAAAAAAATTCGAAGCCCTAACCCCAATCCTAACCCTAACCCCAAGTATGTACGAAGAAAAAGAAAAAAATTCGAAGTACGTACAAAGAAAGTTGAAGTACGGTATGACGTACTAGATTTTCTTTTTTTTCTTCGTACGTAGGAGATTTTCTAGTACGAAAAGCGTGTAAGAATCTACAGGACTACTAGGAATTATCTAGTACAAAAAACGTGTAGAATTCTACACTAGTACAAAATCATGAACCTCGCGAAAGAAAAAAAAATCTCTCACACAAATACACAGTAATTTTCTTTTCTACCTCCCGACAAAAAAAATCACTTTTTCTACCTCGCAACAAAAAAAACAATCACTTCATGATTTGTTCTACCTCGCAACAAAAAAATCACTACATAATCTGCCTTCTTACATCCGACTTATTTGACTAGGGTGTTGGTTCTTGCAATCAACACTCCGTCCGAGAACGTTTGATCCAAAACCTCTTTAACAGAGCCGGAGGATCTGTTGTCAGATATTTTAGTCCGAAATAACAGCCTTGTACTGGAAAAGAAGTAGTTAGCATTTGACGAGAAGGGGATTTGCTGGATAGATATTGTTTGGACTGCAGCCTTACATATACGTCTTGAAATCAATGAACTGGCTTTGTCCCTTGCAATTATATCAACAGGAACAAGGTACTGTTTTTCGTGACATGGAGTAAGAAGTAATCTACGGCAGCAACTACAATTTCATTGGGACGATTGTCGGAACGTCGGAATCGGATCGGTTGTTGGAACGTCGGAACATCAGAACAAGCAAAGGTAAGAACGAGAGAGATAGGCATCGGCATCGGCATCCGCATCGGCATCGGCATATTGGTCTTCCACTCCACCGGCATTACTGATTCCCTTCTGTTTTCTTCTTATTTTCACAGGAATTGATCGCAAGCAACCATCAAATCGGAAGCAACGGATTGGGAGCAACGGATTGGAATCAGCAATCGAAACCAACGGATTGGAAGCAACCATCGAATCGGAATCAACGAATCTTCCCCGTGTGAATCGGAAGCAACGAATCTTCCCCTGTAGGTGTTGACGAATCCGGACGATTGTCGGAACGACGGTATTACTGATAATGTATTTCCTCTCCGTTTTTCTTCTTATTTTCATAGGACCGGATCAGAAGGAACGAATCAAATCGGAATCGGAAGCAACCATCGAATCGGAAGCAATGAATCGAATCGAAATCGGAAGCAACCATTGAATCGGAAGCAACGGATCGTGGTTAGTGGCATGTAGATTATATTATTCTGTTGTTATTATTTACTCTATGTAGTACATCAATAGATACTCACCGATTTTGTTCAATTATCATGTGTTTGAATAGGATCATCGGCAAAGGCAACACGACGCATATCGCTCCTCCTCCACCGGCGCTACCCCTAGGAGGCACCAACGGCAACGAATCGTCGGCACCAAATTGCTCCTCCACTGGCGCTCCACCGGCATCGGCATTGGCATTGGCAACCGCACCTCATCGCACCTCCAGTCGCTCTCCCTTATCCGCGCCTCCAATCAGTTTGCAGATTCTACCTAAGATACCAACTTCTCGTCAACCCGCACCTCCAGCTAACCAGCCCAATCCGCACCTCCAAGCAGCCAGCCGACATCCTGCCTCCGAGGACTACTCCGACCAGTTGACACCCCTCCTCATCCTCCGAGGACTACTCCGACAATCCGATCCAAGTGGCCAGTCAATTTCCCCTCTTCGATCAAATCGGAAACCGAGAGCAACAGCGAGAGCAACAACAGATACCGTGAACGTTTCAACCAAGAGAGCCACAGCGAGAGCCAAAGCGAGAGCAACAGCGAGAGCAACAGCGAGAGCATCCACCGGCGCTAGGCATCGAATCGCTCCTCCTCCACCAACGCTAACGGCAACGAATCGTCGGCATAGAAACGCACCTCCTCCACTGGCGATCCGGCATCAAATCGATCCTCCTCTTCCTCCACCGGCGCTTGGCATCGAATCGCTCCTCCTATTGATTGGTCTTCCACTCCATCGGCATCGGCATCATCAACGGCAACGGCAACGGCAACGGCAACGGCTATTGGTTGGTCTTCCACTCCATCAGCATCCACAACACCAATCATCGGCAACACCAATCGATCCAACACCAATCGATCTGCAACAGCAATCGATCTGCAACACCAATCGATACGCAACACCAATCAATCCGCAACAGCAACACCAATCGATCTGCAACAGCAACACCAATTGATCTGCAACACCAATCGATCCAACACCAATCGATCCAAAACACCAATCGATCTGCAACACCAATCGATCCAACACCAAACGATCCAACACGAATCATTCTGCAAAACGAATCGATCCAACACCAATCGATCCAACACGAATCAATCGAACACGAATCGATCTGCAAAACGAATCAATCCAACACCAATCGATCCAATACCAACCGATCTGCAACACCAATCGATCCAATCGATCCGTTGTTGTTGTTGGAGGAGACGAATCCCCGTTGTTGTTGTTGTTGTTGTTGTTGGAGGAGGAGGAGACGATGAAAATAGTCATTCGTGCACAAGTTTTACACAAAATAGTGCTTGTCACGAACAGAATATGATATCCTTAACCCTAAAATAGTTATTTTATTTGAGGAGTGATGAGATATTGTCTCGAAAGTAAAGGTGTGCGACACGCGAGGTTTTTTAGCAGACACGCGACCTAAAAAGATAGGAAATTTAAAAAATAGGGTCGAGAATTTTAAAAATACCGCGCGATAGCCCGCGGGGGGTAGAGAAACAGTTCTCGGACGTGGAGAGTGTCATCGCGGCTGTTTGTACATCAAAACGCCCAATAGCGATGATCCATTGGAGTGAACCGATCATACTTTGGTATTTCTGTATACCAGTTTCTTCAAGAAAGGCTGAGGAGTCCAATTCAGGATGATCGTTCTCTGCAATGGGTGATTGGAACCTAGTGTTAGGTTTGCATCCGAACATTTGTTCGTAAGACGCTTCCATCTTTTCGATGAACTTTATGGGATTCATGCAGAGAACACCATGCGCGTCGCGCTCAAATCCGCAACCTAGGTGAAAGTTCATAGGTCCGGATCCTTTCAGTTTGAAGTTATATGGTGACGACTGCAATATCTTCAAGAAGGAATTGGGATCTGCCATGCAGAGACATAGGTCGTCGACATATGTGCATATAAGTTCATATACACGTTCACCATGCTTGTTCGTTCCAGGCTTGAGGAATATTTCCAGTTCTGCACGGGATCTTTCGAAGCCGAGTTCGATGAGACAAGCTGCGAGTAAGTCTCCAAAGCACTTGCCTGAAGACCTGAGGCCATATAGGGCTTTGTAAATGATCAACAGGTGATCTTCCAGCGATCCGAATTTGGGACCTGCCTTGATGCATACTTTCTCGCAGGTAACTGCTTCTAGGTAGGCATTACCTATGTCGGTACCCCATGCTTCCAAGTCGTTGAGTTCAGCTAGGAATAGGCACATACGTAGGCCGCGGAGAGATACGACACCTGCATAAACACTGTGGATAGGGGCCTCAGTGAGATTACCGTTAGCAACGAGACGAGCCTTGTGTCTACCGTCGTGCTTGACAGCATATATCATGTGTACTTTGATCTGTTGGAATCCGGGGGGAATGGAGCTTGTCTTGTACACGCCTTTATCAATGAATGTATTATATTCATTGAGTTGTGCCATTTCCAGAGTGGTGGCATCTTCCCATTTGGTGTTTCCGTTGGCTTGATCAAATCGGAGGGCCTCTTCGTGGTTACGAGGTACTTTGAATCCGTATTGGTACTGCGGAGTTGTACGGAAAGAACGTAGTTTGGCTTGGTGCACGAGTCGATCAAGTTTCTTGGTTCGTCGCGCTAGGTTGGTGATTCACTTGAGGCGTTTCCAACCCGGGAGGTCAAGCAAGTTGTTGTCTTTCCCATATTTTGCAACGGTGACAGGGTCGTCAGCCGCAATGTTGGCCAGAGGTTCATATATTCGTTCCATATTTTCCCATTCAATCCAAAGGTTATACTTGGAGCCTTTGTATTGGGGATGCTTGTTATCCAGCGGACCTTGGTGTCCTAGGATGCGGCGAAATGACCAAAGTTTGCCGTCTTCCTGTGTTGAATCATGATGGATGTAATTCATGACATCATTGTATGCAATGATATCATTGAGTTCGTCATCAGAGTGTTTGCACTTAAACTTGATGAAGTCTTTGTTGCGTTCAAGACTGTCTTCAGCATCGACGATGGTAAGACGCTTCCGGGTGCCATTGGGGTTGGTTACAAGGAAGGATCGTCCTTGTAGATCGGCAACTGGGACCGTAGGAATGGTAATTGGTTTACCATCATCGTCAAATTGTGCGTTGCCTTCTTCGTTGGTAACAACTACCTGTGATGGGTCTACTGAAGGAGTAGCGGGGTTGGTGTGTGGAGTTGTGACGTCACTAACATCAAAGTATGCTAATTCCGGTGGATCAAAATCATCTTCAGTAAGGAGAACGCCATCGGATGTCTTGCTGAAGATGTGTGTCGTAGGAGGACCATCAAAACTCTCCCCATAGTTGTTAGGGAGTGGAGAAGGTGACCAGCTGGGGCTGTCATCGACCTTCTTATAAAGAAAGCTCGGTAACGAGGGGTGGGCGGGTGGTTGAAGAATAGGTTGAGTGCCAGATGCGTGGGGGGGCATAGTACCTGGTTGTTCGTTGGGTACAGATGGGATGGTGTCATCGGCAGTGTCAGAATCAGCGGGTGAAACGCTAGGGGGACTTGAGTTGCCTGGTTTTGTAGACGATTCCAAAACTTGTGATACATGAAATATTGTTCTCCAGTTTCATTTGATGTTGGTATACTTTTGAGGAAATCTAAACTTTCAGGCGCTAAATCTTCACTTGTGTAAAGTTTAGAGCGGGCTCTGCATTTGAAAATTGCTTTGTCACCCAGTGATGTGTGACCATGTTTAAGTCTCAAGCTCCTTAAATCCTGTTCTGTGCATTTCTCAAAAGATTCTGAAACCAAACTCAAACACTCAGGATTCCTGCACTGAATAGAATCAAAGTTCTGAAACAATTTTGTTGTCAGTATGTTTTGTGCATAGTGTTTCATGGTCTCTATTGCCCCATCTTGCTTGTCCTCCGTATGCAAATCTTGTAGCAGATCATTCCATTTATTTATCCACAAAACAAAATGTGCATGCAGAGTGCCACGTCCTTGTTCTTCAACTGCAACACTATATGCTTCTAAATCTCCAAATAAACCCATATCTTTGATGTTACCTTCCTTGTTATCCCATCCCAATATGAACTTGATGGTTATTTCCAAAATATTTTCAAATTCAATAGCACAAATACCTGGATATGTTGTTCTTATCGATGAGCACTCTGTCACAAACTGAAAAAGATCACAATCTTCAATGGGTGGTTGTTCTCGCTTAAAAAGATCTGGGAAATCCTCAGAAGTAACTTCTTCATCCTTGGATTTTGTCATCACTCTAATCCTAAAATTGATTGAATCATTTGGAGTGATGGTGAATAGAATGCAAGACAATCCATAATGTGCCATCAGTTGAAACATTTTCTTTCTAGCAATATCTGAAGCTGCATTTGTATTTCCCATTGAACTTGTTACTCCCCTTATTTTAGATAGAAAAAATCTTCATTTGTTTCTGGCACCACATTTCCATCTAGAAAATTGATTGATGCTTGTTTGAGTTGAACTGGGTCAAGCTGTGAAAAGTTGCACCTCAGGTTTTTTGTTGTTCTTAAATAGGAATGTTTCACCATTTTGACTCTTTGTACAAAATTGTACATAACTGCTACAAATTCACCCTGATGAAAGCATGGTGATGATAACTCTGATAAATATTTCAGATAATCAGGATTCATTCTCTCTTCTCCATCCACATCAACAGATCCAATGCCATATGGAAATTGAAGTGGGAAAGAACGCAAGAAATTGTTCCCTTCTTCATAATCTTTCAGTATGTTGTTGGATGTTCTACAGATCATGGTGGCATTCTTGTCAATGAGATCTTCTATACAGTGGTCCTTGAAATGTTTATCTGTGTCAAATCGTCCATTGGTTGTGCTATGTAGATTCTCATCAGGAAAGATGACATACATTTCAAATTGTTGTTCAATGTTTGAGTTTGAAGATGGTATTTGATTGGTCTTGTCAACAAAAAGAGGTGAAATGATATGAGTATCATTTATGTTTTCATCCTCAAGGTAACCCATATTTTGTTTCATCCAATGCAAGGCTTTTTTCACTTTTTGTATTCTGAACTCCATTTTCTTTTTTACTGCCAGTTTTTGTTGGTTAGTAAATGATCCTGTTAGGATCACTTGGATTTGATTCTTCCCAATTGATTCCAGATAGTTGATAACGCCACTTGTATATTCCAAATTGTTTCTTCTCAAAAAGTGATACCCTTTAATCATTTGATGCTGTCCAGCATGGAAATGAAATATGTGTTGGCTGATTCTCACATCTGAGATAATGGCAAGTTCTGTTGCTGTCAAATCTAATAGTTCGTTAGGAGGATATCCATGCAAGAGTCCATTTGCTATAGCATATTTTGGAAGCTTGGCTTGTTTATTATTGTTCTTTTTCATGCTCTCAATACCATTATAGCATTGGCTGCAGCACCCAAATTGGGAGATAGCTTCTCTATCACTAGAAGGCTTGATAGCATATGTTTTTGGTGACAAAATGAAATCATTGAATGCAATTCTTTCATTGTTGATTCTTCTAGTCCCAGCAATGCATTTCTGTGTGTATTGTTTCAGAACTTGGTTTCTAGCTGTCACAGAAGCAAATTTAAACGGCATATTGTAATCTCTAACATATGGATGTGCTAGAGAACTAAAGTCAAGTTTTTTTTCATCACCTGTTCTTATGAATCTGTCACAGATACAGCAAATTTTTGCTTTGAACTTTCCCTGAGAAAAAGTAATCAATTTATTTTTTGCTTTAAATGCCTCTTCATAGGCTTTTTGAATCGCATGAGTTGTCACAAGCATTATCAACCTGTTTCAGAATATTGTAGTGAAAATGATCAATGATATTAGGTAAAAAACTGGATATTCAGAGCCATGTAGATTTGAAATAGTTGAAAACATTTCCAATTTGCTTGCCTAACGTACCTGTGATATAAATTTGGGCCAAATCTGGTCAATATTTTAATAGTCGACTGAGTTAATGTTAGGTCGAGGATTGGCAAAATTTGCACTTGGGTTGATGATTGGCAGGATTTGCACCGTGTTCAAATCTGGTGGGTTTTTGGGTTGATGACTGAGTTATATTTTGGTCGGGGATGGGCAGGATTTGCACAGTGTTCAAATATGGTTGGTTTTTTGGTTGATGACTGAGTTATATTTTGGTTAGGGATTGGCAGGATTTGCAGTGTGCTCAAATCTGGTTGGTTTTGGGGTTGATGACTGAGTTATATTTTGGTCTGGGACTGGCAGGATTTGCACTATGCTCAAATCTGGTTGGTTTTTGGGTTGACAATTGAATTATATTTTGGTTATGGACTGGAAAGATTTGCACTGTGTTCAAATCTGGTTGGTTTTTGGGTTGATGATTGAGTTATATTTTGGTTAGGGACTGGCAGGATTTGCACATTGTTCAAATATGGTGGGTTTTTGAGTTGATGACTTAGTTATATTTTGGTCGGGGATTGGCAGGATTTGCACTGTGCTAAAACCTGGTGGGTTTTTGGGTTGACGATTCAATTATATTTTTGTTAGGGACTGGAAAGATTTGCTCTGTTTTCAAATCTGGTGGTTTTTTTGGGTTGATGACTGAGTTATATTTTGGTTGGGGACTGGCAGGATTTGCACAGTGTTCAAATATGGTGGGTTTTTGGGTTGATGACTGAGTTATATTTTGGTCAGGGATTGGCAGGATTTGCACTGTGCTAAAATCTTGTAGGTTTTTTGGTTATTGACTGAGTTATATTTTGGTCGGGGACTGGCAGGATTTGCACAATGTTCAAATATGTTGGGTTTTTGGGTTGATGACTGAGTTATATTTTAGTCGGGGATCAGCCAGTTTTGCACTCACTTCAAATCAGCTGGGTTTTAGGGTTAACAATTCAATTATATTTTGGTCGGGGACTGGCAGGATTTGCACTGTGCTCAAATCTGGTGGGTTTTTGGGTTGATGACTGAATTATATTTTGGTTAGGGACTGGAAAGATTTGCATTGCGTTCAAATCTTGTGGGTTTTTGGGTTGACGATTGAATTATATTTTGGCTAGGGACTGGAAAGATGTGCACTGTGTTCAAATCTGGTTGGTTTTTGGGTTGATGATTGAGTTATATTTTGGTTAGGGACTGGCAGGATTTGCACTGTGTTCAAAACTGGTTGGTTTTTGGGTTGAGGATTGAATTATATTTTGGTTAGGGACTGGAAAGATTTGCACTTTGTTCAAATCTGGTTGGTTTTTGGGTTGATGACTGAATTATATATTGGTGGGGGATCGGCAGGAGTTGCACTGACTTCAAATCAGGTGGGTTTTTGGGTTAACGATTCAATTATATTTTGGTCGGGGACTGGCAGGATTTGCACTGTGCTCAAATCTGGTGGGTTTTTGTGTTGATGACTGAATTATATTTTTGTTAGGGACTGGAAAGATTTGCACTGTGTTTAAATCTGGTTGGTTTTTGGGTTGATGACTGAGTTATATTTTGGTCTGGGACTGCCAAGATTTGCACTATGCTCAAATCTGGTTGGTTTTTGGGTTGACGATTGAATTATATTTTGGATAGGGACTGGAAAGATTTGCACTGTGTTCAAATCTGGTAGGTTTTTGGGTTAATGACTGAGTTATATTTTGGTTGGGGATTGGCAGGATTTGCACTGACTTCAAATCTGGTGAGTTGTTGGGTTGACGATTCAATTATATTTTGGTCGAGGACTGGCAGTATTTGCACTGTGCTCAAATATGGTGGGTTTTTGGGTTGATGACTGAATTATATTTTGGTTAGGGACTTGAAAGATTTGCATTGTGTTCAAATCTCGTGGGTTTTTTTGGTTGATGACTGGGTTATATTTTGGTCGGGGACTGGCAGGATTTGCACAGTGTTCAAATATGGTGGGTTTTTTGGTTGATGACTGAGTTATATTTTGGTTAGGGATTGGCAGGATTTGCACTGTGCTCAAATCTGGTTGGTTTTTGGGTTAATGACTGAGTTATATTTTGGTCGGGGACTGGCAGGATTTGCACAGTGTTCAAATATGATGAGTTTTTGGGTAGATGATTGAGTTATATTTTGGTTGGGATTGGCAGGATTTGCACTGTGTTCATATCTGGTGGGTTTTGGGTTGATGACTAAGTTATATTTTTGTCGAGGACTGACATGATTTGCACTGTGTTCAAATCTGGTGGGTTTTAGGTTGACGATTGAATTATATTTTGGTTAGGGACTGGAAAGATTTGCACTGTGTTCAAATCTGGTCGGGTTTTGGGTTGACGATTGACTTATATTTCGGTTAGGGACTGGAAAGATGTGCACTGTGTTCAAATCTTGTGGGTTTTTGGGTTGATCATTGAGTTATATTTTTGTCGAGGACTGACAGGATTTGCACTGTGTTCAAATCTGACGGGTTTTTGGGTTGACGATTGAATTATATTTTGGTTATGGACTGGAAAGATTTGCACTGTGTTCAAATCTGGTGGGTTTTTGGGATGACGATTGAATTATATTTTGGTTAGGGACTGGAAAGATGTGCACTGTGTTCAAATCTGGTGGGTTTTTGGGTTGACGATTGAGTTATATTTTGGTTAGGGACTGGCAGGATTTGCACTGTGCTCAAATCTGGTGGGTTTTATTAAATTCCTTTCGTGACCAGAAGTACCAAAGCTACCAGATGGTAGATACCTTATTTGTACGAATCCATGAGTCCCGTATCAATCAAAGTAATCAATTCCCACGGCATATCGATTCCCACGGCGCATCGACTCCCATCGCGCATCAACGGTGAGCAATCCCTGTTTTACAGTATTGCCATCGTTCTTCGGTGAGCAAACTCTGACTTCATAAAATATCACACGAGCTACGGGAGCAATTCCTGACCTTAATGATAAACTATCCATGGAGTCTTCCTAACGGAACAAGAGAAGAAAACCGTTGGCGTGTGATTCTCACACAATACATATACATGCATACAGATATATATGGTCAACGACCAATACATGTACGGAAATAATCAGCGAGTAATCTCATCACTACGCAACAGCAGTTGCAACGTATTCATCTCAATAAAAGAGATATCTTGCATTTCGGCAAGATTTCACTTTATCTCATACTTTTAACATTCAACTGATTTATATCCCAAAATTCACACTAGTTGCTACCAACTACTTGTAATCTACATACTAAGGTCTGTCTCGCTGCAATCTGAATAAGTCACAGCAAGAAGAGATCCGGCGTTTCCCTAGCTTCGCCTGTAGTCCGATTATCGGTTGCTGAAAGTATCCAAACACAATTGTCACTCGTAGAGTACAATCGTTCGTCTACTAACACACTAACGCAGCGTTGCTATTCTTCAGAAGCCTTTGAATCAGAATCTCAACAAATCGGATTCAGAAGGAAAATAATAGATTAACAGTTGTAAGCTCTAAGACGGCTTGCACACCAAAAAGGAACAGGAACGGAATTGAATACAATCTCTACGCTGGCATATGCCAGTCGCACACCGTACACGAAGCAGTTCGCATTCCCGGTCACCGCGCAATTCTTTCAGAGGATCGGAACCGTCACAGATGCCGAACATACCAACGATGCCCGGCAATGTATTTGGGGGCGAAGAGAAGAATGACGCCAAAGTTACTACTGCCAACCACTTTCCCAGTTTTGATACTGATATGAAGAAGATACTCGTATCCCTACTCAACGTAACAAGTGAGGCTAATAGTAAGCTGTGTTTAGCTCTCAAGGAAGGCGGATTATGCGAGTGGAATGCATTCCTTGACGCGCTTATCGAACCGGACTTTGCACGCGAGCTTACCTATACTGAAGGAGGACTACCAACGCATATCCCTCGATCCATTCAAAGGAGCATAGAAGCACTTGCGGATTTCGCTATTGATCTACAAGAAGACGGTGTCGATCTACAAGAAGAAGAGAGAAATTGGAAGGATGTAAAATCATATACATATAAGGAATTCCAGTCATTCCGCGAAGAGCGTGCCCAACGCATGCGTAACGAATCTGCTCTGAACCCCCCACCTCCTCCGGCGGGAAGTAACAAAAAGTCACCTCAGCAGGTAAAGTATGAATCTTGGTGCCAAAAAGCACGGGATGAAAAGTCCTTTACGCCCCTCATGAATGACTCAAGATTCGAACACTGGCTTGTAGGTTTCAAAGCTAAACTCAAGGCATATGACATCGACACAGAAACATTTCTTGATGAAACTTGGCCTCCAGCTACGCTTCTGGGTTATACCCGTGATCTCTTCGTCAAACAGTGTGCCTTCTTCTGGGTACTGATGTTGGAAGTCTTCAAAAGCGATCTTTCTGCATCGTGTGTACACAGCCATTCTACCACCCGTGATGGACGTAAAGCATACTTCGATTTCGTAAACCTTCACAGCACATCCAAAGCCAAGGTATATGACAATTCAACTCAGCTACAAGTGTTGCTAAAGTTGAATCTCAACAATTGGAAGGAATCCAAAGTGAAATTCATTACACATTGGTTTGATGAATTAAATCACCTCAATAAGCTCCGTCCTCCCAACAAGCCCCTTGAGTACCATACTGCAAAATCAGCATTATGTCAGGCATGCTATTCCAGCTTTCAGCTAAGTGAACAGTTTGCCAAAGTCAAGGATCCAGGTGGGACGAATAGCACCGTGACAGATGCAGTCGCTGAAGCAGCTGCTATCCACAAACTTAAAATCACGCTTTTACTCGAAGCAACACGACTCGATTCCCAGTCCGCGATGTCTGCTCCTTGGTCGACTGTACGTGCACACGTTCATGATTTCTCCTCTGGACCAAGCCAAAACCATGATGACTTTGCTCTCCCTATCGAATTTGAAGGAGACTATCAAGATTATGTGGTATTTAAGGCTGGACGTACCCCTGACCCTACCACACGGTTGCCTACAAACATATGGAAGGCTCTGTCACGTCAGGACATGAAGAGTTGGCTTAGTTTTTCTCCGGAAGGCAAGAAAATCGTGGTCGCATCGTTACGACATGACTTACTTAACAAGGACCAGCCTGACCCCAACAATGTCAAACCCATTACCCGGAAGGCATATCAACATGGACATTCGGTATCGTTCCGAGAAGACGATACTTCGAACAAAGATGAGCACGCCAATTCAGCAGCAGATCTACATCCTGCTGTAGAAAATGATCGTAGAGGTGTTTTCCATGCATCCTTAGGTGTATACAAATCAACAACCTCTTCATCCAAGGACCAGCGACCTCTCAAGTCTTCCGTGTCACCCGCGCATCCCGCTCGATTCCTTTCCGAAAACCCTGACATTCAGTACAAAAAGGACGGTGACACCCAAATACCTGTAGGAACATCATCATATTCCGCCAATTTTCACCAGTGGTATAATCCTGACGAAGATCTGACCTTTCCTAACGATAGTCCAGTAACGTTGTACACATACCGCATACACAAAACTACGGTTACTAGTCCTGGTTTTGCCATGGTCGATCGCGGCGCAAATGGTTGCATCATCGGCAATGATGCATGCCTCATCTCCAAGGATATCCCACCACGATATGTCAATGTCACCGGCATTAACAATCACCAGGTACAGAATATCCCCATTGCTACATGCGGAGCCTATTCCATATCGAACAGAGGCCCCGTCATCCTCATTTTCAATGAATGTGCCTATACAGGACGACACCCTTCTATATTGTCCTCCGGCCAGATGGAAGCATATTTTTCCACTGTCGACGACACATCCATCAAAGCTGGCGGTGGACAAGTCATCACCACCTCCGATGGATATGCACTGCCTCTTAGCATTCGACACGGTTTACCATACCTTGCGATGCAAAAGTATACGACTGTTGAGTTTGACACGCTCCCACATGTTATCATGACATCCGATAAACATTGGGACCCATCTATTCTTGATACCACCATCAGTGCAAAAGATGAACAATTTCTCCAGAAATATCCTCCTCAACCACAACAACTCCCGTATGCCGATTACGACGAATATGGAAACCCACGTTGTCTTGAAGGATTGGATATCTCTGTATCCCCCGGCTCCTCCACGGTCACGTCCCTCAGTTCATATTCCAGCCAATCCACTCGATCTCCCTTCCTTCCTATTGATGATCATAGAACCAACGATCGCTCCTTTTGGCTTACTTCCACCGACTACATTCATCAAGAATGCCTCGCATGCTGCACTTTACCTGAAGCCTCTGGGACAGTCACTGCGTTTCGGACAGATTGTACTGCCAGTGATACTACACGTATTGCGGCTACGCCCCGTGAGAGATACCCCAACGAACATGACTACCTATCCCTAAAACCTTTCTTTTGTTGGGTGTCCACCGATCGCATCAAGGCCACGTTTGAAAACTCAATCCAATATGGTTCATTGGCGGTTAGCCCTGATGGAAACATTTTCAAACGCTTTCATTCCCCACAACCGGCCATGAACGTTCGACCCTTCAATGACGATGCCATGTCCGATGCTGTCTATTCGGATGTCCCAGCAATTGATGGTGGCTCCAAAATTGCTCAGATCTTTTTCGGCCGCAAGTCACATATTATACACGTTGAAGAAATGCGTACCACCGGCAATTTTCTATCTTGCTTCCAGAACTTTGTTCGAAAATGGGGCAGGCCCATTCGCCTCCTTTGCAACCACGGTAACTATCAATCCAGTAAGAAGGTCGTCGATTACCTCAAAATGCTATGGATTGGACTCTGGCAAAGTGAACCTTATCACCAACACCAGAATCAATTCGAACGACGATACCAAACGTTCAAGCGCATTGTCAATCGTGTCATGGATCGTACAGGCACACCACCACATCTATGGCTACTGTGCATGACATACGTTGCTGGTCTCCTCAATGTTATTTCTGATCCTACGCTGTCAGATAAACAACCGGTCTTCATTGCTACCGGTACCCTTGGCGACATCAGCGCATACACCAGTTTCTTCTGGTTTGAACCTGTGTATTTCAAAACCAACGACTCCCCTTTCGGTACTCAGTCTACCAAACGCCTAGGTCACTTCGTCGGCATCGCCGAACATGTTGGCAATGGACTCTGCTTCCCACTCTGGGATCCCGTTACCAACAAGTTACTTGACCGGTCCGGTGTCCGCTCTGCTCTTACACCTGAGTCTCGTAACAAACGCGCAGGCCTATTCACTGATGATGGTTTCATCAAATGGCGTAACGCCAAGGATTCCTTGCCCCGTTTATACGCCACTGGAGAAGCTCCAGCATTCAAACATGGGGAGCATACCACTCTGAGTAAACCCATTGACGAAACTACAAAACCAGGCAACTCAAGTCCCCCTAGCGTTTCACCCGCTGATTCTGACACTGCCGATGACACCATCCCATCTGTACCCAACGAACAACCAGGTACTACGCCCCACGCATCTGGCACTCAACCTATTCTTCAACCACCCGCCCACCCCTTGTTACTGAGCTTTCTCTATACGAAGGTCGATGACAGCCCCAGCTGGTCACCTTCTCCACTCCCTAACAACTATGGGGAGAGTTTTGATGGTCCCCCTACGACACACATCTTCAGCAAGACATCCGATGGCGTTCTCCTTACTGAAGATGATTTTGATCCACCGGAATTAGCATACTTTGATGTTAGTGACGTCACAACTCCACACACCAACCCCGCTACTCCTTCAGTAGACCCATCACAGGTAGTTGTTACCGACGAAGAAGGTAACGCACAATTTGACGATGATGGTAAACCAATTACCATTCCTACGGTCCCAATTGCCGATCTACAAGGACGATCCTTCCTTGTAACCAACCCCGATGGCACCCGGAAGCGTCTTACCATCGTCAATGTTGAAGACAGTCTTGAACGCAACAACGACTTCATCAAGTTTAAGTGCAAACACTCTGATGACGAACTCAATGATATCATTGCATACAATGATGTCATGAATTACATCCATCGTGATTCAACACAAGAAGACGGCAAACTTTGGTCATTTCGCCGCATCCTAGGACACCAAGGTCCGCTGGATAACAAGCATCCTCAGTACAAAGGTTCCAAGTATAACCTTTGGATTGAATGGGAAAATATGGAACGAACATATGAACCTCTAGCCAACATTGCGGCTGATGACCCGGTCACCGTTGCAAAATATGGGAAAGACAACAACTTGCTTGACCTCCCGGGTTGGAAACGCCTCAAGCGAATCACCAACCTAGCGCGACGAACCAAGAAACTTGATCGACTCGTGCACCAAGCCAAACTACGTTCTTTCCGTACAACTCCGCAGTACCAATACAGATTCAAAGTACCTTGTAACCACAAAGAGGCCCTCCGATTTGATCAAGCCAACGGAAACACCAAATGGGAAGATGCCACCACTCTGGAAATGGCACAACTCAATGAATATAATACATTCATTGATAAAGGCGTGTACAAGACAAGCTCCATTCCCCCCGGATTCCAACAGATCAAAGTACACATGATATATGCTGTCAAGCACGACGGTAGACACAAGGCTCGTCTCGTTGCTAACGGTAATCTCACTGAGGCCCCTATCCACAGTGTTTATGCAGGTGTCGTATCTCTCCGCGGCCTACGTATGTGCCTATTCCTAGCTGAACTCAACAACTTGGAAGCATGGGGTACCGACATAGGTAATGCCTACCTAGAAGCAGTTACCTGCGAGAAAGTATGCATCAAGGCAGGTCCCGAATTCGGATTGCTGGAAGATCACCTGTTGATCATTTACAAAGCCCTATATGGCCTCAGGTCTTCAGGCAAGTGTTTTGGAGACTTACTCGCGGCTTGTCTCATCGAACTCGGCTTTGAAAGATCCCGTGCAGAACCGGAAATATTCCTCAAGCCTGGAACGAACAAGCATGGTGAACGTGTATATGAACTTATATGCACATATGTCGATGACCTATGTCTCTGCATGGCAGATCCCAATTCCTTCTTGAAGATATTGCAGTCGTCACCATATAACTTCAAACTGAAAGGATCCGGACCTATGAACTTTCACCTAGGTTGCGGATTTGAGCGCGACGAGCATGGTGTTCTATGCATGAATCCCATAAAGTTCATCGAAAAGATGGAAGCATCTTACGAACAAATGTTCGGATGCAAACCTAGCACTAGGTTCCATTCACCCATTGCAGAGAACGATCATCCTGAATTGGACTCCTCAGCCTTTCTCAAGGAAACTGGTATACAGAAATACCAAAGTATGATCGGTTCACTCCAATGGATCATCGCTATTGGGCGTTTTGATGTACAAACAGCCGCGATGACACTCTCCAGTTTCAGAGCTCAACCACGAGATGGGCATCTCGAACGTGCAAAACGTATCTATGGATAAATCTCCAAGTTTAGACACTTTAAAATCAGATTCCGCGTGGAACCACCCGATTTTATATTGACTAAACCCGACACCATCGATTGGTCCAACACCGTCTATGGGGAGCATTCTGAAGAGCTACCCAACGACGCTCCTGCACCACTTGGGAAGACAGTAGTGTTGACACATTTCTATGATGCCAACCTCATGCATGATATTCTTAGTGGTAAGGCTGTAACCGGCATCCTTCACTTCGCGAACAAGACTCCCATGATGTGGTTCTCGAAGAAACAGTCTACTATGGAAACAGCCACCTTTGGAGCTGAATTTGTTGCAGGGAGAACTTGCACCGAACAGATCGTTGATCTACGCCACTCATTCCGATACCTCGGAACACAAGTCCATGATATCTCCTACTCTTGGGGTGACAACAAAAAGATGATCCAAACGTCGACCTTCCCTTACGCAAGGTTGCACAAGCATCATAACATTCTATCGTTTCACTACGTACGAAGCATGATAGCAAGAGGTTTCATTTTAATGATGCACATCCCAGGTAAGGATAACTGTGCAGACATTCTCACCAAGCATTGGGGACACTCAGTTGTGTATCCATTGCTCAGGCCCATCTTCCACTTCTGTGGCAATACCGGCGACCTCCTCCAAGATGACGGAAGCATCATGTAGAGCGTGATGACCTTTCACAAGGAGACATGGGGAGTATTAAATTCCTTTCGTGACCAGAAGTACCAAAGCTACCAGATGGTAGATACCTTATTCGTACGAATCCATGAGTCCCGTATCAATCAAAGTAATCAATTCCCACGGCATATCGATTCCCACGGCGCATCGATTCCCATCGCGCATCAACGGTGAGCAATCCCTGTTTTACAGTATTGCCATCGTTCTTCGGTGAGCAAACTCTGACTTCATAAAATATCACACGAGCTACGGGAGCAATTCCTGACCTTAATGATAAACTATCCATGGAGTCTTCCTAACGGAACAAGAGAAGAAAACCGTTGGCGTGTGATTCTCACACAATACATATACATGCATACAGATATATATGGTCAACGACCAATACATGTACGGAAATAATCAGCGAGTAATCTCATCACTACGCAACAGCAGTTGCAACGTATTCATCTCAATAAAAGAGATATCTTGCATTTCGGCAAGATTTCACTTTATCTCGTACTTTTAACATTCAACTGATTTATATCCCAAAATTCACACTAGTTGCTACCAACTACTTGTAATCTACATACTAAGGTCTGTCTCGCTGCAATCTGAATAAGTCACAGCAAGAAGAGATCTGGCGTTTCACTAGCTTTGCCTGTAGTCCAATTATCCGTTGCCGAAAGTATCCAACACAATTGTCATGCGTAGAGTACAATTGTTCGTCTACTAACACACTAACGCACCGTTGCTGTTCTTCAGAAGCCTTTGAATCAGACCTTTACCGGACCGGATTCAGAAGGAAATTAATACGAGCTGCTACCAACCCATATGAATCACGGTTTGGTGATTTGTGGGAGGAGGAGATTGACAAAGTCTGCATGACTGGCCAAGTTTGTGTCACTGCTCTGATCGATTACATGTTTAACTCTACCCAAGAATTGATGGGTGATTCAGGCTTCGTAATGCATGATGCTCTCTCTTTAATGACATCTGCAAACAGTGTTGCATACATGAAAGAGAAAGGTTATTATGATCAATGGGTGCTGTCTCAGCATGATCTCATGGGTCCCTCTGGTAGTATTGGTGGAAATCTTGCTCGCTACCATAACCGTCCAGTTGGAAACAGGCCAGAAGCAAGTCCTCTTGACACTTCACTATTCAGTCAATTGCACCGTGCAGTTAACCTTCATGTCCATATCACTTCGACCTTACCAGACGAAGTCAAGTTCTCCAAAGCTACTCCTTCTGCTCTTTCCAGTGCATACAAACAAGTTTGGCAAGTGCATCCCAAACCTGAAACTGTTGCCAAAGACATCAACAAGGTGCTGAGATCCCTCCAAATTATTGCTGACCACGAAGGACTGGCTGTTGATGGTATTGGAGATAGAAAGGGGAGGAGACACATCCCAAAGAGTCAGTTAGGAGGAAAACGCGTGAGAACACTTGCAGAGGACTGCTATGATCAGGGGAAGATAGAGCTCCATGAGGATGCAGCTTTAGCTCCAGCAGCAATCATACAGAAAACAGAGCTCAAATTTGAGACACAAGAGGAACTAGATAATGAATAACATTAAAGAACTATTACACGAATTTTGCTAGCGAGAGCCCCCCTGCCAATCGTTTGAATCGATAGATAGCTCGATTGGCATCTACCATGCATGTAGATGGGCGCTGATACCTCTAGAATGTTCTAACTCCCTCTAGAAGCAAAGTTATGGCAGTAGCAAGATTGGTCTCCCCATGTCACATTTTGTTCTTGAAAATTCTTAGATAATTTACACAAATTGTTCTAGCGAGAGGTCCCCTGCCAATCGTTTGAATCGATAGATAGCTCGATCGGCATCTACGATGCATGTAGATGGGCGCTGATACCTCTAGAATGTTCTAACTCACTCTGGAAGCAAAGTTATGGCAGTAGCAAGATTTCTCTCCCCATGTAACATTTTGGTGTTGTAAATTCTTACTTAATTTACACGAATTTTGCTAGCGAGAGCCCCCCTTCCAATCGTTTGAATCGATAGATAGCTCGATCGGCATCTACGATGCATGTAGATGGGCGCTGGTACCTCTAGAATGTTCTAACTCCCTCTGGGAGCAACGTTATGGCAGTAGCAAGATTGGTCTCCCCAGGTGACATTTTGTTGTTGAAAATTGTTATATGGTGCACACGAAACGCGGTAGCGACAGCCCCCCTGGAGGTTCGCTGAATCGATAGATAGGTCGATCCTCATCTACAATGCATGTAGATGGATGCTGGTACCTCTAGAATGTTCTAACTCCCTCTGGGAGCAAAGTTATGGCAGTAGCAAGATTGGTCTCCCCAGGTGACATTTTGTTGTTGAAAATTGTTATATGGTGCACACGAAACGTGGTAGCGACAGCCCCCCTGGAGGTTCGCTGAATCAATAGATAGGTCGATCCTCATCTACAATGCATGTAGATGGATGCTGGTACCTCTAGAATGTTCTAACTCCCTCTGGAAGCAAAGTTATGGCAGTAGCAAGATTGGTCTCCCCATGTAATCTTTTTGGTGTTGAAAATTCTTAGTAACCAAATGCACTTATTAAGTGGTGACAGACAAACTATGAAAGATAACTCACTTCTGTTTCTTTCATGATTCATCTCACCCAAAACAGGAACAATATTCATGGTTCAATCACACAAAATATTGGATTTTCTATTTTCTAATTGCAAATTAGT